>OZ007556.1:131864355-132344204 GCA_963931855.1 Philhelius festivus | reverse complement strand
ATATAAATATATTTAAAATATAAATATAAATATAAATATAAAATATAAATATAAATATAAATATAAATATAAATATAAATATAAATATAAATATAAATATAAATATAAATATAAATATAATATAAATATAAATATAAATATAAATATAAATATACAATATAAATATAAATATAAATATAAATATAATATAAATATAAATATAAATATAAATATAAATATAAATATAAATATAAATATAAATATAAATATAAATATAAATATAAATATAAATATAAATATAAATATAAATATAAATATAAATATAAATATAAATATAAATATAAATATAATATAAATATAAATATAAATATAAATATAAATATAAATATAATATAAATATAAATATAAATAATAAAATATAAATATAAATATAAATATAAATATAAATATAAATATAAATATAAATATAAATATAAATATAAATATAAATATAAATATAAATATAAATATAAATATAAATATAAAATATAAATATAAATATAAATATAAATATAAATATAAATATAAATATAAATATAAATATAAATATAAATATAAATATAAATATAAATATAAATATAAATATAAATATAAATATAAATATAAATATAAATATAATATAAATATAAATATAAATATAAATATAAATATAATATAAATATAAATATAAATATAAATATAAATATAAATATAAATATAAATATAAATATAAATATAAATATAAATATAAATATAAATATAAATATAAATATAAATATAAATATAAATATAAATATAAATATAAATATAAATATAAATATAAATATAAATATAAATATAAATATAAATATAAATATAAATATAAATATAAATATAAAATATAAATATAAATATAAATATAAATAAATATAAATATAAAATATAATATAAATATAAATATAAATATAAATATAAATATAAATATAAATATAAATATAAATATAAATATAAATATAAATATAAATATAAATATAAATATAAATATAAATATAAATATAAATATAAATATAAATATAAATATAAATATAAATATAAATATAAATATAAATATAAATATAAATATAAATATAAATATAAATATAAATATAAATATAAATATAAATATAAATATAAATATAAATATAAATATAAATATAAATATAAATATAAATATAAATATAAATATAAATATAATATAAATATAAATATAAATATAAATATAAATATAAATATAATATAAATATAAATATAAATATAAATATAAATATAAATATAAATATAAATATAAATATAAATATAAATATAAATATAAATATAAATATAAATATAAATATAAATATAAATATAATATAAATATAAATATAAATATAAATATAAAATATAAATATAAATATAAATATAAATATAAATATAAATATAAATATAAATATAAATATAAATATAAATATAAATATAAATATAAATATAAATATAAATATAAAATATAAATATAAATATAAATATAAATATAAATATAAATATAAATATAAATATAAATATAATATAAATATAAATATAAATATAAATATAAATATAAATATAAAATATAAATATAAATATAAATATAAATATAAATATAAATATAAATATAAATATAAATATAAATATAAATATAAATATAAATATAAATATAAATATAAATATAAATATAAATATAATATAAATATAAATATAAATATAAATATAAATATAAATATAAATATAAATATAAATATAAATATAAATATAAATATAAATATAAATATAAATATAAATATAAATATAAATATAAATATAAATATAAAATATAAATATAAATATAAATATAAATATAAATATAAATATAAATATAAATATAAATATAAATATAAATATAAATATAAATATAAATATAAATATAAATATAAATATAAATATAAATATAAATATAAATATAAATATAAATATAAATATAAATATAAATATAAATATAAAATATAAATATATAAATATAAATATAAATATAAATATAAATATAAATATAAATATAAATATAAATATAAATATAAATATAAATATAAATATAAATATAAATATAAATATAAATATAAATATAAATATAAATATAAATATAAATATAAATATAAATATAAATATAAATATAAATATAATATAAATATAAATATAAATATAAATATAAATATAAATATAATATAAATATAAATATAAATATAAATATAAATATAAATATAAATATAAATATAAATATAAATATAAATATAAATATAAATATAAATATAAATATAAATATAAATATAAATATAAATATAAATATAAATATAAATATAAATATAAATATAAATATAAATATAAATATAAATATAAATATAAATATAAATATAAATATAAATATAAATATAATATAAATATAAATATAATATAAATTAAATATAAATATAAATATAAATATAAATATAAATATAAATATAAATATAAATATAAATATAAATATAAATATAATATAAATATAAATATAAATATAAATATAAATATAAATATAAATATAAATATAAATATAATATAAATATAAATATAAATATAAATATAAATATAAATATAAATATAAATATAAATATAAATATAAATATAAATATAAATATAAATATAAATATAAATATAAATATAAATATAAATATAAATATAAATATAAATATAAATATAAATATAAATATAAATATAAATATAAATATAAATATAAATATAAATATAAATATAAATATAAATATAAATATAAATATAAATATAAATATAAATATAAATATAAATATAAATATAAATATAAATATAAATATAAATATAAATATAATATAAATATAAATATAATATAAATATAAATATAAATATAAATATAAATATAAATATAAATATAAATATAAATATAAATATAAATATAAATATAAATATAAATATAAATATAAATATAAATATAAATATAAAATATAAATATAAATATAAATATAAATATAAATATAAATATAAATATAAATATAAATATAAATATAAATATAAATATAAATATAAATATAAATATAAATATAAATATAAATATAAATATAAATATAAATATAAATATAAATATAAATATAATATAAATATAAATATAAATATAAATATAAATATAAATATAAATATAAATATAAATATAAATATAAATATAAATATAAATATAAATATAAATGGTAAGAGAAATTGCAGAGGCCAATACTGAGTGAGTTTGATCGTCTTATTCGAACTTGAATGCTGCACTGGCTATGCAGCAATGAATAAAACACACCTATTGATGTTCGTTTGTCACTCTTAATTTTTGTGTCTTTGTCAGCCAATAAATTATCTTAGGACATTTTTTTGTATCGAGATGAGACATCTGTATATGATTATTTGTGTTAATATATTTCCTCTATGGTGTCGAACACGTTGATAAAGTGATTGAGCCAAAGATGTGGGAAATGGATGTTTTTACTGAATGTGCAAGGAATGGAGAAAGCAGTAGCAGGAACTATTCGTTGACATCGGAGTAATGACGTGATTTGTTTTTAAAAATTACGTTTTTTCTGTTATTTATTTTTTTCCTAGAAAGGGATTAGGTCTATTGGGGGTACTTTTAAAAAATTGCACCTGCAATCTTACCTCTTGGTGGTGAGGAAAAAGATAAATTTAATTTATTTAATTCATCATTGTTTTTGATTATAAAATGTCCGTATATGTATTAATAAATAGTTGGCAACTCTATCGATATTTTTGTGAGATTTACGGGAATTTTAAATGCTCATTACGGTAATCCTGTAAGAGCTTTAAAATGAGGATAGCTTATTGAAATCCATAATGGTCAGACTGAAAGGCAAATATCCTATCCTCCCTGTAATGCAAATATAAATTAAACAGAGTATAAATACACACAAGCTTTATTGATGCAGGCAAGAGAGGTAAAGAAAAATAAAAGGTACAAATATGTATGGCTTAAGAACAATATAATACTATACTAATGCGAAAGGTGGAAACGTCATCGCAATAAAGTCGTTCGGTGATCTAGCATAAATATAGTGCTGTGCGCATTTTTGTTTCAAATTTAAAACAATTAAATTTTCAGTTTTAAATGAATTTATATGTGGACCTTGTTGATTATTTTTGCTTTTTTTCGTTCATCAAAATGTAAGAAGCTTGAAAGAAAATTTTGCATCTCCTGTATCTTACTTTGGCACTTCGGTTTTCATTCAAGGTTTTATTTTTGTTTTGGAAATCTGGATCTATGATTTTGAATTAAATGATTTTAATATACCAGTATTTTAATTTTTTACGAATACAAATGATAATTATGCTGCCGGTGGTGTCGGTTCTTTTGTAAGCGAAGAATATGAATATGTGTCAAGTAATCTAGAAGTTTCGAGTGCAGATATCTTAAATATTTCGCCTAAATCTAATCATGAATATTATGATATATTATGTGTGTATAATTTGCACAAATACAATTCCTCGGTTTTTATGGAAGAATTTTCAAATATTTTAGAAAATGAACACGGTAAAAATCTTATAATATTGGGTGATTTTAACATCGATATTTTAGACGATAACTTGTTGATTTTAAATTATATGAGTTTATTGGCAACTAACGGTCCCGCGTAACTTATAAATGAGCCAACAATAATCATTTCGGGTAAATGCTTAGATCATATTTATGCACGCTTTTGAAAAATTTCTCTTGGTTGTTGTGAAAAATTCGTCTTTGAATTTGAAATTACTGATCATGTTATGACTGGTTTTATTCTAAATAAACCCGAGATAATACATAGTGATAGTATGCTTCACAATATTTCTACCATGCAAACCACGCAAGAAAAAGTTGACTTTGCCAAACTAAAAAGTTTAGTGTTTAAATTTTGGGATAAGGTCTTCAGAGAAAGCAATGCTTCCACATCTTCTTATGTGTTATTATTGCAACTCTTAATAAACATAATAACCAACTATACTTACTCGGAAATACAAAAGAAAAATATCAAAAAACTTAAACCCTGGATTAATTACAGCTTATTAAATAAGATTAGCCTTAAAAACAGATTAAGAGTTAAAAGCTATAGACATCCAAATAGTTGATCCCTACAAAATAAAGTAAAACGTTTGAGTGCTGAACTTAATTCGTAATTGTCATGACAATATTTATAAAAGTCAGTTTTATTCTGCTGAAGGTGATTTAAAATAGGAATGGCATGTAGTCAACAGTATTCTTAATAAAGGTACCACCAATAAAAGACCTACTGAATTACTATTTGACAATTCAATTATTTCTGATAAGTATAAGATTGCCAACTGCTTCATTCGTTATTTTGTAACGATTACAGAAACTTTGAGACCACATAATCAACCGCCTAATTGTATTCATCGTTCTCTAAATGAGCCATTTCTTCGGAACAGTTTTTTCTTTAGCCTCATATTACACCAATCGAATTAGTGCAGTCTATAAACTCTTTAAAAAATTCAAACTCATGATTTGATGGAGTTTCTGATTGTAATTCGAAAAATATTGCTTGGTTTATAGTTGAAACCTTAGCCCACATTTTTAATATCAGCATCACCTCTGGCATATTTCCTGAATTTTATTTATTTTTCTCTTCAATGTGCAGATGTAACTCCTTTAGCTTTTTCTAAGCAAAGGTTTTGGAAAGGTTGTTAAGTCTAGATTGTTAAAGTTTTTGGAAAAAATAGTTTTTTAGTGAGGTTCAGTTTGGTTTTCGAACGGGTAGATCGACAGAAGATCCACTTTTAGATTTTTGTTCCGTGTTTTGTTCTAATTTAGATACGAGTACGATATTTCTAAAGCTTTTGATATGGTTGATCATAAATTATTATTAACAAAACTAGAATAAGGTGGATTTCGTGGTTTTATCCTTGATTGGTTTCGTTCTTTTCTAAAAAAAACAGACTTCAAAATGTTAAAATAGACAATACTTATTGGGGTGTTCCACAGGGCTCAGTGTTAGGGCCTACTCTATTCTTAATCTACATAAATTCTCTATTTCTATTAAGATTTAAAGATGTTTTGAAGTCTTTTGCCGATGATGTTGGTTGGGTGCGTATATGGTTCAGATAGTCGTTTGAATCTTATCGGGGACATCAACTATGATATAGATTTGTTAAGACTGTAATTTGCAGATCATAAACTAGTAATTAGTACCAAAACAAAAATTATGTTTTTCAGTCTGTCTCTTCAATCAAATCTTGATATAAGTATTTACTTTCACGCACCTGAATGTCAGAAATACAAATTATATACTTGCCCATGTGTTTTATCGAATAACTTTTGTGATAATCTTGATTGCAGTGAAAAATGTTTTCAGGTCGAAGTAGTTAACCAATTTAAATACCTTGGGTTAATAATTGATTCTAAAATGTCCTTCCTGTACTACACTGATTCGCTAAAAATATATTTTAGATCGACTTTAAGAAACTTCTACTATTTACAAAAAATGTGTTCTAAAAAACTATTAACCATAATTTATAATGGTATTTTCCAGTCAAAAATACAGTATAGTGTTACTTGTCGGGGTGGTACTCATTTTAACGAAAAATAACCAATACCAATACTTCAGAAGCGTGTCATAAGGATTATGTGTAACAAACATCACTTGCACCCTAGTATGCCCCTGTTCAAGTATCTGAATATTATTCCCGTACGTCATTTATACTGTTTCAAAGTTTTAAAAGTTTTTTTCTATAGTTCTGGTTATCTTAACTTTAGATCTTTGACGGTCACAACCTGCGAATAAATTCAATGAACATGGTTTCGTTTCCTAGATACCGTACCACAGCGCTGCGTAATTTCTACAGTGTAGCTTCTTGTCGCATTTTCAATATATTACTCCGGAATCTTAGAACGTCATTTTTTTCAAAAAAAAAAATTGAAAAAGATCTAGAAAAATGGGTTTTAGACTTTTAACCAAAAGACCTTGAATGCTTATTAAATGCTCAAACGTAAATAATATAATCTCAACTATCTTATAAATCTTATATACATTATATTATATAAGGATTGAATTTTGTATATAAGTTTGTTCTATAATTTAATGATTCTACTTATGACCTGATGAAAATTAACTTGATTATTCATTGTACCCACCTCTACTTGAAGTATTTCTTATCAAGGGTCACCCCACCTGTTTAAGATTACCAAACATCGGACAATACACCCTATAAAATCTTCTGGAAAGCTTATCATATATTTTGCTCTCTTTTTATATTTCTCCTCCGCACATCATGCGATATGTTTTCTATGTACTAACGTAAACTGTAAAATCAATTTGCTCTATCTTTATTGTAAATACTCATTTGCCTAATTTGGAATATATAATTCATTCTGTATTCAATCGCCAACGAGATCGGTTGGCCTGTAACCTATCAAAATTCACAAATCACTTGTGTACATTAAAACATTATACACTTAATCACATTAAATATACTTATTAATTATAAAATAAAAATTTAAATTCAAAGTATTCTTTTCTTTGATATTGAATTAAATAAGCACACGGAACGGAAACATAAACATATTTTAAAACTACACAAAAGGATGTACACGATTACACAAAACACATTAAAATTGGTAACATTACAAATTACACAACAATTAACATTTTTTTTTACAAAATTATACATATATACAATTACACAAATTAACATATTCAACAAATCCAAATCATAAATTGGTCCTTCGAGCCGGATAACTTTTCTATAAAGAATTTAGTGCCTATCAATTTAATCAGTTGAATTAAAAAAAAAAAAATACATTTACAGTGCGGTTCGAAATAAAATTCATAGAATTTTTATTCGGTTTAGATGACATGCAAAAGGAGATGTTTTAGTGGAAAATCTTATGCCGTTAGTCAATCCGTTGTTTAGACAGTTAGTTACTAGCGTTCTTTATCAAGCGGTACCTACTATTCGTAACGGGGACTTATCCTTTTTTCTAAATTTCAAAGCAAGTTCAATTTGAAACACGCTTAAAATAAATCATCTCATTTTCATTCGAAATGAATAAAATCATAGCAAAACGTGGTCGTGCTAAAGGCTGTATTAGTCTTACAGCAACATATGCCAGTGCAATTCCAATTTCTACGACTTCAGAGACTTTAGAATTTCGTCTCGAAAAACTTAATGAAGCATGGCAGGAATTCATAGCATTACAAAACGAACTTTTAGACTATATCTGGACAAAAGACTACGTTGATCCCGAATGTGAATTTGCTGAATACGAATCAAAATATTACGAAACGCACGCTTTACTTTTAGACGCAATTCGTATCAAAGCTAAATCTCGTGATTCTAGCGAAAAGGTTGTTGCTCAGGGTTATCATACGCCTTCGGAAGAGTCAGATATTTGCATGCCATATAAATCCGTTAAATTACCAGCCATCACCATTGAACCTTTTTCGGGTGAATATAAAGATTGGCCAACTTTTCGAGACATGTTCACGGGAACTATAGACTCAAATAGAACAATTACAAACACGCAAAAGTTGCATTTTTTAAAATCGTTTCTTCGGGGAGAAGCCGCGAATCTTCTCAAACACATTCGGTGCTCTGAAAACAATTATATTGAGGCTTGGACTAGACTGGAGCAACGCTACGATCAGAAGCATCTGATTGTACGATCTTTTATTCATTCATTCCTTTCGCTCCCATCATGCAATACTGAAAATCTTCAATCGCTTCGCAAGATTACGAACGGAGCTGATGAAGCGGTGCGTGGACTTAACGCATTAGACACTAACACACGTGATCCATGGCTCATTTATCTGCTTCTTCAAAAGGTAGATCAGGAAACCAAAAGGGCTTGGGCTGATGAAGCAGAATCGCGAGGTGATTCTACTATACATGAATTCTTAGAATTTCTTCAAACACGTTGCCAATGCCTTGAAGCCTGCAGTACTTTTCCAAACTCTACCAGCACTCGGGCTCTTCGTGCGCATTTTGTAAAATCTGGTCAAAATTGTCCAAGATGCCAAGAAGGGCATTTACTTTCAAGTTGCCAAGACTTTAAATCTTTAAATCTCGAATCTCGTCGTGAATTTGTTCGGAACCATTTACTTTGTTTCAATTGTTTGCGTTCGGGGCATGCTTCCAATAATTGTCGCCTAACAGTTCGTTGTCATCAATGCCATTCTCGTCATCATTCTCTTCTCCATTCACCTCAGTATCAAAACTCTAATCAAACTTCAAATCAAACTGCAACTCTTAATTCAAGTCGTAATTCAAATCAAAGTTCTAATGCAGTTTCTGATTCTCATCGTCAATCCAATAATTCAAATTCTGAAAATTCAGTACAACATTCTTCACTCATGGTAAATCATTCAATCTCATTCAAACCTAAACATCAAGTTTCCACAATTCTACCAACAGCTGTAGCTCGAACTCAAGATAACCAAGGTCTTTATCAAATCATGCGCATTCTTCTCGACTCAGGTTCGCAAGTTTCCTTCATAACTGAGCAAGCAGCTCAACGGTTAGGGCTCTCTCGAAAACGTCTGAGGATTCCAGTAGTAGGAATTGGATCGAAATCTGCTGGAGTGACTAATGGGTTAGTCAATCTTAACATTGTCTCTCGTTACAGCTCTGAATCGATTGATATCAGTTGCTTCATTTTGCCTACCATCACCTCATCGCTTCCACCACTATCTATAGAGAAATTCCCTCACAATTATTCGACTCTGAATCTTGCTGATCCTAAATTCTATGAACCTGGTCCAATCGACATTTTGATAGGGGCTGATAAGGTCTTCAATATCATAAAAGGAGCTGCTGAAATCGAAAAAGGAGGAGCTCTCGCTTCAATTCCAACCATTTTTGGCTGGGTCATAGCTGGTCACCATTCGCAGTACTCACCAGTGAGATCAGGAATTCAAACATTGTGTTCTCGTTTAGATCATGATCAAGAATTTGATTTGGAAAAACATGAGGCTTGAGGAAGTATCCAACGAACAACCTCTACTCTTGAGGAGCAGTTAGCTGAGGAAAACTTTGCCAAATCTTACACTCGTCGCCAAGAGGGCAGATATGAAGTACAGCTGCCTTTTAAGTCTTCAAAAAATTTAAATCTCGGAAATTCTTTCGATACAGCACTAGCTCGTTTCCATTCCATTGAACGAAAATTCAACTGGAATCCAAGTCTGAAATCCGAATATGCTAAATTCATAAATGAATATATATCACTAGGACATATGGAAGAAATACCTTCGAATGAAATTCTTAACTCAAACAATTACTATTTGCCTCACCATGCAATCTTCAAAGGTGATAGTAGTACCACCAAAATCCGGGTTGTTTTTGACGCCTCCGCAAAAACTCAATCATCTCAATCTCTCAACGAAATCCTTCTAGTCAGTCCTACTATCCAACGTGACATATTTTCAATCTGTTTAAGGTCTCGTCGACATGCATATCTCATAACAGGAGATATTGAGAAAATGTACAGGCAGATCTGGGTTTCTCGAAACCACACAGATTTTCAGCGGATTGTCTGGCGTGAAAGCCCTCAAAAACCTTTGAAACATTTTCGTCTACTCACTGTCACGTATGGAACTTCTGCGGCTCCGTTTTTAGCGGTAAGAGTTTTGCAACAGTTAGCTGCAGATTCTTTAAAAACTCTTCCTCGAGCATCCACAACTCTTCTTAATGATTTTTACGTTGATGACGTCATCACCGGTGCAGACACCATTGATGATCTTATTTCTCTTCGAATCGAATTAGTAGATTTGCTAAGATCAGCTGGGTTCAATCTACGCAAGTGGACTACTAACTGCTGGCCGCTCCTTATCTCCTTACCAGAGGACCAACGAGAACTTTCACCAGTAGACTTCGAAGAATCTAATTCTATAAAAGTTCTCGGATTGCAGTGGTGTCCCTCAAAAGATGTGTTTTTATACAAGGTCAAGCTAAACGTACTTAATGCATGTACTAAACGTCATATCTTATAAGATGCTTCAAAAATCTTCGACCCTTTGGGATTCCTCGCGCCTGTCGTAATAGGAGTCAAAATATTGCTTCAGGAACTCTGGAGAAAACAACTCAAGTGGGACGTAGAAGTTCAAGATTCCATAGCGAACCAATGGAAAACCATCAGGAACGAATTACACATCGTCGAAAACTTTGCTATTCCGAGAGTCATGCTACAAAATAACAATAAATGGGAACTGCACGGCTTTTGCGATGCATCCCTGGATGCATACGCAGCAGTCGTCTATTGTCGAAACATAAAATCAAATAATTCTATATCCGTTACGCTCGTGGCAGCAAAATCGAAGGTCGCCCCTTTAAAGGTTTTACCTCTTCCAAGGCTGGAGTTGTGTGGAGCTTTATTACTCGTCCGATTGCTTAATAAAATTAAGATTTCATTACAGGAACCAGATTTCAACATATTTGCCTGGACTGACTCATCCATTGTCTTGCATTGGTTGGCCGCACCCCCAAAGAAATGGTCGGTATTTATTGGAAACCGTACATTGGAAATCTTAACATCGTTGCCGATCAAGTCATGGAATCATGTTCGTTCCGCTTCTAATCCTGCAGATGCCGCTACAAGAGGATTGTTACCATCAACTTTGGAAAAAACAACTCTTTGGTGGGACGGACCCCAATGGCTAAGAAAGCATCGAGACCAATGGCCTTCATCAAGCTATAACATGGCAGATATTGAAATTCAGTACTTGGAAGAAAGAAAGGTTAACCCAATCGCAAAGGTATTCCATTCAAATATGAAATCAAATCACCCTTTCGAAACCATAATCAATAACTCTTCAAGCTGGTTTAAAGCAGTGCGGGTAGCAACATATGTGTTTCGCTTTTTAAAAAACTATTTCTTACCTAAAGAACAGCAAATTTCGAATGCACTCTGCACTGAAGAGTTATACTATGCCAGAACTCAAATCATTAAATATGTTCAATCGTGCTTATTTCATGCAGAAATTCATTCTTTAAAAACTAAAAAAGAACTCTCGTCAAAAAGCAGGCTTTTAAGTCTAAATCCATTTATTGATTCCTTAGGTGTTCTTCGTGTCGGCGGTCGATTAGAAAACTCGAATCTAACTTATACAGAAAAACACCCTATAATATTGTGTAAATCTCATCGTATCGCAAAACTTATCGTGGAATTTACTCACAAAAATCACTTACATGCCGGAGCCTCGCTTTTGTTTTCCTTAATCAAACAAAACTTTTATATTCTTGGTTGCAGAAATCTTGCTCGAAAAGTGGTATATGACTGTATTCACTGTATTCGTCAGCGTAAAACAACATCCAAACAGCTCATGGGAAATCTTCCGTCCGAACGCATTCAGTACGATCGTCCATTCAGTAGAGTAGGCTGCGATTATGCAGGGCCTATAACATTGCGTTTAAATCGGGGTAGGAACCCAAAATTCGTAAAGGCCTACATAGCGCTGTTCGTATGTTTCGTGACAAAGGCAATACACATCGAACTCGTCGGTGACCTATCGTCAATTGCCTTTTTGTCTGCTCTCGATCGCTTTGTTGCTCGCCCCGGTAAACCCTCCGAGATTTGGAGCGATAATGGTACCAACTTTGTTGGTGCTAAACGTCTACTCAACGAACTTTACAATCTCCTCTGCAGTCAACAACACAACAACATCGTCATCGACCACCTGTCTAAGGACAATATCACTTGGAAATTCATCCCACCATCCTCCCCCCATTTCGGAGGTCTATGGGAGTCAGGTGTTCGATCCGTCAAGCTGCACCTAAAACGTGTCGTAGGGGATACAATTCTCACTTATGAAGAAATGTATACCCTGTTAGCAAAAATCGAAGCTTTGCTTAATTCACGCCCAATGTGGCAAACTTCAGACTGTGACCCTGTTGCCTTGACACCTTCTCATTTCTTGATAGGGGAAGCATATACAGCTGTTCCTCAACCCGATGTTTCTAACTCTGAAATTTCAATCAAAACTAATTGGTCTCTTTTACAGGCAATGCTTCAAGGCTTTTGGAAACGCTGGCGTGTCGAATTTCTTACCTCATTACAGCAACGTTCAAAGTAGCAAAAATGGCAACCAAACCTCGAAGTTGATGATGTCGTCCTTCTAAAGGAACCCAATTTGCCTCCTTCTAAGTGGATTGTTGGACGCATTATTAAAACCCACCCTGGATCAGATGATAAATGCAGAGTCGTAACTATTCGCACCAAATTTGGAGACTACATCCGACCTGCTATCAAAATAGCTCGATTACCATGTTCTGAAAGGCCATAGGCTTTCAGGGGGGCTGTATGTTTAAGATTACCAAACATCGGACAATACACCCTATAAAATCTTCTGGAAAGCTTATCATATATTTTGCTCTCTTTTTATATTTCTCCTCCGCACATCATGCGATATGTTTTCTATGTACTAACGTAAACTGTAAAATCAATTTGCTCTATCTTTATTGTAAATACACATTTGCCTAATTTGGAATATATAATTCATTCTGTATTCAATCGCCAACGAGATCGGTTGGCCTGTAACCTATCAAAATTCACAAATCACTTTTGTACATTAAAACATTATACACTTAATCACATTAAATATACTTATTAATTATAAAATAAAAATTTAAATTCAAAGTATTCTTTTCTTTGATATTGAATTAAATAAGCACACGGAACGGAAACATAAACATATTTTAAAACTACACAAAAGGAGGTACACGATTACGCAAAACACATTAAAATTGGTAACATTACAAATTACACAACAATTAACATTTTTTTTTTCAAAATTATACATATATACAATTACACAAATTAACATATTCAACAAATCCAAATCACCACCCGTATAACATATAAAATATGTATAACTTAATTGAAGTGACAATAACACTTTATTGTATTCAAAATAAAAATAAAATAATCTAATCTAATATTCCCAATGTAAGCAGGGTCTTAAATGAAATCTTTCGTAAGGTAAGTTGCTGAGCGGAACGTGTAAGCTTAACGATCTACATGGAACGTGTAACCGTAAGAGTCTACACGGAACCTATAAGTTTTACTTGCGTTTTTGGTTTACCACCGGTTTACACATCAAAAAACTTTTAACCATGTTAAATACAATTTAAAAAATCAAATATTTTATAACATGCAATTCATATAATTACTTAATAATATGTATGGACAAAAAAAAGAGTGTGCAGTTAAATAAACAAATAACATTAAGGAATAGTCTTTAACGGTTCTCCTGTAGTTGGTAACTTTACATGCATTTTCATATTAAAGTCATAGCTGTTTGCACTTTGCACAAGTAAGAGTTGCAATAGAATTATTAATAACATCAACTAAATGTTTAGTCTAAATTTTTAGACTTTTTCGATAGGGTTAAGCATTGGAGAATACGGTAGCAGAAAGCGTTGAGTGTGCCTTGTCTAACCGATGAGATCTCGCAATTCCTGGGCCTTATAGATACTTATGGATCATAAATAAAATTATTTTTTGACGTTCTTCCGGGTCATTGCAAGAAAATTGTTTTGCATATACTTTGCGTTCTTTGATTGTTCTTCAAGAATTGAAACTATTGCTAATGTTCTGACTCTCAAATTTTTCTTCCTGCTTTTTTTCCACCAATCGATAATATATCCATTCATAATAGACTACACCCTACTTTTATTGATGTTTTGTTTATAATTAGATATTTGTTTGATTAAGAACAATTAAATTTAATATAGAATTAAAGCTTATAAAATAAGCTCTTCACAAGCGCTAGGAAAGGTATTTGTCATTACTGGATTTTTTGATTTATGAGTGCGAAAAAGATCGTGCTAAAAATTGCTTTTAATGGAGTAAAGACTTAATTTGTCAAATTGTGTTTAACAAAGAAACACATTTTTAATATAATTTTTTTTTTATAATCTACCCGCGCTCAAAGGATTATGATTACCCTTTAAATGTTTTAACACAGCGCGGGCGTGAAGTTAATGAAGAGAAAGAAGGATAGGAAAGATAAATTTAAATGACAAGAACAATACTATTCTTAATATACTTACAAATATAGTCATTAATTTCGCATGTTATGAACAATTATTTGAAAAAAATCTGAAATCTTTATTTTGCAATCGGCAAATTGAAGCTCAAATTCCTGAAAGATTTTGATATAATATTCCAATCATATAACAAGCCCAATATAACTATTCATTTGAAACTCGTTCGTATTCACCAAGACTTTTCCTAGTAAAATGGACATTCCTTTTATGATCTTTAAAACACCAACGAAAGAATTACAAAATGGTTTCTTCTTAGTCTAGTCCTTTCTGACAAGCTCTAAATATCAATTCATAAAGAAGGTCCACATTTTAAGTTTTTGCATATAAAAACTGGAGCAATAGGTATAATAAATTAATGCTGCAATACTTACCATCGGATAAATGAAAGTCTTATTCAAAGAAGTTTTTAAAATATAAAATCCGGGTTGAAATGGCGGATTTTCGTGGTTTACTGAAATGTAGAAATGTTGGTGTGCTGTTGCAAAAGACAAACCAGTATTTTTTGATATTTTGGTATTATCATATTCTTTATTCCTTAAGTTTCGTATTGATTCACATAGTGACATTGATCCCATCCAATAGTTGTTGCCGTACAAGAATCCCGAAGTATAATGCCCAGATGCGTCATCCACTGTAAAAATAAAGTTAATATATATCATGCAAGCTCGTTCCAGGTAAAAGTTAATATAATTTTGATTCTTTTAGCCAAATTTTATAGAAAATAGTTGCAACCACTGATATGACAATAATAATCAAAGAACGATTTGAATTTATCGTTATTTATAGAACGTAGAAATAATGGTGCAAAGTTTTAAATGTTGCGCGTTTAAGGAATAAAACCAGATTTAGTTAACACAGTCGTTTAGTTTGGAAACTTTTTCCAACTTTTCCATAAGTTACGTTACACGTTCGACAACTCTTTTACCTAATGTGGGTTTCGCAAGAGAACCTAAGCGAATTTACGTTCAACAACCTTAAATTTGACAGATATAGAACTCAAAAACAACTACAAAAAAAAAAAAACACATTAAAAAGAACTCAAGCAACTTCAAACCAAATAATTTTTCGCCGAAAAAGTACTTTTTAAATAAAAACTACAAACAGATTTTGATTGTTTATATGTACGATATTTACATTATTTTCGATGGAAATGAAGTACATATCGCTAATTCACAAAATAAATGCTCAATTTTATTGCTGCAAGGTGCAAATTCATTTGGCTATTATACCATATACATATGTATATGTACATAGTAGGGTGGCTCGATTTTTTTTTTTTAAATTCAGTTTTCGGGCACTACCCAAAAGTTGTATTTATATGTCATGATGTCAGGTAAATTAAAGTTTTGGAAAAATATTGCGATCTTCTACTGCCCCAAGGTCATAGAATCTTCTCATGAAACCAAAAACAACCTAGAAAAAAGAAAAATTTTCCGTACCAAAAAAACAAATTTTTTGAAGTTCAGTGGTATTAAAATATTGTAATATTTTTTGCTAGGTTCGTTAAATAAAACTTATCACTCTTTCTAATACTTCTTCTTTATTTTTACTTTCGAAATCACAACAATAAATCTCAACTTATAATCAACTCTAATACTTTATTCAAATTAAAATCACACTTGATTTACACAATCCAATAAGCAGAGTTTTGCACACTTCCGTAATCAAAAATCAACTGTGTCTCGCTCACCGTGAACACTCCCTTATATACTCAAATTAGTTGTTCTCGAAAGTTCTTGTCCAGAAGGGGAAATTCTTATGGGGGTAGAATGTTCTAGTACTTTGGAATTAGGGGAAATTTAGATGCGATGGAAAAGAGCTTTTTGTTGTGTTCCCTCACAAAGCAGATATGTAATTCCCAACAGATGGCGCTGTAGGAGTATAAAGCTCTGTTCGCAACATTGCCCCCTTCTTAAGATTGTTCGTCCCGAACAACTCTATCACCAGCTTCGGCACTGTATCGGTGCAGTCGATCGCTATGCACAACTTTTAGCTTTCCTCTTAACCCTCTTTGAATTCGGTAAACGACATCATTGATTTTCGTGACGACAGTATAAGGGCCTTCCCAGTTTTGTTGAAGCTTCGGCGACAATCCCTTTTGACGATGTGGATTATACAGCCATACACGATCTCCTACTTGGAATCCTGTCGTGTTTGCTCTTGTGTCGTACCTTGTCTTCATTCGATCGCTGTAAGTGCTCATTCTAGTCCTGGTCCTTTCGTGGATGCCGATTAGCCTCTCTTTTAGGTCACTCACGTAATCCCCTGTTTCCTGAGACTCTTGTGGTGGGTGTCCAAACCTTATCTCACTAGGCAGGCGTATGCTTTTTCCGAACAGGATTTCAGATGGTGTTTGTCCTGTTGAGCTATGTACTGCACTTCGATAGGCCATCAAAAATAGTGGTATGTGCCTATCCCAGTTTCTTTGGTTGTCGCCTACGACCTTAGTGAGGTGCTCTTTTAACGTCCTGTTGAATCTCTCGACCATTCCATCAGATTGCGGGTGAAGTGGTGTGGTTCTCGTTTTCTTAATGCCAAGGAACGCGCACACCTCTTGGAATATGTTCGACTCAAAGTTCCTTCCTTGGTCAGAATGGAGCTCCATAGGCACACCGAACCTGCTTACCCAGTTAGACACAATCTGGTCGGCCACGGTCTTGGCTTCTTGGTTCGGGATAGCGTATGCCTCAGGCCATTTGCTGAAGTAATCCATTACCACCAGAATGTATTTGTTTCCATCATTCGTTTCCGGAAATGGGCCAGCTACATCAACAGCAATCCTTTCAAACGGTGAGCCGACATTATACTGCATCATTTTTCCTTGCAGTTTTCTACCAGGTCCTTTGGTTGCAGCACAAGCGTCACAATTTCGGCACCACTTTTTAACGTCGTCTCTTGCATGCAACCAGTACAATCGTTGCCTCACCTTTTCTAAAGTCTTATTGACTCCCAAATGGCCTCCTGAAGGTCCATTATGCATCTCTCGAAGAACCTCTTTGATTTTTGATTGAGGTAACACAAGCTGCATCACATAAGATTTACCATCAGCGGACTCCCATTTTCGCCGAAGAACACCTTCTTGCACATGAAGTGAGTCCCATTGTGCCCAATAGGCCTTTAAAACTGGACTCCTATCGGAAATGTCATTCCATGCGGGTTTTTCTTCATGTTCCTTCCATGCGAGAAGAGGTTCAATGTCGGGGTCTTCTTGTTGAGCAGATCTTATTTCTTCATTGCTCCATCCACAAATGGGGTCAGCCCTTATTCGCAGAGTGTTGATGGCGACCATGCGTTTGTTGCCATTTGACGTTGCCTCGACAGTCAGACTTTTATTGTTTCGTTTGGTCTGAGAAACCTGGATGGTGTTTCTGGGGCCATCAGTACCAGAAACCAGCTTCTGCCCCTCGAAGTTGGTTCTTACTCGTTTCCCTGTTGGGAAACTGTTCGGGAAGTAACACTGATGTTATTGTTACCTTGTTCTGGGTTTGAAACTCCGTGTCCACAATGTTGACAAGCTCTTCTTGGTGGTAACCGACATTGACGCTGTAAATGTCCAGTCTTATTGCAATTCCAGCACTTTGCAAGTCCGTTTCGTTGGTTCCTTTGGACATCAGTTCTTTGACATGAGCATTCTTCGACGACGGCTTCTCTAAGTCGATGTACTCCGTGAGAAGCTTGCTCAGCTGCTTCCATTGTCAAGGCAAACGCTAATGTTTCCGAAAGCGTTCGTTTTCCAGCAGTTCGTACGGCCCTTTGAAGATGTATGTCAGAGATGGCGCGAACAAATGCCTCAACTGCGAACTGGTTACAAATTTCCTCTCCAACATCTGGATATGCAAGATGAACAAGCCTTTCAATGTCCGCTTGCAGTTGTTGTAGAGTTTCGCCCCTCTTCTGAACTCTGGAATTGAGTTGCACTTTGAAGACTTCTTTCATGTGGCTGTTACCAAACCGTTTGTCTATAGCCAAAACCAAGGAATTGAAGTCGCCGCTCTTATCTGCTGGTATGGTTTGCAACAACTCAGCAGCTGCTCCTCTAAGAGCAAGAGTTAAGGCTATATACTTGTCAGTCTCATCCCAGCCATTTGTTGTGGAAGCTGCCTCGAATTGCTTCTTGTATATAGACCAAGAAGTTTGTCCATCAAAGGTTGGAGGTTGCATCTCTTTTTTTCTCAAAGCTTCCCCAGAACTTTCCCGAATCTTTATGTTTCGAACACGGTCTAACTCTTTTGAAAACGTCTCCATTTTGTTGTCGACTAGCAATGAAACACGTTCATCTAACACTTTTGAAAACGTCTCCATTTTGTTGTCGACTTGATTCTCCAGCAATGAAACACGTCCATCAAGTGCAGATACATTATTCTCGATGTTAACAAGCTTGCCTTCTAGCATGTTTCTCTGCTCTTCGAGAAGGTCCTTTTGTTCGCTATGCTGTTTATCAAGGCGTTCGAGAATATTCTTTTGTTCATTCTTTTGTTCATTTCGTTGCTCTTCGAGACGTTCGAGAACATTCTTTTGTTCATTCTTCTGTTCATTTCGTTGCTCTTCGAGACGTTCGAGAACATTCTTTTGTTGCTGAAGCAGAAGACTAATCATATTTGAAACATCTACATTTTTACTTACGTCTGCTTCCTCAGCGTCAGTTTCAAAGACGAAGATGTCCGGGTCTTCATTTTGCTGTTTCAAATATTCGGCCAAACGCAGAACAAGCTCATTTTTCGATCCTGCTCTAGAAAGTTCTCGCTTGCCTAATTCACTTTTCAGCTCATTACAGTTGAGCTCTTTTAGTAACTTGCTCATTTTTTTATTTTACTATTTTTTTTTTTTCCACACTTCACTGCACAATAAGTTTTATTCCACTTTTCTGACACCAATGTAATATTTTTTGCTAGGTTCGTTAAATAAAACTTATCACTCTTTCTAATACTTCTTCTTTATTTTTACTTTCGAAATCACAACAATAAATCTCAACTTATAATCAACTCTAATACTTTATTCAAATTAAAATCACACTTGATTTACACAATCCAATAAGCAGAGTTTTGCACACTTCCGTAATCAAAAATCAACTGTGTCTCGCTCACCGTGAACACTCCCTTATATACTCAAATTAGTTGTTCTCGAAAGTTCTTGTCCAGAAGGGGAAATTCTTATGGGGGTAGAATGTTCTAGTACTTTGGAATTAGGGGAAATTTAGATGCGATGGAAAAGAGCTTTTTGTTGTGTTCCCTCACAAAGCAGATATGTAATTCCCAACAGATGGCGCTGTAGGAGTATAAAGCTCTGTTCGCAACAATATATTATTGATGATAATAAAGAATATTTAAAGCAAAAACAAAAAATGAAATACAAAAAAAAGTTAAAACAAACATTTAAAAAAGTGAAAGTTTAAAAAAATAGTAACAAAATTTTGAAATCTCTTTTAGAATTAAAAAACAGCATTTTTTCGCGATTCCATTCTTGTTCTTATGAATCCATCACGTCTCATCGGACTACAGAGAGCAGCTGAAGCTTCAGTTACAATTTCAACGCAACACTCCGTCGCTTGAGTATGACAAGTGTAATCCTTTATGCACGGTAAAATAATAGTTTCAATAAATTTAGGATTTTGAATGCAATCACTTATGACATCCAAACTAATGTTTCTTAATATTGGTGGATCACATAAAATACCAACAACATTCCAGTCGATTATGTGACTGTAGTCCTCAGCATTAAAGTTGAACTTCGGCAAAACGAAAGACCGCACCGAATTTGAGGATGTTCCAAGCTGCTCTCGTGCTTTCTTAACTCTTCTTAAAGCTAAAACTCGAATTGTTTCTCTTTCATCTGCAATCATTGCTATCATAATATTTTCCGGATGGCCGAAGAAGCTATTTCTCTGAATAACAGGATCAACTATTGATTTTAAATTTTGAGGCAGGTATCTGGTCAAAATTATAGTTTTGTGAAGGTGTCGAGCGCCATCAATACAGTAAGGTCTAGTTTTTATTTGGAACCACATTGGCGCATAGACTTGCATTATAAAATTGAGCAAGAAAAGCATATTTTCGGATGGAGTCACAGTAGAAACATATAACCTTAATATCATCAAGATGCTCAAACATGTGTCGAAGAATAAGTTAATTTGCATGTAACTGGCATATGAACCATTGAAATGGTGTTCTTAGGTCTAGTTCCAAACGATCCTGTGTTTATAACTGTGCCATAACTTCCAATAACCACAACTTTTGATTTATCAATCCCTTTTTCATCAAAGAACTCCTTCAATTTCTTACTCATGGTTTCAGCTTTTCCATTTGGAAGTGAGAGATGCCCTAAGTATTCGGATCCAGGCTCTTTCACTAAACATATATGCTCTTCAACAATTGATTTTCGTCTGTTATCTATCATACTGAGTGTTTTGTCTTTTCTTCCGTCAAAATATATCCCAAACTGGAGCTCTTGAAATTACATTGATGGTGACAAAGATGATAACGATGCCCTCTCTTTCTCACGGGCACGTCTGATTTTGTGCCTATCTACAACATTGGTAAAAATGTCCTTTGAAATCATTCCAACATCTTGAAGAGTAGCTGAAATAATTGCAGCTCCTGCCCTGTCCGAAATTCCAAACCCCACCCACTTCTTACTGAAATTGCTTAGCCTACTAGCTTAAACGATAAAAGCCCGCTGCAAACTGAAATTGGTAAGTCTTCTTAATAAAAGGTTTATTTTTTGCATAAATTTGGGTTCCTTCGATTTGTATTTTAAAATATTCTATTCAGTAGGTATAACGGAATAATGGATTTTAAAATGCATTTAGAGCAATATGTAATCCCATAGATTTTTCCAGGAGATTCGTTCCAAGGAGAGGGGCGGGGAGGGGGCAAACAATAGATTCTAACAGAAAAAAATAAAAACCAGTCGGATTTTTCAAAAAGACATTGTTAAAAGCAAAAAGTGTTGCAAATGTGGTATTTTCCTGAGCCAGAGGAGGGGGCAATTGACCCCCTTGCCCCTTGCCCCTTTCATGTGGGCGCCTTTGGATAAGCCTGCTGATTTTTAAACAAGGTTTTATATTTAACTTATGAAACATAAGCCATTTTTTAAACGATTTTATATAAATCTTTTCTTTAATTTATGGATCATATTTCGAAAATCTTTAAGGTCCTTGGGGCAGTATTTAAAATTGGAATTTTTTAAAAATATTTTGGATTCCTTTTGAAGGACTCTTATTACAACTTTTGTATACCGCCCGAACACGATCAAACAAAAAAAAATTTTTTTCATACAATTTTTTTATCAATCGAGCCAGCCTAGTACATAGGCATATTCCATATATGTATTCATTATCACTTATTAGTTTTTAATTTGTAAAAAATACAACTAATATTAGTTTTTCAATAATGTTGTTTATGTCAAAATTTAAAAAAAAAATAATATTAAAATAAGTACACATTTTTTTTCTCGGTAATGATTATAACTAGACTAGGGCTAGGACTTTCATGCACTTAAAAATGCAAAATATGCGCTTAAAATATGCTCTTAAAAATGTAAAATATGCACCTAAAATATGCATTTAAAACCATATCCCTTGCGAACCATCTGTATGGGAAAAACATAGTATTTAGGTTTATACAAATAACAAATTCAGTCTTTATTATTAAGGAAAACAAAATTATGTCAATAGAAAAATACAATTCTTCATTTCAATTAAAATAAAAAAAAATATTAAAAATAGCACAGAATTTGAATTAAATCCATTATTGCATTACATTTAATCTTCAAAATTTTCGTATGCTTTATTCGCATAAATCATAAAGCTTTATCTCAAATTTTCAAACGTAAAACTTTGACGATTCGGTCTCTGAAATGCTTTATACATAGTACGAGTACATAGAGAATGATCGCTCAGCGTCAACTGAAATTAATGGAGCATTCTTTAAAGAACATAATATTTCTTGAGGTATTAAGGGCTCAATGTAATTCTCATCGACACAACTCAGTGTAAATGCTTTGTAAATATTTTTTATTTTTGCAAAACCTTAAGCACCAAAAGGTAATTAAACTGCACTAATTTTTGAAAAACTATTTCAATTAAATCGATTTGTTTTTCTTTTTTAATGTATTTTTTTCCTTCAATCTATACAATTGTATCGCGCAGGAAACTGTAGGTGGAACTGATGAATATGATTTGATTCCTTACCAAAGGCTGATTCAATGCTTCTTTTATATTTTTAATGGTAACGAGTTATCAAGATCATTCACAACATCTTCAAAATGTTTATAGTTTTTGGCGTAGTAAGCAACAACTTCCAACCAAGTTTCCCACCTGGTAACAATTGGCTTTTATCATAAAAGATTTCAATAAGTACACAGGTGCATCAAGTAATAATGAATATTTATCTTTTATTTCGTCAATGAAATGTTCTTTAAATGAGACAAATGAAAGAAAATATATCAAAACACATATCATAAAAACATATAAGTAGAGTATGGCCATGGTATTCCCAGAAACATATGAGGTAAAATCGTGTTCCATTGTATGGATACCCATAGTGTGTAAGACTAGGCGCGCACATTCAATTTTTAGTTGCACAACTGTTTGGTAGCTTATAGAAAACAGATGAACTACTTAGTTTAATGTCCGCGCAGGTGCATATAATTATATGTTACACAAAATAGCCTTAGGCTAGGCGCGCACATTCAATTTTTAGTTTCACAACTGCTTGGTTCGAGCAACTAAAAGTTTGTGTTTTGATACAAACTAAGCGATTGCCTAAAATGAGTTCGCTATTCTGTGTAACATATAATTATATGCACCTGCGCGGACATTCAACTAAATAGTTCGTCTGTTTTCTATAAGCAACCAAACAGTTGTGCAACTAAAAATTGAATGTGCGCGCAATCGTTTAGTTTGTGTCAAAACACAAACTTTTTAGTTGCTCGAACCAAGCAGTTTCGAAACAAAAAATTGAATGTGCGCGCCTAGCCTAAGAGTTTACTTTTTTGTTCGTCATCCATTTAAATTATGTCAGATGAAATATTCTACATAATCACAGCTGATTATGATAACAAATTTAGTTCAGTTTTATAACAGATCTCGTTTTCGAAGTAGCATAAGGCCAGGCGCGCACATTCAATTTTTAGTTTCGCAACTGTTTAGTTGCTAAAATGAAACATATGGGCTTATATGGGACACCACGCACTTAAAGCAAATCGATCCGACCAACTAAAAAGTTTGTGTTTTGACACAAACTAAACGATTGCCTAAAATTAATTCATAATAGTTGAGCTGTTTTCCATAAGCGCAAGAGAGAAAAGAGTGTGAGCGTGAGTAAAGAGTTGCCAGTGCGCGGTTCTCTGTCAACTGGTGATTAAACTATTTGATTACGATCACAGTTGCCAGTGCGCGACTAGCCTAACATAAAAGATCTTTTAAGGTGGAAATCTTTTAAGATTCATAATAGAAAATCTATAGCAGAATAGGCCTAATTGGTCCATAGGTGAAGAAATGTTGAGGGATTGAATTAAGTTCTAGCCAGCAATGGAAAGTAATAAAATCGAGATTTCAGTACTCAAAGTCTCCAATGTAAACACGATGTCGTAAGTACGCAATATTAACAATGTAAACATGGTGTTAAATGCAATCGTCGGTAAGGTAGATTGCTACACGTAACGTGTAACCGTAACGTGTAACCGTAATGGGTTTCACGGGACGTATAATACTACGTTTTCACCAAAAGATAATCTGAGATTTAAGGCAAGAGATTTACGTGGTGTTTTTACCGCACTGAAAGATTAATAAGAAGATTAACTTTGACAGCATCTATCAAAATGCTTATGTTGTTTCAATTTTGCTTATAAAGTAGAAGCGAGAGAAAGACAGTTTCATTTGTGCCAAACGATGAAAAATCATCGAGATAGCTCAGCACTATATGGATGTTAGGTCAGTTCGAACTTCGACCGATCGATCCTATGAAGATTTAGTAGAGATTTATTTCTAATCTACTAGATTTACGAAATAAATTTGTATGGTAAATCTACAAGATTTAAAGAAGATTTATGGTAAATCCACTTAAATCCTGGATTTACATTTGGTGAAAACGTAGTATAAGTTTTACACACGTTTTCGATTCACTCTACCGCCGGGAAAGATGTTTACACATCAAAAAGAAGTAGGAACCAAACACTAGATTTGAAAGGCAAAAAAAAAACAATGGCTCTCGCTTCTCGTCTTAGCTTTACAATTCCATATCCAACTACAAAAATTGTCATATGAAAATGAAAATCTTCATTTTAAAGAGATTTTTTTAAAAGCTTTTTTTTTAAAGATACTTATGTGAGTGTGAGCACGTGAGCAGTGCTTTTTCTCATTAAAATGTGTGCTCTCTGAATTCGAAAATTAAATCTATATCATCCGTTGCTCTTGCGCATTCATCTCTATATTCATCGTTGCTCTTTTTTTTTTAATCCAGACAGAACATTTTTTCCAAAACATTTGTTTTAAAGACATATACATAATTATATACTCGTATGTACCTACATTTTTCGTAGAGGAATCTTGGGAAGAAAAAAAAATTATGTGCGTTATTCGGTTGCTTGCATTTTTATCTGGGAATAGGAATTGGATACCTACTAAGACAGATTTTTTCATAAAAAGGACACCTACTTAGATATTTTGTTGCATTTAGAAGCAAATTAGGAACTTATGTAGGTATGTCAATGCTTTTTGGTTGATTTGTGAAATAATATTATTCCCAATCTTTTTTGGTAGGTATTTGTTTTTGCAATTGCCATACAAATTAGGTACTCTATTTTCTTTGCTCAATTTTGAGTATTGTTTGTTACTCCTACTTCCCACGCATTTTGCATTCACGTTCATGAGGTTATGATGACGCCTGCAGGTAGGAACGTTGGTTTTATTTGATTTGGCGTGATCTTTTGATAATGTCAAGAATAACATGGTTGACTTTTTTGGGTTTTATAGATACAAATAAAAACAATCTGAAAAGTTGAAAAAAAAACGAAATATGGGCAAGAGTACGATAACATAGGCGCCAAGAAATTAAAACGGTTTTTTGTAGAACAGGAGATGGGGGTCTATCTCCCCCCGTTTGGGCGGGAGGGGCAATTTTATAAAAAAAGTACTAAAATAGAAACAAAAATATTAAAAAATAACGGTAATACTTACAATTAAGTATTATACCTTTTTTTAAAGCCAATGCTCTGTTCTATTAGATAATTTTTAAATCAAGAGAAATCTATGCACAGCTTTTGAAAAAAAACGAGTTTTAAACTCAAATTTTGGGAAAAAAACATAAAAAAAAGTTTAAAATTTAATTTTTCAAAACTGCAAAGTTATATATGTATTATTATTTTTCCTAAAATTCGTTGCTCTAATTTATTCTTATTCAAAAACTGAAAACTAGATGATTTTACGTCGTCTTGTTTTTGAGAAAATTGGAAATAACTAAAACTAGTTTTTTATGGGATATTTGCTTTTTTTGCTTGATTACGGCGTATAAACAGTGAGATTATGTATGGGTCGGCATGCTGCCCCCCTGCAACCCCCCTGCAACCCCCCTGCTTGGGCATATTATAGGATTTGGGGTAGGTGCGAGATTGGGCGTATGCAAGGTTTCTTTTGCATTTACAGAACCTGGATTTAAGGAACTTTGAATTTACCCTATGGCCTATATCCAATGTCTACTAAATATATGTACGTAGCCCAAAGTTGCACATTTAAAATGTTCAGACATGAAAATTTAATACATTATGAAAAATTCACATTACCTAGATATGTATGTTTATTGTTTGTGTCTAGCATTTGTAATGCTAATGTGGTACAGGTTATTGTTTACCAAGGTCATTCGTTACTCAACCCTTGTAAGAATGAAGCATTTTTTTTTTTGAATAAAGAATGGCGACTAAGCATCCACTACTTCATCCTAAATTGAATAACTTTTCAATATTTCAAAACAAAAAAACATAAAAATTTGTCTTATTCCAAATAAAGCGTCAACTCCCCCACTGTGTTGCAACTTACCGATAAAGGTAGAAAAACATAAAAATTTCAAGTTCGGTTGGATGTGGTGGTGCTCCGAAAAAAAGGTGACAAAAATTGTAAGAATACAATAAACCCATCTATCGGCACATTTTTCCATGGGCCTCAATATTGGCTAGAGATTCGGGAAGTTCTTGCTATAATTATCTCTTTTGTGATCAAAATGCCTGTAAACACGGTTTTAATACATTGAACATTGAAAAATTGACTTGACTATTTTTAATTAACACCTGACTTACTCACAAACTGACTGACTGAGACGCGGAATGCCATGTAATTCTAGCTCCTCGTGGTGCATTCTTGGTAACGCTAAATGATTTGCTTTACCTTACTTACAAATGAACCACATTAACATTAATCCTCAAAATGAAATCCCCGTAGGTTAATACCAAAAATCAAAAATTTCATAAAAAGTAGTTTTAGTAATTTTCAAATTTCTCAAAAACTAGAACGCATAGAACCATTCGGTTTTTTGTGTTCGATTCAAAATTAATAGTAGCATTGACCACAAAAAGCCAATTAAGCACTTCATTTCACAATTTAAAAAAAAAAATGGGACTAAACTTTTTTTTTATTTTTTTTAACAAAATTTTGAGTTTGCATACGAATTTTTCAAAAACTATTCCCATAAATAATTTAATTTTAATTTAAGATAATAGAACAGACTTCTGGCTTTCAAAACCGGTATAGTAGTTTATTGTTAGTGTTGCCGTTGTTTTTTAATATTTTTTTTTTCAATTTAAGTCATGTTTTTTTAAATCGCCCCTACCTCCTAAATGAGGCGAGATAGACCCCCCCCCTCCCATAGTAAAAAACGCTTGTAATTAACCCTTCTACAAAAATCCGTTATCAATTTTTGGCTATCGTACTCGGTTATCGTACTCTCCCCGCAATATGTATTTAAATTAAAACTTCAATTTCAAATAGGGCGACAATGAGGAAGAAAACAAAATCCTAAAAAAATTTTGATACACGTTTTACGGGTTACTTTATTTGTTTTAACTAAAAAAAATGATAATTTTCGATAATTTTCGAAAAACTTGTATTGAAAGTTGTATGAAAAAACGTAAACAGAAGAATATACAGTTGTGTTCATAAAAATAGCATTGCTGTTCACACTTTATTAATTAGTCAATCATTTTAAAGACGCAGATTCTTACAAAAAAAAAATTAACCTGTTATTTGCATCTAACGATCTTTTATTTTTATAATTGAGGCTTTAAGTTTGTAATTGAACCTTACTTTTTCCGTTGGTTGGTTTGGGTATACCAACAAGACAATGACCCAAAGCACACTTCAAAAAGGGCAAAACCATGGTTCCAGGAGAACAAGTTATGCGTTATGGAGTGGCCCGCTCAATCCGCTGACCTTAACCCCATTGAAAATTTGTGGGGGGATGTTAAGAATGCGGTTCATGAAGCGAAACCGAAGAATTCGAAAGAATTGTGGGAAGTAGTGCGAGATTTGTGGAACGCAATACATGTCGAGAGGTGTCAAACTTTAGTAGACTCCATGCCACGCAGATGCATTTCCGTTATAAAAAACAATGGTTATGCTACGAAGTAATAATGGTAAGCTAAAATATCAATATAGTTTCATATAAGTTTTTTTTACAGTTTTTCTGACTTTTTGCGTTATAGATTCAGAACATTCAGATGCACTGCTATTTTTGTGAACAGCCATAAATTTTAAAAACGCTTCTTACTGTGATAAAAGTAACGGTAAAAAATCAATCTTAATTTTTTCTGTTAATATAAATGAAATACCTTAAATTGTTATTAGAAGTTAAGTGAAATATAGTATAACGTTGATAATGAAAGCCTTTTTGTTTTATTTGGGGAGCACTGCTATTTTTATGAACACAACTGTATATACCTTACCTAGGTATGAGAATGTACATATGAACATATTATGTACATAGTATAATTTTTCTATTTGTCTTTCCAAAAACGTATGCCTAGGAATTCATTGCGTTTGTGAAATTTATTAAAAAGTGAAAATTTTCCAGTTATCAATTAGATACAAACATAACTTTATTGTTGACAATGTTAATTTATAAATGTTTCGTATTGTAAAATGAAATATTTTATACTAAAAATTACAAGTTAGTTCATTTCAGCCTTAACACAAAAACGAAGTATGCGCATATGTATGTACATACTCGTAAGTACCTAAAAACGGTTTTTCTGTTTTCTATTTTTTGTGTAAATGATAAAGTAAAGATAGTTTTGATAAATAAAAACATGAATTTTTTAGCTTTTGAATATTTTCTGTTCTACGCCTATTTCATTTAAAATGTCTGATGCATTTATACTGTTAATTGCGTATTTGCTTAGTTCCTTAGTTCATTTTACTTTGTTAAAAACAATCTATTTTTTCGGTTTTCCAATTATTAATCCGAATTTTAATTTTTTATGCTGTTTAGATACTTCTCAATTTTTTCCATTTTAGATTTAAGTTTTTTAGTTTTTCTAACGTTCTTGTCAAGAGTCCATTAACAAATTTTCGAGAGAAAAAAATTCGAATGACAAGGACTTTCGTCCAATATATATATTGCCTTTTCTATCTAAGGTTTTTGAAAGAATAATGCAAAGACAAATAAATTCTTATCTTAACAGATAAAATATGCTTAACGTTTTTAATCTGGTTTTCGTCCAAAATATAGCTATAGGTACTACATCACTTATGAATGTAACTGAATATATAAAGCAAGCAATTGATGACGACAAGGTGAGTTTCTTGGTTTTGCAGGACTTTTCAAAAGCCTTCGAACACAATAATTGACTATTCAATTCTTATTCGTAAGCTATTACAACAATTTAGCTTTTCATTTTCTGCTGCTAATCTGGTACATACTATCATATTTAAGTGAACGAAACTTGGGAAAATCATAATATAAATTCAATTGTTGGTAAAGTTTACGGGACCTTTTGTGTCCTTCAAGAATCCCAATTTCTAACTCCTATAGGAACTCGAAAAATGTTGGCGAAAACTATGATTATTCCTACTCATGTGTTTGTAACTGCGATTCGGAGAGTAAAAAACCTTTAAAAAACCTTTAAAAACACTATAAGATATATTTAAGGTCTTAAGAGGTATGACCAACTCTCTGGCTACATCTCAACTTCATACAACATGCAGTTTCTACATTTTATACAGTACCGAACACTTCTTCTTTTCTTTAGTATTAAACAGACACATCAATGATCAATCACAGTACCTGTCTTTTCGACTTCAATTTCCTACTTTTAACAGAACAAACAAACTTATCATCCCGCTACATACCTGCCTAACATCAGAAATTCAGAACGACATTTCCTTGTGAACGCCGCGCGCCGCGCCGCCGCCGGCCGTACGCCTATGGAACTCTCTGCCAAATGACATAAGGAGACTTGTTGATACTTACATTTTTCAATGTTATTGCTATGTTAATTAAGTTAGTTTTTATACCTTACATTATAAAGCTATCACAATAAATAAGATATTGTAACTATGTAGGTATCTTATTGCGTATAGGAAATCGATGAAAAAGAAATAAATAAATATAAAATAAAACAATTATCAAGTCTGTGCGTATGACATTCATTCTTATTGTCAAACCAATTTTTTTTTTTAAATACATTGGAGAACATTTTAAACGATTTAGTAATATGTTAAAGCCATTTTAGTAAGTTAGTAAGTTAAAAAGATAATTTTGCTAATTTCTCTTAACTTTAACTTTTAGTAATTTACTAAATCCATATAAAATCTTTCATTCGCCTCAAAAAAAATCTTTCGGCAATTTTATTTGAAAAGTTAAATTGTATTTTTTTATGATTCGTGAGCTAATTGTTTTTAAAAGTAAATAAAATAATATAAAATGTTTTCGGAAGACGAAGATTTTGATATAGTTTGAAGACTCAGCTTTGTGCAGCTGGACGATGGAGAATTTTACTCCAAGTATAGGTTGACAAGATATAGCAGTTCAGTTTTTAGTTAAACACCTAAAAAACAAAAAACAAATTACAACCCGGGTAGAATTTTCGACTCGATAATGCCAAGGCCCCAGCTAGTTTTTCTTAGTTTCAATCATGGCCCTACCGAGCAGTATCTAGCTTGTCCCTCGCTAATTTGTTAATGCTCTGTATATAATGGGCCTTGCCTATATGGGCCCTAGATGGGTCTTCACAAGTAGAACAAGAGCTACGGCAATTCTTAAAAAATTATTAGAAACAATAAAAAACTTTTTTTTTTATTTTTTATTATTGCTGATTATTTTCATTTTTTCTTTTCCTCCCTATATTCGACTCTTTAAGTGATTTTTGCTGGAATGAAAGAATTTTTTTTTTTAATTTGCCTCCACTGAGATTCGAACCCGAGTCCTCTCGCTTGCCGTGCTTGTGCGCTACCTATTGCGCCACTGTGATATATAAAATATCGTGTCTCAAAGTGCTACTCAAATAACTCTCTTTTAATTATACTGTTTAAGAAGACTTAAATACATATTAAAGAATCTGAAAAATACCGATTTAGGACCAAAACAAAAAAGTTATGTTTTTAGAAGGATAATGGATAGCCTTTTATAGAGACATATGTATAGGCACATCTAGGATACATCAAGTAAAAACTATATAGCCCCAGTATAAGTAACATCTGAGAATGCCTATAAAGAGGCGAGACTAGCTAAGGCCAATATAACGCCCAGATACAATTCCTTATCCAGGCTACACCAAGTAAAAACTATCCAGGTCCCTTGTAGTTTATTTGTTACAATGCCAATAAAGAGGCGATACTATCTACGGCCAATATATCGCCAAGGAAAAGTTTCATATCTAGGATACATCAAGTAAAAACTATCTACCCCCAGTATAAGTAAAATCTGAGAACGCCTATAAAGAGGCGACACTAGCTAAGGCCAATATAACGCCCAGATATAATTCCTAATCCAGGCTACACCAAGTAAAAACTATCCAGGTCCCTTGTAGTTTATTTGTTACAATGCCAATAAAGAGGCGATACTATCTACGGCCAATATATCGCCAAGGAAAAGTTTCATATCTAGGATACATCAAGTAAAAACTATCTACCCCCAGTATAAGTAAAATCTGAGACCGCCTATAAAGAGGCGACACTAGATAAGGCCAATATAACGCCCAGATACAATTCCTTATCCAGGCTACACCAAGTAAAAACTATCCAGGTCCCTTGTAGTTTATTTGTTACAATGCCAATAAAGAGGCGATACTTTCTACAGCCAAGATATCGCCAAGAAAAAGTTTCATATCTAGGCTAAATCAATTTAAAAATATCTAGGCCCAGTCTAAGATACTCCTGGAAAAGCCAATAAATAGCCACTTCTAGCCAGGTTCAATATAAAGCCAGGATAAGCATAAATTAGTCAAGATCCGCCAGGCTTGCATCTGTCTAGGCCCAGCATAGGATTTACTATATAATGGCCAATCTAGCTAGGGCCACGCTATTCGATAGTGTTTCCTAGATAATTTTCTACCCGGGAAGCCGTGGACTTCCGATTTCATTACACTTCCTTGGGAGAATTATCCATAACGCTGATGCTGCTTAGTCTACTTCCTAATGGAACACAAAGGATATATCTATGTTCACCAATTAATCTTATAAGAGCATTGTATGGAATAGTCCAGTCGACAGTGGGGAAAATAATAAAAAAATCGAAAAACGTTGTCACAAATAAATAAATAACAAAATCTCGTAAATTGTAGTTTGTTATTTTGACAACATTTTGCTTGAGTTCTTAAAAAGACAATACCCTGTGAAATACCTTGTTGCTACGTTACTAATTTCAGGTGTTATGACAGAAACTTCAATATAATATTTTGGATCATTAGAGTTTAAATCTACTTCCTACTACATAGTCTTAAGGCATTGTTGATTGAGTTATCAGTCGATAAAACAGTTTTGTCAATTTCATTATCTGTATCCGCCTGCCAATTAGGGCTGATGATTCTACCCGGGTACTCAACTACCCGGGTACCCGGTTACCCGGGTTGCTTGTACCCGGTTACCCGGGTTGCTTGTACCCGGGTAGTAAATTACCCGGGTACCCGGGTATAAAAACGCAAAACTCATTTGTGGCTATGTAAATCGCTTTTTCAAAAACACCTACAAATCTTGGAACCAATTATATAATTATACATATGTATGACAGAATTAGGTAAAGCGACAAAATTTCAGAAAGACTTAACATTTTATTCATAGGTAGTCAAAAAACAATGCTCTGAAATACAATGTTAATAATGAGCAAAAGAATTTTCAAAATTTCTTAAATTGTTGATGAGGAAAATTTGTTAGGTTTAAATTCTAATTTAATAGATCTTGATTTTTGTGCAAAAACACCAACAAAGAAACATTTTCTGGGGCCAAACATGATCTTTTGGCAGTTACAATATCGCCTCCAGTCGAAAAGAGCCTTTCTGAACTAGTTGATGTAGCTGGAACAGCAAGATATCTTTTTGCCAAAGATGTCATTACGGAGATAGAGCGTTCCCTCGAGCGCCACCAAACAAGAGGGTCCAACCGGTTCGATATACAAGGTTCTGCTATGTACTGCTCAAACTGAGAGATGTTGTCAAGTAATTGCCCTTCACTACTTCCGCTAGGTTCTTCTTCTGCTACTTTGTCAGAGCTCATTCCCAGAATATTTTCCTTAACAAAAGTACGGATTTTGTCTGCTACTTCGCTGCTCTCAGTTTTAAGGTCTTTGTACCTTGGGTCTAAGAACGATGCTACTTGAGCAGGTAAAATATTCTCGGCTGGGGACATTTCCCCTAGGTGAAAGCGCGTTTTTAGAGAAAAATCGATTTTATTTTTGAATGTGGTGGCTGTTTCAGTGTCTTCGAGCTTAGGTGCATAGTGGTTTTCAATCAAAGTTTTGATAACCGAGCGCACTGCAGAAATCGTTACTTTAGTTTCACTATAGCAGTTTTGTTGCTATGTGTAGTGGCTTCAAAACTGTGGTTAACTCTTCCATTATTCCCCATTCGTACTCGGATATTTCCAGGTTCAGTGCTGTAGAAGAACTCGTATAGCTCTTATCACTTAGAACTGCAATAACGGGGGAGCGATTGTGGGGCAAAATATCACAAACAAGATAAATGGAATCCCATCGGGTTGGACAACTTTGAACTAAACGTTCCTCCTTCATTCCTAGCTGCAATTGTTTTCTGTTTAAGGCCGACACGTAGCAACATTCGATTGATGAAAATGTGATACCACTCTTCGACATTTTATTGCGACAATTTCGTAATTCTCAACAGACTTAAATATATCCTTTACACAGAGTTGTAGGGTGTGAGCAGCAAAATTCACATTATCACCCACATTCAAAAGGCGAACTGCTGCTTGCATTACACTTGCATTATCGTGCACGATGAAATTTACTTTTCTTGATATGTCCCAGTCTTCTTGTACCATCTGTAATGTAAGAGATATGTTTTCAGCCGAGGGACGTTCTTCTACTATGGCCGTGCTCAAAGTATGTGTGCATAATCTCCAGTTTTGGTCAATATAGTGAACAGTTGTGGACAGATAGCCCTGCCGCGCAACCGAAAACCACTCATCAGTTGTGAGAGAGAGTGATTCAGTTGCTTCCAGACGCTGTTGAATTAATTCAAGTTCAGGTGTTCCATTTGTAAAACATACCTAAGCCTAACCGTTGTATCTGTACTTTAATCAGTGCATTTCATTGTGTACTTGCTAAACCCCTTAATCTAAACCATCCTAGAAACGAAAAGCGGTATTGATTCCGATATATTTAATTAAATAGAGTTTAACTTCAATCACTTTTATTTTGCAGTACCCGGGTACCCGGGTACCCGGGTAATCGGGTAATCGGATAATCGGGTAATCGAGTAATCGGGTACCCGGGTAATACCCGAATTACTCGGGTACCCGGGTATTACTCGGGTACCCGGGTATTACCCGGGTACTCGGGTAGCCGGGTATCATCAGCCCTACTGCCAATCTAATTGAAGATATTCAGAGTTATTTTCTTCGCGTTTGAAAACTTTGAAAAATATAAAATTCAATGAAATGACCTTTAAACGAAGAAGGCTAAGTTCGGAGATGGTTGAGCAACTTTTGTTGAAATTACGCACTCTTGTTTTTTCAAACATTTTTTCGAGCGGATCTTGATTAAATTTGTTTATATTTTTGTAGTCAATACTTTGATGGTCTGCAAGCAAATCTTATGCATAAAAAGCAAAAGACCTTCAAAGCTAAATACTTAATTTTTTTCATCTTTTCGATCTATTTTTTTTTTTGCAGATAAACACTCATATTTTTTTAAATTAAATTTAAATTTTGGCCGTGGCGCGATGGATGTGTGCTCGCCTGTCAACCTCATGATCACAGGTTCGATCCCTGCCGTCGTCTATGTCGTTTTAATTCCATTAAAAACCTTCTAAAATTGTCATCAATGGGTTGCTGGTTTACTCATTACATGTTGTTCAGGCATAACACTAACAACATGTAATTGAGTTAAAATTAGTATGCCCAACAAGGATGAACACGAATAAAATAATTTGAATTATAAGCGACACATAGAAATAAGACACGGCATTCTCCGCTTTAGTTCAGCCGCCATCCCTGGAGATAAAATATCTGAGACAACAACCTTCAGTCTCAGAACATCTTGCCACACATCTTTCCTATCCTTCTTTCTCTTCCTTAACTTCACGCCCGCGCTGTGTTCAAACATTTAAAGGGTAATCATAATCCCTTGAGCGCGTGTAGATTATAAAAAAAAAAAAAAAAAACCTGTCTATACTAAATGTTTGCTTTAAAAGGCATAGAATATTTACATAGAATCGGGAGTGTTTATATTCCAATATTCGCAGAAATATAGATCTCTTATACCACCTCCTTAATTAAGAAAAAAATACTTTTTAATGTTAAATTCAACATTGAAAAGAATCAAACAAAAAAAAGTATCCCGTCTAGGGTTTAGTTAAAGATATTAATAAAACTCGTCTTTGAAAATTGTAACTTTTGAAAAGCACCATCAATCAATATTTTGGTAATTTTTTTTTTATTTTATTTGAGCAGTCATTTCTTCTGGCCAAAAAAGATTATTTAAACTTCCACATGAAATCAATTATTTTAGTTCAATAATTATTGGTATGTTATTCTTATTTTAAATTTTGTGATTAGCCGCGTTATACAGGGTGTCCATAAGCCAACATCAAAACGAAAATGCGTAATAGGGTAGGTGGTGACAGTTATTAGAAAAATAATAAAATATAATAAAAGATATTTAGTGAGTGCACTATGCAATACTGTAACCACCGCGAACGTTTCTGTTATAATTTCACTGAGAGTGGTCCCGGTATATATGAGGCAATCCAGCGTACCTTAAGATATTCGTTTAAAAAAAATTCAAATCATTAGCACACCAAAACAGTTGATGTTTTTATAATCAAAGTAACGTCAGAAATGTAAATCAAGTCACGTAACTAAAATTCATCAATACATCAAAAATTAATTGATAAAAATATGTCAAGTTTCTAAACAGGTGCACAAAAAAATAAAAAAGTAGTTAATTTCAAAAACCGAACCTACATATCCTTACGTATTTTGACGCGCTGAATTTGAATTTCAAGTTAGAATTGGTCCACACCCTCCATTTTTTCAAATCGTAAAAAACTTACGTTAAGTTCATGGACCATTTTTTTTTCCTCATGCATGTATGTCAGAGAGTAAAGTATCACTTACTTTTTTGTATATGCCCTTATTTCATAACTTACACATCAATTTAGTGTTTAAAATTATAACATAATAAAATAAAAGTCCGAGAAACGTACATGAAATACGTTAAAAAAATTTCGTTTAAAATAAAAATTTATTTTAAATAATCTATTTAGTGGAATAAAAAATGATACTTAATACAGTTACTTTTTCAGCACTCACTCTCTGGATAACTTCAGGTTTCTAGGTATTTCTAAGCTTTTTTTTGAATGTGCTCCTTAATTTTCCTCGATAAGTTTGTAATTTTTTGATTACGATATATAAATGCATCAAAAAGTTATGAAAAGAAAAGTGTAATGATCTAATTTTCAAAAAGAGCGAGGGACGTGTTTTTCTTAGTTCACCATTTCAATATTATTAGTGGCACACCCAAATATCAACATAAATTATACTTAGTGAAGTAACTACAATAATTGTTTCAATTTTCAGGTGGATCAAACATTGCATCAAAAAGTTACAAAGTTTTGAAATAAAAAAACATTGAAAGGGACAAATTAAATTATTAAATTTCGTTGTTTTCACGTAATAAAATAGCTGTATATTCAAAATTAAAACATTTTCTGGTTGAAATATACATATAGATCATCTTTCTATTTAAGTCCTATTTAAAAAATTACACCAATAACAACTATTTTAATGAACTATATTTGTATATCTGCTAGTGACATAAAATCCTAAAGTACGCTGCATTTCCTCATATACGCGGCTTATCGGAAAATTCAAAAGTTCTTATTTTGCTATAAAATAGTTCATAAGATAAGATTAATTATAAGTTTGACAGATAATAATTGATGCTGGCGTTTAAAAAGTGCCTACAAAAATAAAAGTTAAAATTTTCGTTGATGAGTTTTAATTACAATTTACTTAGATTCATCTGTATGTACAAAGAATTTATAAGAGCAATTATAATCTTAGTATCTACACAAACACATTATAACTAAGGTAGACAAAGAATCGCTTTAGGGGTATTCCATGACAAAATGAACATGATAGCTAATTTGGTTAACTATAATCCAGTGAAATAGTCTCTCAGGCACTTTTTATTCCTTCAATGAGTTCCGATTCAGTAAAATATTGCGTTCCAGACTCACATACATTGCGTGCTAACCAGCGTTGCCGCGATTGAAAAAGCAGAGAGGGCCATTTGACAAAAGTTGGGGCCAAATATTTTACTTACAAATCCGTCATTAAAACATTAAATTACAATTTATTAATATTTGTATTATTTATTCTTTTTTATTTATTTAATGCATTAAATTTCTTAAATCTATGTAGTTTACATAAAGAAATAAAAAGAAATCACAGATGTACCTATTGCATTTTTAATTCACAGACATCTTTTGGCTTTGAGCCACTGATTAAAAATAAATAAAACTAACTTAAAATTTCATAATATTCTAAGGTAATCACATTTTGTATCTCAAATTCGTCTTACAAGATCTAATTTCGGAATTTCCACAGTTACTCAAGTTGCCTTGCGTAAAATCTTTAAGGCTCATTAACGAGATAAAAATTTCATACCTATTTCAATTATCCGTTTTTATATTGTTCAGAGACAAAAAACTCAATAAATTAACTGCAAAAAAAGAAATATTTTTAAATACAGAAGAATTTTTCATTTCGTTCAACTGAAATCACCATTTAACAGCGTCAATATCATGATCTTCTTTATTTATTTCTTCTAAACAGTTTTGTAACTCTTCAGCCATTATATTTTCAGGGCAACTGAATAAGTTTGGAAATTTTATTAACAGAATTGCCAAATGATCAGGAATCAATCTAATATTATCACTTTTTTGATTCAAATAATTAATAATTCTAAATAAATAATAATTAATAATTCTAAAATTTGAAACGCTGTTAATAAATTGTCACACACATATTTAATCTACTTTTTTATTGTTTACAAAGTTCTGTATAATAGTTTTGAACTGACTTTAAAAATCTTTCTTTTTTGTTTTCATTTAAAATTTCAAATAGTGCATCAAATCCAAATTCTAAATATATCTTATCAAGAGGTTTTAAACAGAACAGCGAATTCACTAACATTACTTAATTTTTTTTTTATTTTTTTCGCTAACCAAAAAATGTATCTTTGGTGCTTCACTTTGCAAGCTTTTATTTAAATCGGTTATTATTTTCAAAACATAATTAAGAAAGTAAAAATATATTTTGTACAGGATTTTCAAATTATTTAAACCCCTTGGGGTTTTTTTCATCAAAAGATACTGATGCAAAATATAGTTTAGGAGCTTCATAAAAAGACAACAATTGAGTTACGACTACTTTTTTTATTTAATTTTATTTTTTGAGATCAAAATATTCTTGAAATACTTTTAGCTCGTCCTGCCTTTTCGGACTGTCCTTCAAAAAATTGTAGATTTTCTGAGGAAAGGCGCAAACTTCTTTTATTGTATTTATTATTGCATATTCTGCGCACTTATGCTTTGAATGCGAATTGGAGACAATTGAATATAAATAGCCATTCAGTGTTTTTAGTTTTGCTTGCACCCCATTTCGTTCACCCTGCATAACATTAGCTCCATCTTAGCCAAAACCGATCATATTTTCATAAGGAACTTTCATTTTATCTAAATAGGTAGTCTTTAATTTTAATAAAAATACCTTCAGCGGACGAATCTTATATTTCTACTCGTAAAATACACAAAAACCCTATACACAATTTTTTTAATCGAGTTTTCATAAAATCTCACCACAATTGCAACACATTTTGTCATAGAAACACCTGTAGATTCATCTTCTATAAGAGAAAACTTCGTTTGTGTTAATTTCTGCGCGATTTACTCATAGCAAAAATGTTCACATTTCAAATCTTGGGAAATTTTTGAATCAGGACATAATAGCTGCAGTCAAAATAATAGTAGTGAACCTTTTGACACAACAAAAACTAAAATAAATTAATCTACTAAATTTAAATAACTAAATAGTCATCTGATTTTCAAATTAATGTTTTTTAGGCTTTTAGTTTCAGAAAAAAATCATTTTCAAATTCAATAAATTAGTTGGTAGTTTCAAATATATCCAAGTCAAATAGAAAAACAGCGGTAAAAAAAATAGTAGCGCATTCAAAATCCACCTTTAATTATTACAAAAGCAAAAGTTAATAGACAATTTCTACCTTAAGTGATAGTCGAATGTTTGAACCTTAAAATAATATTTAGTTGCATATCCATTGTTAGAAATAACAGCAGCACAACGATGTTGCATCGAATTAATAAGATTTTCACATCTTTTTTCAGGTATGGTCGTATAGACCTCCAAGAATGCTGTATAGCTTTCCACAGGGCTGCGTTGGTAGTTGGCTTACAACTTGCAACATACATACTTCCTTACATTGGGAACATAACTTCCTCCATGATCTTCACATAAAGATGCTGATCCACAATGCCTTCAATCTGTGAAGGGATTACACTAGCGACCACGTAATTTCACTTCGATACTAAACATTTAATTTCCCATAGAATGCATTGCCTTAAGCAATGTATACATAATATTCAGAATACAATGCAAGGCATTCTTCTGCCCTCTGCGTCAGGGTAATAAAAGATACACATGCACTAAGCATAGCCGACTCGTAGTCGATGACCCAAAAAGGTATCATATTGCTCTGATGACTCGAGCGGCGTAAGTATACAGAGTGCATAGCATGTATGAATAGATTGATGGTGCGCGATCAGCGGTCATTGGCTTAGGCTGACAAAATATGTCAACTAAGCATTGTAGCCTAGCAAACCATGCCACTTAGGATAGCTGGTCGTTCATCCTTAGCTGGCGACATATTATGCTGACTCTGAGCATTGATTAATATGAATCGAAGTATGGAACAATAAAACACACCCATTATAATCGTATAAACAGTCCGATCAATTTTAAATAAAAATCACTTTTACTTTGGAAGCTAAACAAGAACCAAGTATTTATAATAAGTGACTCGCTTTAATATTTGGTAAGGTTCTACTCCCATATTTGGCGTCCTAATAAAGCAGTATTGCTTTAGGTTACCGTGCAAGGCAAAGCCTGACGAGCTATAGGTAACTACATTAAAAAGCTCAACAAAACACGCCTAATACAAATGATTAAATAGATAGACTTAATAGAATATGTTCTATTTACCTAATTCCTTACCGTTTTTAACAAAAAATAGGATACCCTAGTAGGAAATTGTTTTTTTTTTGCAAAATATTCATATTCACTTTTACAATATATATATGTATATATACGAGTATATAATCACTTAGAATTAATCGACGCATTCAAAAGCAAAATCAATAAAAATAATTTTTTCCTTGCAGGAAAAAACAACCTCTGAAAATCCACATGAATAATGATAGTCCTTAAACAGAAGACAACATATATTATATTGTTCTCATTTTTATTCAGAAAAGCTTTCTTACGGCCAAAAGTAATGCGACTATAAAATTCTCTTCTTCTCATAAAATCTTCTTAAGAGGCCTCCGGCCAAAATGTCGAACTCAGATTCGAAGATTGGAACTTCGAATTAAAATAATCACTCCGCATTTGTACTTTCAACATGTTTGATCTTCGAAAGTTGCATTTGGGTTGCAGAGAAGTTACAGCCTACACACAACCTTCTTTCATTTGCTTGTTTTATTTTTGTGTCCTCTGCTCTGTTTGATCTGTTTGTAGAAAAGGGAAGTGTAAAGATGTGTAGAGGGGTAAGGGTAGGTTCAACCTTTCCGTTGTGTGAAGTATTAGGCGATGGAACATTTGAGCAAGAAAAAAATATTATTTGTATCTACCTAGAAGCTCCAATATGTCGAGCAAAATGAAGTTACATACATATTTGTGTATGTATGTATGTAGGTATACACCTGTATCATAAAATGGAAAATTGGTGATGTTGACCTTGAATTTGAAATAATTCAGAGTTATTATGTAAGATTTTGTACCTATATTACAGATATGTATTTTTTCGACCTACCTATAGATACGTACCTAGTCATGTACCTACATTATATATTTGTAATTGCAGGTTTCGATAAAATGAAAAAGAAAGACTTGCATGAATTAGAAAGGTTTTTTTATTTTAAATTCTGAATACGAATTTTGCTCTCTTAAAAATAATTTTGGTGGTGATCGAGTTTTTGCTAAATTTACATTATTTATATTTATTCTTGGTAGTCACCAATTTGATAAAAAAAAGTAAAAAGGGATTAAGAAAAGGCTAAACACCCAAAAAAGTCAAAATTATTACATATGTACGTATGTGTGTATTTAGCTATTTACATTAGGTATGTACATGTACATGTTCATGCATAATTTTTTTGTTCACTTTTAACTAAAAAGCTATTTTTAATTGTGACTTATAGGTACTATAAGGCAAGTTATGCATTCGTTAAAAAAAATCTAACTCGAAATTTTGGTCAAACTTGACATTACGATGATAGCGAAGACGAAAAAGGTGAGTCTCGAAATTCTGTCTGTTCGACTTCAGCCTAAACGACTCGCCCAATTTTCGTTAAACTTGGTACATACCTACATATCATCTTAAATTTTTAAATAAGTGAAAAGAAATTACATAAGTACATTTAAGAACATACTTTTCAAAAAGATTAAAACCTACATAAAAAGCCAAGTGCCCACGCAATAAAGTTTATGTATGAATAAAGAATTTATTTAAAAGAGAGATAAATGACGAACCAAAATCTGCAACAATTCTTAATATCACGGCACTGAAATTGGCGTATTGTGAACTTAAGACATCAAATTCGGTAAAAGCTAATTGTGATAGGTTTGAATTATTTAGAATAAATAATTCAAATTTTCTCTTTATTATTTGTTAGAATTCTGGGCCCATAACCTAGTAGTTATATCTAGAACTCTAAAGTCCTAGAATAACTAATTTAGTAATTGTTCAACGTCGAAACCTCTTTCAGATTCGACTTGATTGTTTAAATTTGATTATATTGCTCCTTACCTCGGGTGGGGAGTAGCAATTTCGAATTAAACAAATGAATTGACTTCTGGATTAAAATTGATTTTATTATAATTTTCATGGCTATTTATAATTGATTCATAAACACATTTGACAATATATTTCATTTCATGGGAAACTAAATGTTGGAAAATAAATGTAATAGGATAGGAGAGCACCTGTAAAAAGTGCTGATTGTGCAATTTTGGTGGGAACCATATGAAAAGGTATGGGTCGTGATGTTCATAGGAATAAGGTGTTCTAGATTTTGATAGGGTGTTATAATCTTAATAAACTGCTTAAACAGTAATAAATTTGTTCGATGAAATAAGATACTGAACGTTATGTTATTATTACGATAAGAACAACGAACCGGGCAGTGTATATTTATGTTGTTAAACAATAATTGAGAATCAATTCTGCCAGAAATAATCTTATAAATAAATATTTTGTCTAACAAAACTTGTGCTGAAACATAAAACGGATATTGAATAGACTTAGCCTACAATATAAGTTGAATGCTGTCTAAACATTTTGAATTCTGTAGATATATCTTGTGAATTTTTTTGTTGAATTTTTCAGTTTTGTCTTAAAATGTTTCGTAATTTGGGTTCCAAATAGTGGATGCATATTCAAGCGTAGGTACTGCGGAAAAGTGAGTAGTATAGTGCTATAAATATTTCAAATTTCTTAAAGAATCTACAATGCAGAAAATAAAACCAATGCTCCTGGCCTGATTAACTAAGAAGAAGTGGTAGTATTTGTCAAACATTAACTTAGAGTGAAACACAACACTTAGATCTTTTTGCTCATAAACTTTTGTCAATTGATTTTCATCCAATAGATAGTTAAAAACAATAGGATCCTTTTGAGGAGTGAAAGACATAATTTTACATTTCTTGGTTTTCAAGGGAATGGAATTTGAATCACACCATAAAGAGATAAAGAGTTATACCTTACTCCTTATCTATCAATTTGGTAAGTTATATTATGATTAAATATTTGGAAAATGTTTTTATAGTTTAATTTTAAAGATATTGGCGCAAAATTTTAAACGACTTTGTCTAACTTTTTCATAAATTACGATATGTTGGACAATTCTATTTTTTAGATATCTACTGTGATTATGCCTTTAAATATAGTAATAACTTTGTAATAATTAAACAAAAAAATTCATAATTTTGCTTTGTATAAATGTATTTGCAAACAGTAACTTAAATCCAACAAACTAACTAATGTGTGTTTGTTTTTTAATTAATTCTTTTGTAACGCTATAGTTTCAACTCAATAATGAATCAATGTAAGAATACACGTCAATTATTTCGACAGACAGCATATTATGTCATTGTTCTATTTTCTTTTATATACTTTTTATAATATTCTTGTATTGTCTAAATAAAGAATTTTATAATTATAATAGATAATAACCGATTTATTTATCCATCGCCCGCTGCAATATTGGAAAATTTAGGATCGAAGAGCACTTTTGAACAATTGTTTCGCATTTCTAATATTCAATCTACTTACAAAGCACATCTTTTAAAAAAATCAACTCCAATTTGTTTTGGTATGAAATGACCATTGTTAATCTGGATAAAGTATACTTTTAAAAGATAAAATAGCTACATATTTGCTACTGTTAAAGTTAGCCGAGCTCTTTAACGTTAAAATATAGTTTTGCGTTTAAAATTAACAAAAAGTCGGTTCTCGTTTTATAAACGATATTTACAGTCAAACCCCATTCTAAAATTGATTTAGAGTAGGTTTTAAATGTTTAAAATCTTGCACCATTTTGTTTATGAAAATCATGTTTGTGGATTAATTATTGAGTTATAACGTTTCAGCTGATATCACACCTTCCTTCCACCCTATTCATGAACAAAATTTTAATTAGAAACATTTAAGTACACAATAAATATCTACATACAATAATAAAATAAAAAAAAAAGATTGTAGATACTTACAATAATTATTGTAATTGCAATAATTAAGAATGTATACCAATTTTTTTCTTTTTTATTGGAGCGTTTTTTGTATTCGTGTCTTGGGTGTAATCACACCCGAAACGTTACAACTCAAAAAAATAAACAAAATCTATAATTGACCTTGCGCCCACTCTAAGGAAAAACATCATTTTTATGAATAAGAAAGGATAATTTAATATTTTATTTTCTGAGAATATTGTATTCTGCTTTAAAAAAGTCATTTTACTAAAAAGGGGTTGGGTAATGTCCTAAAAACTCTAATATCTCTTCTCAAAATTGCAAAAACTAATACCTGCCTTGAAATGAAAAAGGTGAAAATTTTAGCTCAAAAATGAAAAATTTAAAGATTCTTCAATTTCCTCAAAATCCAATATTTGTCCAAATTATTAAAAAACTATTACCTATTCGAAAAATGGATATTCACCTCGTCGTTCATCGCAATACAAAATAAGAAACAAACCGATTTCTTCATTATAATACATTCAATACTTTTCGCATACCAACCAATGTACATATGTAGTTACTTTTCTTCCTAAAAACACACAAAACAATCCAACAAGTTAAATCTACTCCTTTGCTTCATTTTACATTCACACCATACTCATCGCTTAGTCCCCTATTACACGTTGCCTCATGAGACATGTCTCATTTTTGACTTTCCTTTTAAATTTGTATCCCGTGAGGCAAAAGCTATTACACGTTGACTCATGTCTCATGAGACTCATGTCTCAAATTTGACTGTTGTTCGTATTTTTTAATGCACAACACAACATAAAACGAATTTGAGAAAAAGAAACGTCAAAATGAGACTACTAAAAATCAGCCCGGTACTCACCGGGAATATTTTTTTGCATCTCATTTCCTCATATCTGCTTTCTTTTTCACACTTACGTGAGCCTCGTCTCGTGAGACATCGTGTAATAGGGGACTAAACCAATCCCTATACCACCACCATAGCCCTCAAATATTATCATCCACCGTCACCGTGGTTCTGCTCACATCCATTTCTTCCCCTTCTACACCACCCCTTTACTGAACATATCCTATACCCAAAAGCCTACTCGCCTTTCATGTTCGTCATACTTCTTTTTGCTTCAGTTCCAACAAAAAATAGCTATCTTCGAAAAAAACCACGTTTTGGCAAATAGATGAACTAAAAACAGCCAGTAAACAAAAGTAACGACTTTTGTGCAAAAAAAAAGACTTTGTAAAATTAGTTATTTTGCAATAAAAAGTTACTTTTTGATTACTTCTTTTTAATATAAACAATTTTAGAAAGCATGATGTCATTTTGGGAAAGTTATGATGATCTTTTCACATAACTACATATCAAAAAATGCATTGGAAAATGAGCAATTTTAATGTTTTTCAAAAGATGATTATTCAAAAATAGAGCCCAAAATTAAAAATCCGCTCCGACGCTCTTCTAAGTCTCTTCATTACCTTTAAAATGACGTAAAAATATTATAAGTTTTCCACTTCAATTTCTCACAAACCTTGCACAACTTTAGCAGTTTTGTGGAATTTAACGAAAGAAGCAACCGGAATATTAAAATTAAATAAGAAAAATATAAAAAAATTAAAAAAGTGGCTCGACGCTTTTCAAAATAAAATGTAATTCTTTCATATGCAATTTATTTTATTTCAATACGTCTTGCATTGACTTCACAAACCTTGCACGAATTTGCCCAATTTCACGTTTTTCTCAATATTTTGTCCGGAGGCCTCTTAAGAAAGCTTTTGTCTGCTGGAAAAAATTTTCGATAACAGAATTTTGTATGGAGTTGAGGCATCTGTATATAAATTAAACTAAACTTTACTTTAGTTTTAAAAAAATATATTTTTGGAGGCTGAACCTCTTTATTTCGATTACAACTTAGAACTGACTACAAAATGTTTTACTTAAAACTATCTAACCTACTTATGCCTCTATGCTGCGGATGTTCCCACAGGTGGTGTTGTGTTGCAGCAATCTCTGCTACGTGCTGGAATGCAAATTTGTTCTGGTTGTTCTTGTTTCCAGACGCAGCGTCAGCGAAATTATCGTGAGAAGGCATCATTAATCATTTCCACAATTTTTGCAATTGTTTGCCTTAACTCCTCCGCCCTCTAAAATCGAACGTCCTCGTTCGATCGAACCATTTCAATATGTTGGGGAAGGTCGTTTATCCCCAGTGTCCTAGGTGTCGGTGCAGGTTCGTTTTTATTACTGCTTGTCGTTATATGTCCCTTATTTTCTCCTTCAGGTACTTCATTTTCGATGTTAATTTCCTTCTTGCAGATGATAGATGGAATAACTCCTTTTTTCCAAAGGGTGATTACGATGACCACTAGTATTAATGTTAGTAATGATAACACTGCCGCAGATTTTTTTTCATTGGCTACTTTCAGTTCTTCTATGTATTTGATGTTCTTTGCTTCTAGTTCTTTAAGCATTTCCAGAGAAAGCAACTCTTCTATTTGGGGCTTTATAGCTGGTGGTTGTAGCATGGCAGGAAGTGGATTATGTTCCGTCATCTCTGATTCTTGGAAGATGTACTGTTGGGCTCTAACGGTGGCATTATGGAATTGTATTAAGTATGTTCCATTAAGGGGGATTTCGCTTTCATCGATGTAGATTTTGTCATCAAATTGGTTTAATAGCACCATTCCAGGTGTGATCTCTTCTATAGCTGGAATATGTTGGTTGTTGATTTCGGTGCAGGAATGAGGCTTACTAGTCAATAAATTATTAATACAACTATCTTTACTTAAATCTATTACGTCACTATGTTTACATATTGCTAGTGAATTGAAAGTCTTACATTTAGTATTAATTCCATATGAATTAGTATTACATTTTAAAATTTCGTTAAAATTTGTTTTAACAGCAGTTTTTCCTTTTTTTACTGGTTTTATAAGAATTCTTTTACATGTTTCTTTTTCTGTCGTTAATAAACTTAGAATATATAAAATAGATTTATTATTTGAAGCAATTTTTACTTCTGAAAACTCGATAGCTTCAATTACATTATAATATGGCATGTTTTCTTTATTTAAAATATCTCTTATTATATTTATTTCTAAATTAGACAATATATAAGTATTTATTATTCCTGCTCTTGCCCATTGCATAGAGTATTCAATATTTTTTACTTCTTCTCTTAATGATTCTAACTTAAACTTGAGTTCTAACATAAATTCTAGTTTTACATTTTCATTAGATTTTAGTGCTTGAATAATATTGTTCGTAACATTACTTATTTCATTTATTCTATTATTAATTAGATTATTTATGATTCGTTGTTTATTATTGTTTGCAAGAGCGTTGTTGACTTTGTCTTTCATTATTTTAAAATCGTGTCTATCCGGAGTTCCGGCAATCCATTTCCAGGCAGAGCCCAGGAAATCTAAGGATCTCTTTCCTCTAGATTTGGGAATAAGTCTGTTCAAATGAGATTGAATGTGTTTAATTTCGGCGGATAGGATAGGTAAAATGGAATCGGGTTGGGGTTCAATCTTCGACATCATGCGACTCAGTTCGTTGAGTGCCTGTTGGTAATCCTCGATGTCTATAACATGCACCAGTTTAAACGTGCCCATTTGTAGTTTGGCTGTTCCAGTATCGATTGCTATCAGCTTAGCGTTCGAGTAATCTAGCATCTTAACGTCACATAGTGCAGACGTGGCAAGAAATCTAAAATTAATGTCAATTACGGATTAGGGATTTGTGGACTATTTTACCAGATTTAGTTAAAATGGTTGTTTTTCTATTTTCAGAGACTGTCTCCTTTCGATATCGTCGATTTAATTTTGAACCTATTCTTTTATTCTGTCTAACATAAACAATTTGTCCGGGAGTAAATGCCTTGATCTTATGCCTAGATTTGTTATGGTAATGAAGATCAGCAGCTTGTTTGTCTTGAATTTTTTGTATATTGTCGATTCTGGCTTTTTCTAATAATTCAGGATTTGAAGTGACTCTTCGTCCAAAAAATGTCTCAACTGGTTTTTTTCCAGTAGTTGAGTGTATTGAGAAGTTGTATTCTAGAACTGCGCGTTCTAGTAGTTCCGTAAAGGATCGATGAAGGCCTTCAGTTTTTAAGCATCTCATTATTTCAACGAGTGTCGAATGGAATCTTTCGACTTGGCCATTTACGTTACTGGAGTATGGCGGTGTTGTGAATACCTTAATTTTTAATTCTTCTTCTAACATGTACCCTAACGAGACTGAATTAAAAGCTTTTTCGTTGTCGATTACGATTGTTTCGGGTAAACCGAAAGAAAAGAGGATCTCCCGTAAGGGTTGCCGTATGTCTTCTACTGCTTTAGATTTGATAACCTTAGCATGAGCATACTTTGAAAACTTATCGATGGAAGTTAGGACAAGATTATTCTCTGTAGAGAATATATCGATATGAACGATCTGGCCTGGGAATTGCGGAATTGGAGTTTCTTGTAATTCCGGCTTACTGGGGTGCCTATCGTATTTATTCTCTTTACATACAGTACATTTTTTTATTACCTTCTTAATCTTTGTAGCCATTCCGGGAAAATAGAATTTTTCCAAGATTTGCGCTTTGTTTTCGCGCTCGTTGCGATGTGCTCGCTTATGCGTATCAATGATTATTTCCTCCTGTCTCGTTTCATTAATTACATCCTCAACTTGAAGTTGCGTGAACCTAATTCGAAAATTTTTGAAATGAAGTGGATAAATCTCTTGTACCATGCCCATTATTCCTTCGACCGTTTTGATACAATTAATTACGGAGGGATTCAGTATCTTTTTAAGGATTTGTTTGAGATTGTCTTGATTGTATGTCGGTTCTGTGATTACGTGCCTATGGTAAGTGGGAAAAATTATATGAAAGGTTTGGCTAGGAGTTTCACCTATTTGGAGAAGGATTTGGTTTTTAAATACATTAATTGGGGTTTCGATACTTGGAATGAGTTCATGTGGTGAGCTTTCATCACTATGCTGTGTCGTAGATAAAGCATTAACGTCAGATACCTTTGGAGCTCTGGATAAGGCATCTGCGACAACATTCGTCCTTCCAGGTTTATACTTCAGTTCGTGGTTATATTCCTCAAGTATAGATTTCCACCTTTTCATTTTGCTGTTGTTATTCTTGTTGCTCAAAGCAAAAGTAAGGGGTTGGTGGTCAGTGAAAATTCGGACTTTAGCGTGACCGTAAAGGTAGTTGCGAAGTGAGCCTAGGGCCCAAACGATAGCTAACATCTCCTTCTCGTTAGCTGCATAATTTTCCTCTGTCTTGGTTAGCGTTCGGCTAATAAATGTTAAAGGCCTGTTTTCCTGTTCAAGAACAGCGCCGATGGCGACATTAGAGGCGTCAGTTGTGAGGTCGAAAGGTTTTTTATAATCGGGATAAGCCAATATCACATCTTTTGAAATTAAGGAGTTTTTAATTTTGTTGAAAGAGTCTAGAGCATCGTTATTCAAATTAATTTGGATCTTAGAGGAATGGTTTTTGGACACTCGTCCTTCCTCCCCTCTTAAAAGGATTGTCAGCGGTTTCGCAAGTTGGGCATAGCCATTAATAAAACGGCGATAATACCCTGACAAGCCGAGAAAAGATCTCAGTTCTTTTAAAGTTTTGGGTACGGGAAAGTCTATGATAGACTTTACTTTAGTAATATTAGTTTTAATGCCTTCGGATGATATTATGAAACCGAGAAATTCTACTTCTGAACTGAAAAATTTGCACTTGTCCAACTGGACCTTCATATTTGCTCTACTGAGTGTACCAAAAACTTGTTCGATATTCTTAGCGTGTTGTTCTTCATCTTCGCTAAATATTATAATATCGTCGATGTACACAAAACAAGATTTTCCAATGTAGTCTCGTAATATGTCATCGAGAGCTCGTTGGAAGATCGAGGGAGCATTTTTAAGGCCAAACGGGAGCCTAGTGAACTCGTACTTCCCGTTGTTGATTGAAAAGGCTGTCTTCTCAATATCAGATTCCTTCAAAGGAATTTGATGGAAGCCACTTTTCAGGTCGAGTACGGTGAAAAATTTGTTTTTTCCGAGTTGTGCTGTCACCTCGTGAATATCGGGTATAGGGTATTTGTCGGCAATCGTAATGGTATTGAGCTTACGGTAGTCAATAACCATTCTATACTGCTTAGCTCCAGAAGAATCCGGTTTCTTTGGAACAATCCACACCGGAGAGTTATATGGTGACCGTGAAGGTCTGATTATTCCATCATTAAGCAGTTGTTCTACTTGCTTTTCGACTTCGGATTTAAGAGAATTTGGGAAAGGGTAGTAACGAGTATATACGGGATCATCCGTGGAGGTTCTTATCTCAGCTACTACTGCTGTTGTATAAGTTAACCTTTCATCAGGATATTTATTTATTTAGCTTAATACAAGCGTGCAAACTTAAATCTAAACTTAAATCTAAACTTAAAATCTATGGTGGGTTTTTTTTTTTTTTTTTTTTGTTTTTTTTTTTTTTTTTTTTTTTTTATTTATATTTTAATATTAGTCTGGGCCCGTAGGCCCACCCACCAGTTTTTTTATTAAAAAAACTTAAAAAACTTTAAAAAAAAAAAAAAAAAGAAAAAAATTGAGGATGAAGTGGGCTTTGAATTGAGAGCGGTTAAGAACTAGAAGAGAGTGTTTAGACACAGTGGCGGGATTATGTGGTTAAGGTTGGGAATATAGCGAGATTTTGAGAGAGTGTTTGGAGGTGTGAAAGTCGAAAGAATTTTGCATAATGTTGGAGAAACGAAGCATGCGTGTCAATGGTTCATTACTACCATAATTAGTTCGGTGAAAATTGACATCAAAGAGGGACACCAATCTAAGATTTCTAGGGTTAGTATGCAATGAGATTTTTTGGAGAAGTGTGGGACAATCAATATTACCGGCTAAAATTTGATGAATGAATACAATGTCGGCTACTTTGCGACGTTTATCAAGAGGTTGCAGATTAATAAGTTGAAGACGATCAGCATAGGGTGGGAGGTGAAACGAATCAAGCCAGGGAAGCCCGCGAAGTGCAAATCGAAGGAATCTTCGTTGAACGGCTTCGATACGAAGGGAATGGGTATTGTAACAGGGTGACCAAACCTGGCTGGCATATTCAAGAAGGGGCCTAACAAATGTGAGGTAAAGGGATTTTGTAACGTAGGGGTCTGAAAATTCTTTTGACCAGCGCTTAACGAAACCAAGTGCAGAGTTAGCTCTATTAATAGATGTGGTAATGTGAGATCTAAAATTAAGTTCTTTATCACAAAGAATACCTAAATCACATAGTGAATCAACTACTGTGACTGTCTCATTGTTAATAAAGTATGTTCGAGGAGGGAGAGGTGAGCGTTTACGGGAGTATGTTATAGCTTGACACTTACTAACATTAAGTTCAAGAAAGTTCTTCTGGCACCAGATAGAAAATCTATTTAAATCTTGCTGAAGAAGAATGGAATCGGAAGGTGAGGAAATTTTTTTGTAGATTTTTTTATCATCAGCATAAACAGAAATCATAGAATCATTGATGACGCAGTCTACATCGTTAATGGTCAAAATGAAAATCAGAGGGCCGAGATGGCTTCCCTGCGGAACGCCAGAGGTTGCAAGGATGGGATTTGATTCGATACCTCTAAAAAGGATTGTGTACTGCCTATCGCTCAGATATGATTGGATCCATGCAATGAAGGAGGGAGGGAAGCCAAGTGCTTTGAGTTTGAAGAGAATAAGGGAATGAGAAATTTTATCAAAGGCTTTGCTGAGATCAGTAGCGATGACGTCAACTTCATTCCCAGCCTCCATGGTGCATATGGTACCAGAGACAAAATCAACTAGGTTTGTAGTAGTTGATCTACCGGTAAGAAAACCGTGTTGATTGGGGGAAAAAATTTGTTTACAATGGAAAAGCAAAGTGTCATAGACTATGCTTTCAAAAAGCTTAGGAATACACGACAGCTTGGCTATGGGGCGGTAGTTACATATTTCTTTTTTAGAGCCTTTCTTATGGATCGGGATAATATAGGAATTTTTCCAACGAGAAGGAAATATTCCTTGTGAGATTGAGAGCTGAAAAAGAGTGGTCAATGGCTCAATTAAAGTTGACGAGCAATTTTTTAATATTATTGAAGGCAAGCCATCAGGACCACCAGTAAATTTAACCTTGAGTTTATTAATCTTATCTTCAACGATAGAAGGGGGAATGACGATTGAAGACAGTGAAGTTTGGGAGCAGGTGTCTAAGAAGGAAAAGTAATCCGAGTCTGGTAGGGAAGTGTTATCAGAAAATGATTGACTGAAAAATTGGGCAAAAAGGTTAGCGATAATTGAAGGATCGTCTGAACTGGTATTCAAATAAGTAAGCGTAGAAGGGTAGTTATCCGACTTTCTTTTAGCATTAATGAAATTAAAAAAACTTTTTGGGTCGGATAAAATGTTGGATTGAACTTGACTAAGGTATTTATGGTAGAGAGACTTACAGAGTTCGGAGAAATTATGGTTTGCACTTTGAAAGGTAGAGAAATCATAGCCCGTACGAGATTGCAAGTACTTACGCCAAAGTTTGTTTCTTTTATTTCGAAGAGATTTCAATTCATTATTATACCATGGCGGGCTAGATGAAATGTTTTTTTGGGGAGAAATAGGTACTGATTGGCTAAGGCAACAAAATACTAGAGAGTAAAAATGGTGAAGGGCAGAATTGATGTCGTGACTTTCAAAGATAATATCAAAATCGACGGCACGTAGCAAGTTATTTAGTTTGGGGAAATTTGCCTTACGAAAATTAAAAGCCATTACCTTATCCGGAGCAGTGGCGATATGGGACGAGTCATAAGAAAAAGAAAGGAAAATAGGGGGATGGTATGGGTCTAGAGTAGAAAGAAGATGATTACTCGGCGAAACTACACAATTGTCCACATCAGAGGAGAAGATAAGATCTAGTTGACGGTCTAAATTATTTTTGACACCACTAATTTGGTAAAGATCTGAGTCAGAGAGACAATCAGTAAATAAGATTTCCTTAGCAGTGATGGCATTAGAACTCATATAGTGTGATTCATCATCAGAGAGAGTCCATTGGAGATTCGGAAAGTTGAAATCACCTAGAATTAAAACCAAGTCAGATGGTTCAGCTGCTTCAAAGATAGAATCTATAGCATCAACTGCGAGCTGATAACATTGAATAGGCTGGCAAGGTTTAATATAACAGCAAGCTATATAAAGGTTTACTTTGGCGATTGTTGATTTCACACAGACATACTCAAAGGAAGAGGAATTAGATATTTTGAAAAGAGTCGAATCAAATCGATTGTGAACTGCTAATAGAACACCGCGTCCAACGGATACATCATCGTGCAAAGAGCCGTCTACTCGAAAGACGTTGAAGTCGGGGTTAAAGAGCTCACTATTGTTAATACTGGGAAACAGGTTAGTTTCAGTTAGTGCAAAAATGTCATAGGGTAAGGTTAGTGAATTAAGATAGACTGCAGAAGTTTTGGTACGAAGCCCTCTGACATTTTGGTAATAAAGGGACAAGCATTTTGGAGGATTATTAAAGGAGATTGGAGGTTTAGGAACGAAAAAAACTATTAAAGTTGGACCTACTCCTTTGCAAATGAGTAATACGTTTGGAGTTTACATAAGAGGCGAAAGACGATAAGTCATTTGCAACATCTGCGGGAGTAAGTTGGAAAGATTCGTGAAAACGAACGAATAGTTGCCTAAGTTCAGCGGGGTTAGTTCTAGTAACGCCGTCTATACAAACAGAGTCATGTTTGTCATGAAGGTATGCAAGATAAAGACGAATGTTAGAGTAGATTCTATGATCTCTGAGTCGTGAGAGAACATAACGACCATCATCATTAAGGTCAACAAATTGTTTGGTAAGTCTAGCAGTTGGAGGGGTGAGAGGGTCTAAGAACGGAGGCGAAGATCCGTGAGTATGGGTATGGTATGGAGCAATTGATATGGGGGGAGATGGGATGGAAGTTGGTTGAGATGTTGATGAGGTGGAGTAGAGGTTAGATGTGGGTGTAGGGATCATAGAAGGATGAGAAGAAGAGGGTGCTGTATGTTGTTTAGTTAACTTTTTGGATGTGGTTGGAAGAGGGGGAGAGCCGGAGACGGGAAGAGTGGACGAACGCTCGGGATTAAGAACATGGGATTGGATGAAGTTTGGGTAGTATGAGCTACGAGGGTGATTAGAAATGGCAGATTGGTCATTAAGTTTGTTAGGGATATTGAAAGAAACACGTTTCTTAGGAGGGACTGCGGGAGGATTTTGAGATAAAGAAGGTCTAAAGCTAGGAAAAAGTTTAGTTTTAAAGGACCAGTTTGGGTCAGATTTGGGATTGTTAGTGGGTTTGTTTATTGGTTTAGTGTTAGTATTTTTAAAGTTAGAGGAAGAAGGGATAGGGTTTATATTTTTGGGTTTAAAAGGTTTGTTTGTTGTTCTATGTTTAGCAGGGGGCTTATTGGGAAGTAGAGGGGACTTTCGTTTGAGGGAATGAGTGGACTTACTTTTAGAAGAGGGGATGTTAGTGATATTATGTTTTAAACTAGATAGATTTATATTCCATTTGAGCAGCGTCATGTTGTCGAGTTGAAACGGTCCTGAAGGTTGATGAAATAACCAGTCATACCTTGAGGGAAACTGGATTTTGAAACATCTAGGCGAAATCCGGTGACATTCAGTTAGTAGGATGGAGAATCTACGCCCAAAATAGGACTTTACCCAGGATTCATTTGCGAAGATGGGAGTGTTCTTCAGGCAAAAGTAGTTATCATTTGAATGTTCGAGTTTTCTTAACCTTTTATTCCAATCCGCTAGGCTCCATAGGTGACCGAGTTTAAGAATGGTTTGTGGAAGAGGTTGTTTGGGGGGTGTAGAAGGCACGGTGAAGGCTGGTTGGACATGTGGTACCACACAATTAGATGGAGGAGAGCTTCCAACAGTATTTTGGGTGATAATAGGAGGCACGGTATTCGTTTCGGTGTTTAGGATTTCCTCCAAAACAGATAAATTGTTAAACACCGTTACGGGTTCGGGTGTGGGGTATCTAGGTTCATCCAAAATGTCATTGATCTTCAGCCGTAGTTCACGCGAATTCGAATTCAAGCGGCTCATGTCATGCTGAATTTCCATCGTCCGTTGACCATTGCTACTAACGTCGTATCCGATAGATATCAGCTCTGCTGAGACTCTAGATAGCAAAGACTTCGAACTTTGAAGTTCATCAAAAATCCCGATTAGTAAGGGTTGGTCCGGCGAAGAGAAGGGAGATACAGTTTTAGATGAGTTACTTTGGAAGTGAACCTCTAAGTCTGATTGGAGAGATTTAAATTTAGAAGATATGTTATTATTTAGAAGTACAAACGAGTCATTAATAGAGTCAAACATATTATGAAAGGAGTTGAAACGTTTATCAAAGTCTGAGATCTTGGAAACACATACTGAAGTATTTTGTTGACACTGCTGGTGAAGTTCTTCAACACTTTTTAAAATTAAATCAAGTTTTTTGGACACATTCTGAATTTTATTGAGGTGGTCTGTGTTATTGTTATTTGTTGAGTCACTTAGGCATTTGATAGCTAGCATAATATGGGAAAGGGATATGCTTTTACACTCATCACAATAAAAGAAGAAGTTTTTTTTAAAGTCTTTTAGATAGGCAAGTGGCCTCTTACTTAAACCGACACAGGAAGGGTGAAAAGAGTTTCCACAAATACCACTGCAACTTATCCATTCAACACTGGGTTCGATGTTGACGCAAATGGGGTTTCCGCACTTGGATGACATAATTTGTTATTATTATTATTATTTTTTTTTTTGGCAAAAGTTTATAAATTGTTTATTTGGGGCAATTGCGGAGCGAAAAGTAGATGTGTGTGTAGTAAGCACAGTTGAGAACGGCGGCGGTGGGCAAATTATGTGGGTCACACACGCTATAGGTTTAGATTTAATTATTTTAAAGCTAATTGGGTCACAGAGTTCGTGGTTGGAAAATGTGCAGGGATAGGCGAAATTGTAACAGAAAAATTATTCACAGGAATACGAATGGAGAGACAAATTGAAAACACGTCTGTACTAGGCGGCGGCTGAAATTCAACTATATCAGGTTTTACGTAGTTCTTACTGGAACCAGTATCTATTAAAAATTTATATGTTTCTCCAGTCCTCGATCTACACTCAAAATATGGTAATGAGGACTGCGTTAGCCTAAAAAATGAATATCGCTGAATTCTAACAACTGGTAGGGTGCATTTTGATATCCTTCGAAATCAGAAGGTCTTTCCGCCGAAAGATCGTTATCCTGGTTTAAATTTAGGCCGCGAGTGAATTGTTCGCAGACTTGAGCATATGCTTCTTCTTCAGATAATGCATTTTCTTCGTGACTGGGAATTGTTTGATTTTCGTAAGACTCCAAACTGGGACTTATATGGTAATTTTGATGTCCTGCTGGCCTTTGAGCTGATGGCTGCTGTTGATAGTTCGGCTTCTGCGTTTGTTGGCTTGGGTTGAAGTGTGCTCTATGATATTGGTTATTTATGCCTTTTAGTTGATTGCTTCTTCCTAGCGTCAAAGGTTCATTTTTTATGGGGTTTTGGTTTGGAAATGGCTTATAGGCCTGAAAACGATTTTGTGAAAAATTCTGGTTATTATTGTGTGGATGAGGATTATTGATTGGGCGATTTCCGAATGCTGGAATTTGTTGTGCGAATGAATTGTAATGCGCTTGAGGACCAAACGTGGGACCTTGGTGTATTGGTGGATTAAAGGGGGGATATGTAGGATAGGAGGAATGAATTGGATTCTGGTTACGATACGGGTATGTACCGACATTCCGTGGCGGAAATGCATTACGGCCGGGATTGACTTGCAGTCGTGGAGTCTGCTGAATGAAGTTTTTCCGAACCGCTCCCTGATTGACTTGGTTAGGGTTAAGCCTGTGATGCTGGTTCTCATATTTGAGGCAGAGGTGTAGTGCTTGTGGTAAATCCACAGGCTCTCTCATTCCCAACAGATCCGAGAGATTGCCTCTTAGACCTCTTACAAATGTCTCGAGGGCCTTATCTCTGTAGGTTTGCGTTAAAATCCTCATCGCCTCTGAACCGATTTCCAAGCAAGATATTTTATTAATTATCAATGTCAAGTGGGAGTTGACTGCCTGATAGAATTGATGTACCGTTTGGTTACCTTGGACCAAGTTGAACATTTGGCATTCCAATGTGGTAACGTCACGCTTGTCTGCGTAGTGCATTGTGAGACAACGCACTATGCTTTCCCAATCAAGCGGCGTATTAAACGATTCGAGGGCAGCATCTGCTTCCCCAATGATTTTGTTACGGATGACATTTATAATGCCATAATATCTAGGAGTTCCCCTCGTGTTTTCGTAAATTTTCAAAACACGTTCCACGCTTTTCTTCCATGAAGAAAATTCTCCGGGTTCGCCAGAGAAATTGCGTAGACATCTTACGACGTCCGGAATTTTATCTAAACCATCTAAGTTGTTTTGGTATTGGGGCAAAATCGTCTGGTCCACGCCGTGAAGGCGTTGTACATCCGGTTTAAGGATGCTTTCTATAATTTGTTTGCCCTGCTGTTGCAGTACGCGACTGACTATGGAAGTTACCAGAGTGTCCAGTTCTGGTGTTGATCTGACCTCTGGAGCACCATTATGGGTAGTACCAGAGTGAAGATGGCTATTTGCGTTCTGATAATTAGAAGGAGGAATATTTATTGAAGGGAGTGGGGGTATTGTATTATTAATGAAAGGAAATTGACCTTGTGGTTGTATCTGAAGTAGACCTTGAGAAAGACCACCTTGCGGTGGACCACCTTGATGTAAACTACCTTGAGGTGGACCCTGAGGAGGTAACTGTTCATCACCTGTACTTGCAGGACTTGCTTGAATGTCCGCTCTTGCACCTGATCTTGTAATCATTGTTTTTTTTTTTTTTTTTTTATTTTTCTTATTTTGTTTAAATTATTATTATTATATATTTTCTTTCAATTTTAATTTTTTTTAATTCTACTTCTTAAAATCCTATTTTCACTTAAATATTTCTTTTAAATTACCTTTTTTGTTTTATTTTACTTTGAATTTATAAATTGGATTTTTTTTTTTTTTTTTTTTTTTTTTTTTTTTCAGTTTCAACTTCAATTGCTTTAAATCTACTTCTTAAAATCCTATTCTCACTTAAATATTTCTTCTAAATTAACTTTCTTGCTTTATTTTACTTTGAATTTATAAATTGTTTTATTTTTCAGTTTTAACTTCAATTGTTTTAAATCTACTTCTTAAAATCCTATTCTCACTTAAATATTTCTTTTAAATTACCTTTTTTGTTTTATTTTACTTTGAATTTATAAATTGGGGTTTTTTTTTTTTTAATTACCCTCTTTCAACTTCAGTTTCAACTTCAATTGTTTTAAATCTACTTCTTAAAATCCTATTCTCACTTAAATATTTCTTTTAAATTAACTTTTTTGCTTTATTTTACCTTGAATTTATAAATTTTAGTTGCTTCACTTTTGACATTATACTATACTTAATATAATAATATAAATGTTTCTTACACTAATAAGTAGACACGTTCCATTGATGTTTCCATTGATGTTTCGTTTCCTTATTACTTATTCTAATGGGTGGGTGGTGCGGCTAGCGCTTAACGCAGCTTCCGTTTTGTCCAAAAGTTATTTTCTTTGAGACTACTTCGGGGCCTCTTTTCACCACAACACACGCGTTGGACCACAGGAATTTTTTCTTCGCAACACTTTGATCTTTCACGTCGTCAGTCCGCGTAAACGGGATTTTATAAAAACAACCGCGTATATACTTTGCGTTGTCAGTCCGCGTTAACTGGATTTTATTAAAACAATCGCGAATTTTAAAGGCCGACTTAGATTATTCCTGGGTCCCTGCTGCTCGGGCGCCAATTAAACTAAACTTTACTTTAGTTTTAAAAAAATATATTTTTGGAGGCTGAACCTCTTTATTTCGATTACAACTTAGAACTGACTACAAAATGTTTTACTTAAAACTATCTAACCTACTTATGCCTCTATGCTGCGGATGTTCCCACAGGTGGTGTTGTGTTGCAGCAATCTCTGCTACGTGCTGGAATGCAAATTTGTTCTGGTTGTTCTTGTTTCCAGACGCAGCGTCAGCGAAATTATCGTGAGAAGGCATCATTAATCATTTCCACAATTTTTGCAATTGTTTGCCTTAACTTATATCTGTGATCCAACCCTCAACGATGCATCGAGTGCGAAAAGGAATATAAATAAAAGGTGGTTAAATTTTAAGGGCCGATGTTTATTTTGAATAAAACACAAATTATTTAGGAAATTATTGTTATTTCTTTTTATTATGATAATATTAATATGTTCAATTATGTATGGAACAAAATATCGGCCAAATGGCCGCCGCGACCTCGGCGGCACACCTCCATCCGATGGTCCAAATTTTCGATGACGCTGAGGCATAATTGAGGTTATATGCCGTTAATGTGCTGAATTATCTGATCCTTTAGCTCTTGAATTGTTGCTGGCTTCTCAACGTACACCTTTTCTTTCAAATAACCCCAAAGAAAGAAGTCCAACGGTGTCAAATCACATGATCTTGGCGGCCAATTGACGTGAGATAACACAGCAATTGAATTTGTCGCGCAAAAGAGCCATTGTTTCGTTAGCTGTGTGGTAAGTGGCACCATCCTGTTGAAACCACATATCGTCCACATCCATATCTGGCCCGATGATGCTGCCAGCCCATACATCGCACCAAACAGTTACTCTTTGTGGGTGCATTTATTTTTCGACAATCACTCGTGGATTACCATTCGCCCAAATGCGGAAATTCTGCTTATTGAAGAATCCACTGAGGTGAAAATGTGCCTCATCACTGAAGATGATTTTCTTAGAAAATTGATCATCCACTGTTGCCATTTCTTGCCACCATTCTGACCATTGACGACGCTTGAAAGGTCAAGAGGCTTTAGTTCTTGAGTCAATTGCACCTTGTAAGCATGTAAATGCAAGTCCTTATGTTCATCAACGAAGAGCGTGAGAGGAGCAATTGCTGGGCACGATGACGAGTTGAGTTGGACGGCTCTTCAGCCACACTATCGCTAACAGCAGCAATATTTTCTACAGTACGAGCTGAACGAGCATGCACTGGCGTTTTCACATCTCCTACAGACCCGGTTTGCTCAAATTTTTGCACGATTTTTCCTATTGTAAGCTCATTTGGACGATTAAATTGACCGAAAAAATCACGAAGTGCACGATATGCATTTGGATTTGAACGCCTATTTTCATAATGAGCCTGAATAACTTTAACGCATTGCTCGATTGTGTATCTTTCCATGGTTCAAATTGAGTTAGTCTGAAATTGAGAAATGTCAAATGAAATGTAGAAAAAAACTTGACGTTTAGGTGTGGTTCACATTCAACATCGGCCCTTTAAATTGAACCACCCTTTATAAACCCAAAGTCATTGAATACAACAACACGAGATACACAAATAACCAACTTCTCGAGTTCTCGATTTTGTGTGTACACGTACTAACAATCAAATTAAGAGACGACTTTAACATTTGAGCGAAATGGACTATTATTTAAAGAGCTCTATAAAGTTAACCATACATATGAACTTAATATGTATGTGAACTCTAAATTATGAACCATTTATTGTACGGAACCTAAAAAATAAAATGCAGCATATACGGTCAGATACGTATTGCTTGAACCAATTCAGTTGGCCATTTTACTGCGCAGGTCTCTTCAAATTTCTCTGCTCTACTCTTTAATTATTAAAGAGACAGAAAAATCACTGAAAAAAAGAAAAAAAAGATGTACATGCCGGCGTTGTTGACAATGACGCTGCTGCGATCCGATCATACTGAAACACTTAAGAGGGTGAGTTTTGTTTATAGCTTCGCTCACAGTAAAATAGTAATGAATTTCCAGCGATGGACTTTCTTTGAATAAGATAATATGATCATGGTTTATTTTTCTTTCATAGCTTGATGTCTAAAAAACTATTTCATCTCTGGTGAGTTTAAAAGAAAAGACTTTTAGGTGTAAATTATACTTCGAAAAAATAAAATTAATAGACAAACTGGAAGAAGCAAAGAATTCGTTTCTTCTAAATCCTGTGAGTTACACAACCACGCAAACCGAGGAAACTAATGGAATTTCTGAACGTTCAATCAGAAGAATTATTAAGGAATACGAAGAGACAGGAGCTATGCAGTCACCAAATAAAAAGTACAGCATACGAAGTGGAAAACTGGACTAGACGAATTTGACATCGCAGCTATTCGGCGTATAATGCACAACTTCCATCAGGAGGAAAAAATGATGAAAACCTTAAAAATGTTGAGACCACGAGTTCAGGAAGATCTGGAGCTTAACTTAAGTATTACGTCTCTCAACAGGATTCTAAGAAGAAACGGATTTAGCTACAAAAAAACGCAAAACAACCGGAAACTTCTCTGTGAAAGAAATGATATTAAACTCATGCGAGTGAAGTATCTGAGAAAAATCCGGGAATACAGAACAAAAGGATATGATATCATTTATTTGGACGAAAGCTATATTCATAGCTCACATACAAGGCCACGGGCTTGGACTGATGACAGTAGCAGTGGGTTGAAGACGCCAATTTCAAAGGGACATGCAGGTGGTGAAAAACGTTTCGTGAAAAACTCCTTACTTTTATTCAAATCTGAATAAGAACAAGTTTTGAATAACTTGGAGGAACCTTCAGTTATTGTAATGGACAACGCCTCGTACCACAAAAAAACAAATTACTTCTGCTAGCAAGAAATCCGAGATGATACAATGGCTAACCCAAAACAATATTCCTTATACTAAACAGATGTTGAAACTTGAACTGTATGAGGTTATAAAACGACATCGAGCTCACACAACCCAAAGCATAAGATTGACGATCTCATTCACGGCATGGGACATGAGGTTCTACGTTTACCACCCTATCATCCAGATCTCAATCAATTATTTTAAGGTAAAATAAATTCTTAAAAACTCGTAGGTAAAAATTATTCAAACTCGTAAACACTAATCTAACTAATTAACACTAATCTACAATTAATCCCAAAACCCCACAGGTCAAAAAATAATAAATACATATATCAAATAAACACTAACCATAAAATAAATATAAACATAACGCCCCCGGAACCTTTCTGTTGCTAAGCCACAAATCATAAACAATAATCCCTAAACTAATTGTCCAAGCAAAGTTGAGTTAGGCACTGTAAGATTTAAGGAAAAATCTTTACTCATTAAATATCTTGCGCACCACTTTTGTTCTCTTAAATCCTCTCTCTGCGCAACCGACCGTTGGCCAACTGAATTGGTTCAAGCTATATTTATTTTCTTAACACAAAAATTCTTAACTAAGAGAACCATATTTGTACTCCAATACATGCAAATGCAAACTCAAATCTCATGTAAAACCTTTTGCATGTTTTGGTGTACACATATCGCTCTCTTTAGCTTTGTATATAAACTCAATAGTAGTCTCATGGAACAGAATTAAATCTTTGTTTTCTCTGCCTTGTGAGGCGCTGATATCGCTATATTTATTAGAGTAGTAATGATTTGGAAGAGGAACATATGAGCAAAAAAAGAGATGCGGTAGTGATATATTTGTTCTGACAACAATAAAGAGAATAAGAGAGAAAACGTAACCTGGTTTTGTCTTTGCTGTCAGAATCAATTGTAGGTACGGACTAGGGATCTAGGTACTACTCGTATTATTATCATTATTATAAGCCTTTTCTTGCCTCAGGTATTTGGATTACAATATTTAATACAATTTACAATTTTTTTTTTTTTATAATTCTTAAGAGAAATTTTAAATACTAAGATCGTGAGAATTTAACACTTATTACTAAAAAAATGACATATAATTTTTTTTTCTTAAATTCAAAATTTGTAATATTAAGGTTATAAATCAAAAATTTTATTGATTTTGTATTTGAAAGAAAATAATTGGATAAAAGTTAAAAGTGTTAAAAAAGCAGCCCCAAGGCTGCCCATATGTCTCTATTTTTGGCTTCGTTGTACCAATTTGTACTTATTTGGGATAGGTCGTCACTCCATTTTTTATTGAGTCGTCCTGCTTATCTCTTGTTTTCTGGTCTCCATTTCGTTGTCATTTTTGTCCATCTTTGGTTCTGAAATCTGAAGTCTAGATACATGACCTGCCCAGCTCTATTTCAGCCTTTTTGTTCTATTTATGACGTCAATAATTCCGGTTCTATTACGAATATCTTCATTTCGTACCCCTTGACTTGGTCGTATGTTAAGTATTTTCCTTTCCATTTTGGTCTGACATATCCTTTGCTGGTCAAGTGTTTTTGCAGTCAAGCTCATTGTTTGTAGTCCGTAAGTAAGAATCGGTAGAATAGCAGAGTCGAAGATATATTTCATTGTGTCTGCACTTTGGTGCAATTGTAAAATATGTTTAAGGCTCCGGAATTGTTTCCAGCTATTTGTGATGCGTCTGTTAATTTCTTTATTTTCTTGGTCCTTAAATGATTTTAGTTGTCCCAAATATATGTATGTAATCTTCTACTTACTCAATTTTTTCTTCGTCCAACGTTATATCGTCTTTTGTGCGATTTGTCATGACTTTAGTTTTCGATTTGTTTATTTGAAGTCCATAATTTTTACACAAGGTAGCTAGTTCCGTCAACATTTCTTGAATGTGTGTAGCTTTTGTAGAAATAAGAACTATATCGTCTGCAAATCTTAAGTTATTAAGAACTTGTCCGCATATCCTTAGTCCATATTTTGTCTTCCAGTTAGTTTTTTGAAAAATGTCTTCCAGAACTGAACTAAATAAAGGTGGTGAAAGCGGATCTCCTTGTCTAACTCCTCTTGTTATATTTAATTTGCGTCCTTTATTCTCTATTTTTATTCGTGCTGTGTTATTTTTGTATATGTTTTTAATTGTTTCTACTACATTTGGGTTTATGTTTTGATTTTTCAGGGAGGACCATATCATTTCGTGTTCAACGGAGTCAAAAGCTTTACTAAAGTCAATAAATTGAAAATAAACCGGTAGTGTAAATTCATTGCATTTTTGTATTAGCTGATTCATTGTCTGTAAGTGCTCTGTTGTTGAGAATCCTTCTCTAAATGCAGCTTGTTCTATTGGTTGCTTGTTATTAAAATCTTCTTTGATGGTCCTGTAAAGTGCTTTGGAAAAGAGCTTGTAAGTTGTCGAGATGTTGCCTATGGGTCTATAGTTATTGATATCGTCCTTCTTTCCTTTTTTGTGTATTAATGTTATCGCTGTTTCTTTCCATTGTTCAGGGATTTGTTTTGTTTGAATTATTTCGTTAAATATGTTCTTTAAAATGTTGGAAAGTGAGTTTTTTCCATATATTAACATTTGTGATGATATTCCGGTGCATTTGTCTTTCTTCAGATCGTCTATGGTCCGTTCGATAATTTCTTTGCTGAACATAGGGGTGTGTGTCGGTATTGAATCTATGTTGTCCATTGTATCTTTTTCTGTGATAATTTTGGTCGAGGTGAACAGTTTTTCAAAAAATTTAGTTGCGTTTTCATTGATGTCTTTTCGGTTCGTTATAACGGCTGTGTTTTGGTCCTTCATACTTTTTATCCATTCTTGTTTATTATTCAAATATGTTTTTGCTTTTTTTATTGATTTTGTTTGTCTAATTGTATCCTTTATTATGTTTTCATTAAATTCACGAATATCTTTCGTTATTTTATATCTTATAGTTCTTCTGAGTTCGCTTAGCTCTATTTTTTCTTGATTAAGTAGTTGTGGTTTTGTTCTTAAGGTTTCTCTTCTAAAAGTAAGAGCTTTGGTTTCGTCTGATATTTTTTCTTTGGAAGTCTTTGTGTTCATTATTGAGATTTTTGCTGTAGTCTTTATAATATTTTCTAGATTGTCATATTTATTTTGAAGGTCATTATTCGTGTTTGACTGTTCTAAAAGCCGATTGATCTTTGTCTTTAAATTTTTTTGTTATAGGTAATTATTTTTTGATCGGGAACCATTGTAGGGATAAAATAGATTTGTCGATTTTTTCTTAATGTTTTGTGGTCAACTTTTATCTTCATTCTTACTAGTCTGTGATCGCTGTCAAAATGTATCTTATTAAGGACAAATATGTTTTGGATGGTTTCAATTTTGTTCGTGAGGATGAGGTCTATTTCGTTTTTAGTCTTTCCTTTCGGTGAGATCCACGTCCATTTCCTGCTATCTTTCTTTTTGAAGAATGACTTCCCGAATTTCAAATTCATTTCTCCTAGCCACTTGATGAGTCTCTCCCCTCTTTCATTTCTTAATCCATATTCATGAGGTCCTATAGCTGAGTTTTCTTCTTCAGTCAATCTTTTTCCTAGTTTTGCATTAAAATCACCTATTAAGTACATTAACTCCGTTTTGTTGTTATTGAATGTTTCTTCTAGAAAGTCGTAAAATTTTATTATTTCTTCGTCATCAGCTTTTTCTGTCGGTGCATATACTTGTATTATAGTCATTTTTGTGTTTTGAATGTTAAGCTGTATACTGCATATTCTCTCATTATGGAATCGCATGTTAATTATTTTGTGTTTTAGTTCTTTTTTGGTCACAAATCCTACTATATAGAGTCCTTTAATTAATTAATTCTTCCTGTTTTTCGTCTGAAGAAAGTGTCCTCACATTAAAAGAACAAATTCTTAGTATATTTTGTTGATTTTCGATTATGTTCTCTGATTGCTTATTTTTGTATGGGGGTTTTGATCTCCTCTTCCCACGGTGATCGAACGGCTTGGGAAGGATTTTTGTTTTGAAATATTTGTATTTATGTTTTTTATGTTTGAGTCTTGTTCAGCGTTCATTGTTTGTATTGGCAGATGATTGTAAAGTTGATGGTTGATATGTTTAAATTGCTATTTGTTATTGTTTGTTTCATTGTAGTTGGAGCTGCGTTGTTTTAAACATCGTGGGCTATTTCCTTTTTCTATCAATTCGTTCGTATTTTGTTGAGTCAGAAATTTCATGATCGGGTTCATTGGTTATCTCCTGGGGCTGGGGTTAATGTCAGTTGTCCAACTATTGTAGTTTTCGTCTTGCTGGTACTTATTTCTTTATTTTTGGGTTGTCCTGAATAATTTTTTTCTAATAATTATCTCTTAACCAAATTTATACCACATATGTATAAGATAGATCTAAATATGTGTCCCAAATCTGATTCAAATCCGTTAAGTAGTTCAGATTTTAAAGATTTTTTTCCGCTCTCCCATACAAACTAAACCACTTTCGATTAATTCTTACGATCTATACTTCTATAGAGTTTAATAAAACAAAATTGAAATCACGATATTACTTTCTGTACCTACAATAGAACAAATTTTTCAAATTTTAAATTTTTCATGAAATTTTGTGTAGAAATGCTTCTAAAAAGTTTGAAAAATACAATTTTCGAAAACCATTTTTTAATATTTGTATGGTGGGTAACGTTATTTTTAGGTAAAATAATTTTTTTCTTTCCCACATCTTGTAGATTATATTGAAAAACTTTTATTTTTCAAGATTAAGAAAAATCTAGCATGGGGTTTTCGAAATATTGAGTTTTGAAAAAAATTTGAAACTTTTTTTAAAAATCCAAACAATTTCTTTTTTTGAAAATTAGAATGCATAATTCTATTAAATTTTTTGGGGGCCTAAGCACAAAAAAATGTATCAAAATAGGTTGTATCGTTTTTGCGAAAATCAAAAATAAAAAAAATGGTTCCAAGGGGTTACCATTAAAACAATTTTTCGGGAATTTTTTTCATATTTGAAACTTTTTTTAAAAATCCAAACAATTTTTTTCTGAAAATTTGAATGCATAATTCTATTCAAATTTTTAGGAGGTCTTACCATTAAAAAAAATTATCAAAATCGCTTGTACCGTTTTTAAGAAAATCAGAAACAAAAAATGGTTCCAAGGGGTTACCATTAAAATAATTTTTTCGGAATTTTTTTCAACCATTACCTAATTTTAACTAAGTTTGTTGGTATTTCTTTGTTTTTTTAATCTGTCGAGCAGTTTTTGAGAAAAAAATATTTATAAAATTTCGAAAAAGAAAACGTATGGCAGGCAGTGATGGATTTAGGCCTAGGCCCGTGAGGCCCGGGCCTAGGGCGGCATAATTTGAAGAGCGGCGAAATTTTTGAGGTGCCAACATTTTGTTGGCGAAAAAATGTAAAGAAAATCAATTTCAAAAATTGGTTGAGATTAGTTTTTATAAAAAAAGAATATAGGTGTTATACAATTTATACTACTCCACACAGTCACCTGAGCTACTAAGTCTAAGTAGGCGTTTTAATTACAAACATTACATAATACAAGACAGGACAGAGAAAAACAAAGTTAAGTTAGGCATTGTAAACTTAAAGTAATAATCATTACTCATTGTCATTAAGGCGGCATATACCTACACACGTCAAAATCGCATCATGCATGGGAGAGTGTGTTAGTAAAAATGTGACACGGATACGTTGTGTGTATGCTTGAAACAAAATCTTTAGATTTTCCTTCAAGCGAACTTCGGTTTCCGTTAAGCAAAAATTACTAATACACTTGCACGTGCGTGACAAGCATTTGAAATGTGTATGCATATCATGCTTAAATAACTTGTGTTCTCTCAAATTCTCTCTCTGCGCAAGCGACCGGACCGTTACCCAAGTGATTTGGCTCAAGCTGACCAGAGATGGCAGAGTAGATTTCGTAAGGTACCTAATTCACGATTCACAAATTAACTGATGCAGTTCTTTAATTTACAAATTATGTATGTGAACTGCAAATTGCAATTTTCCGAATTGGCGGTTGAAAAGACAGCCAAAAATAATATTTAGACAGTTCACCCTACGTCTACTAACTTTAACTACCTACGTTAACTACATAAAACTACTACCTCATTTATGTAGCAGACGTAATAAATCATAAAAAATACCATTTCTACCATCTCTGTGGAGTCTTTTTCAAACTCGTTGGTCTGCTCGACATGATGCATGTTACGCAATAAACCAGTACATTGTTCAAATGCATGACAAGCACGTGCAAGTGTATTAGTGAAAAAATCACGCGTATAGATTGTGTGTAGGCTTGACGCAAAATAAAAATCTTTTGATTTTCCTTCAAACAAGGGTACTGCATTAAAACCTCAAGAAGAATTTACTAATACACTTGCACGTGCTTGTCATGCATTTGAACAATGTATATCTGGCTTTAGAAAAAGAGTGGTCTGCAATAATGGATGCACTGCAATTTATTGCTACGGGATTGCTATTGCAGCGCAAATTACAGCATTTAGAAACAGCAGTCCTAGTCATTGTTAGGAATGTAATTCTACGAGATCGTTTTAATGCTGCTAATAAGAAGCTTCAAGGATTTCAAGCTGATTTATCATCCGTAGTTCAGATCTATAGTTCTCTTGCTCTATTTATTCAAGACATGAGAGACAGACAATTTTCTGAATACAAAGAAAAAGCCAAAGCACTACCTGGAGTTCACGAGTATTATCGTTATGATACTCGTCGCAAAAAAACCAGAAGAATTCAGCCAGACGAGTCACGGGTAAATGAAAGAACACCTTTTTCTGGGCAAGAACATTTTCGCACAAATATTTATTACCCTATTATAATCTGAGTGTACAATTGGCCGAGCGTAAAAGTGCATATGAAAAGCTTTTCGAAAATTTCAATTTTTTTGATGATTTATCTGAAAAATTGAAAAATTTTGCCAATAAACTAGTCAGTAAGTATCCTGATGATTTGGAAGAGGCGTTAGGCAATAAATGTATTCATTTGCATTTTCAAGTCAAGGATTCTTTTGCAAATACGGAAGATGTACGCTCTGCACAAAAAATATGCAATATATTGGATTCTCGGAGTCTTTGGGATGTTTATCCGAATGTGGACATTGCTCTCCGTATTTTTTTGAGTATTCCGGCTACAAATTGTTCAGGAGAAAGATCTTTTTCCACTTTAAAAAGGGTAAAAACCTATTTACGGGCAAGCATGGGACAAGATAGACTTAATGCTCTCGCATTACTCTCTATTGAAGCGCAACTTGTTCAAGCAATTAATTATGACGATATACATAATTGACGTTTTTGCGCGGACCAAAGCCAGTAAAAAGAAATTTTCAAATTAATTAATGTTAAAAAAAAAATATATTTATTTATTTATCTCTCATTTTTATAAGCTATGTACATATATTAAAAAAAATATATATTTTAATAAAAAAAGTTATTTTGAAATGAAAATATTGAATCCAAATTAAATTATCAAAAAGGGCGACGCATCGAACCGGGCCTAGGGCGGCAGTAAGTATAAATCCGTCACTGATGGCAGGTACCGTTATTTTTGGTCTAAAAAAAAGTGTTGGGGGGGGGAATACAACTACTTTCTACCAAGTTTAGAGAAAATCGGCCAAGCCGTTAAGGCTGTAGTCGAACAGACAGACAGACAGAATTGCGCGACCCACTTTTTTGGTCTTCGCTATAAACGTAATGTCAACTTTGATGAAAATCTTAAGTTCGTTTTTTTTACGAATGCATACCTACAAGTCGCAAGTAAAAATGAAATTAAATGAAAATGAAATTAAATGAAAATGAAATTACATTTTTTATTGGCTAAATTTTTTTTGATGGTATGTTTTTGGGTGCATCTCCTATTTATATTTTTTGTTGGAAGCGCTAGAGGAAGGCCGCTGTTTTAAAAAATATGGTGTTTTCTAATTATATTTTACAATATAGATAGATAGATACATATTTTATTTTCAATTTTAAATTCATTTACGAAATAGTTTTACAATTTGATTTAAGACATGACTATTGAAAGCCGTATGCCCAATTTTGACAAAGTTTTGAAAAATAGGTGTCTATGTGAATATTTAAAAAGATTCTCTTAAAATAGCTCTTCTATATTTTAGTGCTTTTTGACAATATTTGTGTAGGTTATTCCAGTCAGCGCCGTTCAAAATCATTTTCATGTCGGATTCCTCGAATACAAATTTCTCAAAAAACTGCAACCTGAACTCTCGTAATACAGGACACCTTCCCAGGAAGTGATAAACGTTCTCCCTTTCTCTAAGATTGCAAAGCGTCCAAAAGATAGGCATATCTTCTCTGTGTGGGATTTAATTTAAGTCTATCATTTCTCCTCTGATCCTAAAAACAGTAGATAGGTATTAAATCTCTTGAATACTTTTCGTTTATGATAGTTGCTTTCGCACAAATTGTGGTTTAGGCTTGCTAATATTTCCCGGTGGTTTGACTTCGTACTTTTCAAATGCTCTTTGCTCACATTTTTTCATCGACTGCTGTAATAAAATTACCAAACTGTTCTTTGCATTGGGGTCCATTTTATCGATGGTTATTCGTAGGGTGCATCCAAAAAATTCTGATAATGACTCCCATTCCTCAAAAAACAGTATTTTCTTCTCTATTGCATAACTATTGCTATGCGTTTGGTCAACCTTTTTCCATTGCAAGACATAATGAAGTCTAAATGTAGTTTCAATGTTTCTATGAATAAAGATGGAATTCCAGTTTCAACGAGCAGCAGTATTTGGAAAAAACTGCGGTAGCTTGAAAACGCGTTTAAGGAAAAAAGCGAAGGAGGTTTTCTACTGAATCATATCGTTTATAGCCCTACACTTGTGCTCCATACAGCATTATTGATTTGGAGAGTGCCTAAAAAATCCGATATTTTATTTTTGGAGATATAAATTAAACTAAACTTTACTTTAGTTTTAAAAAAATATATTTTTGGAGGCTGAACCTCTTTATTTCGATTACAACTTAGAACTGACTACAAAATGTTTTACTTAAAACTATCTAACCTACTTATGCCTCTATGCTGCGGATGTTCCCACAGGTGGTGTTGTGTTGCAGCAATCTCTGCTACGTGCTGGAATGCAAATTTGTTCTGGTTGTTCTTGTTTCCAGACGCAGCGTCAGCGAAATTATCGTGAGAAGGCATCATTAATCATTTCCACAATTTTTGCAATTGTTTGCCTTAACTCCTCCGCCCTCTAAAATCGAACGTCCTCGTTCGATCGAACCATTTCAATATGTTGGGGAAGGTCGTTTATCCCCAGTGTCCTAGGTGTCGGTGCAGGTTCGTTTTTATTACTGCTTGTCGTTATATGTCCCTTATTTTCTCCTTCAGGTACTTCATTTTCGATGTTAATTTCCTTCTTGCAGATGATAGATGGAATAACTCCTTTTTTCCAAAGGGTGATTACGATGACCACTAGTATTAATGTTAGTAATGATAACACTGCCGCAGATTTTTTTTCATTGGCTACTTTCAGTTCTTCTATGTATTTGATGTTCTTTGCTTCTAGTTCTTTAAGCATTTCCAGAGAAAGCAACTCTTCTATTTGGGGCTTTATAGCTGGTGGTTGTAGCATGGCAGGAAGTGGATTATGTTCCGTCATCTCTGATTCTTGAAAGATGTACTGTTGGGCTCTAACGGTGGCATTATGGAATTGTATTAAGTATGTTCCATTAAGGGGGATTTCGCTTTCATCGATGTAGATTTTGTCATCAAATTGGTTCAATAGCACCATTCCAGGTGTGATCTCTTCTATAGCTGGAATATGTTGGTTGTTGATTTCGGTGCAGGAATGAGGCTTACTAGTCAATAAATTATTAATACAACTATCTTTACTTAGATCTATTACGTCACTATGTTTACATATTGCTAGTGAATTGAAAGTCTTACATTTAGTATTAATTCCATATGAATTAGTATTACATTTTAAAATTTCGTTAAAATTTGTTTTAACAGCAGTTTTTCCTTTTTTTACTGGTTTTATAAGAATTCTTTTACATGTTTCTTTTTCTGTCGTTAATAAACTTAGAATATATAAAATAGATTTATTATTTGAAGCAATTTTTACTTCTGAAAATTCGATAGCTTCGATTACATTATAATATGGCATGTTTTCTTTATTTAAAATATCTCTTATTATATTTATTTCTAAATTAGACAATATATAAGGGTGATTCTACAAACAATGGAATAAAATGATACAAATTTCGGCACGACATTTTTGGAAACCAAAAGTCGTAAGAATTGTTCTAGTTGATCCTTAGAACGTCTCTTTGCGTTGTTGAAAGCGGCCAGTAAAAAAAATTAAAAATTATGATTTTAAGGACATTTTTTGAAAAAGGATGTTCAGGGGACTGAGTTTTTTTTTAAGGGGACTGAATAAATCTTAAGTTTTTTTGTATTTTCTCTTGGGTACACACTGAAATATAGAAATTAAATTTAATTAGCCTTCATAAACATACAAATTCATAGTTAATACATAATAACTTAGCATTTTATTAAAAGAAAATAATATATTATAATAAATTTTTTTTTCTACTTAGAATCAATTTAAAATAAATTATATTCTTTTTAAAAATTTTAAAAATATTTCGCAATGAAGTTCGAACTTAAAAATCCTCAGGTTTCGGAATAAAATATCATTTGTTTATTTATTAGCCAGGGGACTGAGACCAGGGGACTGAGGTTTTTCATGGTTTTTGCGCAAAAAAGATATTAAGGTTTTACTTAAAAAATCAAAAAAATATATATAATATTACAGTTTTATCAAACCTATACTATACTGCTAAAAAAGATGCATACTTACATATAAATTTGTTTCGTAAAAACTCACCAGAGGACTGATAAACTAAACGGACATTCCACGACTTCATGCACAAATGTCTTTTTCACAATACTAACATAAGAAACAGAATCGAGTTGCACCACGATTTTATTGTAAGGAGACTTGGTACTTCAAATTGCCAGTGCTGGAAATCTGATCCACATCCTAGTTATTGATATTTTCGACTGTTTCAATATGCCAGGGGACTGATACAAAAAGCGGGGGACAAAGTTTAATGCATTTTTTTTGTAATAAAATAAATTACTAAAAAATATTTATTTATTTCGTAGCAAAGATGTATTATTTGGCGTAACTTCGGTGGGATTCATTTTAGTATGAGACCTGAAATAAGAGAACGGTAATAATTTTTCTTTGCGAAAACGCACTGGGGACACGTCAGGGGACTGAGAATCGGACACTTTGAAGAATTTTTTGAGCAATATAAAATAAGGTCACCCTAATAATATTGTTAGGCCAGATAGATATCAGTCAGATTTAATTTTATAAAAAAAAATCAGATCAAATAATTCAATGGATTTCAAAACATTTCTGGGGCCGCCGAAAATTCCATCGTTTGTAGAATCACCCATAAGTATTTATTATTCCTGCTCTTGCCCATTGCATAGAGTATTCAATATTTTTTACTTCTTCTCTTAATGATTCTAACTTAAACTTGAGTTCTAACATAAATTCTAGTTTTACATTTTCATTAGATTTTAGTGCTTGAATAATATTGTTCGTAACATTACTTATTTCATTTATTCTATTATTAATTAGATTATTTATGATTCGTTGTTTATTATTGTTTGCAAGAGCGTTGTTGACTTTGTCTTTCATTATTTTAAAATCGTGTCTATCCGGAGTTCCGGCAATCCATTTCCAGGCAGAGCCCAGGAAATCTAAGGATCTCTTTCCTCTGGATTTGGGAATAAGTCTGTTCAAATGAGATTGAATGTGTTTAATTTCGGCGGATAGGATAGGTAAAATGGAATCGGGTTGGGGTTCAATCTTCGACATCATGCGACTCAGTTCGTTGAGTGCCTGTTGGTAATCCTCGATGTCTATAACATGCACCAGTTTAAACGTGCCCATTTGTAGTTTGGCTGTTCCAATATCGATTGCTATCAGCTTAGCGTTCGAGTAATCTAGCATCTTAACGTCACATAGTGCAGACGTGGCAAGAAATCTAAAATTAATGTCAATTACGGATTAGGGATTTGTGGACTATTTTACCAGATTTAGTTAAAATGGTTGTTTTTCTATTTTCAGAGACTGTCTCCTTTCGATATCGTCGATTTAATTTTGAACCTATTCTTTTATTCTGTCTAACATAAACAATTTGTCCGGGAGTAAATGCCTTGATCTTATGCCTAGATTTGTTATGGTAATGAAGATCAGCAGCTTGTTTGTCTTGAATTTTTTGTATATTGTCGATTCTGGCTTTTTCTAATAATTCAGGATTTGAAGTGACTCTTCGTCCAAAAAATGTCTCAACTGGTTTTTTTCCAGTAGTTGAGTGTATTGAGAAGTTGTATTCTAGAACTGCGCGTTCTAGTAGTTCCGTAAAGGATCGATGAAGGCCTTCAGTTTTTAAGCATCTCATTATTTCAACAAGTGTCGAATGGAATCTTTCGACATGGCCATTTACGTTACTGGAGTATGGCGGTGTTGTGAATACCTTAATTTTTAATTCTTCTTCTAACATGTACCCTAACGAGACTGAATTAAAAGCTTTTTCGTTGTCGATTACGATTGTTTCGGGTAAACCGAAAGAAAAGAGGATCTCCCGTAAGGGTTGCCGTATGTCTTCTACTGCTTTAGATTTGATAACCTTAGCATGAGCATACTTTGAAAACTTATCGATGGAAGTTAGGACAAGATTATTCTCTGTAGAGAATATATCGATATGAACGATCTGGCCTGGGAATTGCGGAATTGGAGTTTCTTGTAATTCCGGCTTACTGGGGTGCCTATCGTATTTATTCTCTTTACATACAGTACATTTTTTTATTACCTTCTTAATCTTTGTAGCCATTCCGGGAAAATAGAATTTTTCCAAGATTTGCGCTTTGTTTTCGCGCTCGTTGCGATGTGCTCGCTTATGCGTATCAATGATTATTTCCTCCTGTCTCGTTTCATTAATTACATCCTCAACTTGAAGTTGCGTGAACCTAATTCGAAAATTTTTGAAATGAAGTGGATAAATCTCTTGTACCATGCCCATTATTCCTTCGACCGTTTTGATACAATTAATTACGGAGGGATTCAGTATCTTTTTAAGGATTTGTTTGAGATTGTCTTGATTGTATGTCGGTTCTGTGATTACGTGCCTATGGTAAGTGGGAAAAATTATATGAAAGGTTTGGCTAGGAGTTTCACCTATTTGGAGAAGGATTTGGTTTTTAAATACATTAATTGGGGTTTCGATACTTGGAATGAGTTCATGTGGTGAGCTTTCATCACTATGCTGTGTCGTAGATAAAGCATTAACGTCAGATACCTTTGGAGCTCTGGATAAGGCATCTGCGACAACATTCGTCCTTCCAGGTTTATACTTCAGTTCGTGGTTATATTCCTCAAGTATAGATTTCCACCTTTTCATTTTGCTGTTGTTATTCTTGTTGCTCAAAGCAAAAGTAAGGGGTTGGTGGTCAGTGAAAATTCGGACTTTAGCGTGACCGTAAAGGTAGTTGCGAAGTGAGCCTAGGGCCCAAACGATAGCTAACATCTCCTTCTCGTTAGCTGCATAATTTTCCTCTGTCTTGGTTAGCGTTCGGCTAATAAATGTTAAAGGCCTGTTTTCCTGTTCAAGAACAGCGCCGATGGCGACATTAGAGGCGTCAGTTGTGAGGTCGAAAGGTTTTTTATAATCGGGATAAGCCAATATCACATCTTTTGAAATTAAGGAGTTTTTAATTTTGTTGAAAGAGTCTAGAGCATCGTTATTCAAATTAATTTGGATCTTAGAGGAATGGTTTTTGGACACTCGTCCTTCCTCCCCTCTTAAAAGGATTGTCAGCGGTTTCGCAAGTTGGGCATAGCCATTAATAAAACGGCGATAATACCCTGACAAGCCGAGAAAAGATCTCAGTTCTTTTAAAGTTTTGGGTACGGGAAAGTCTATGATAGACTTTACTTTAGTAATATTAGTTTTAATGCTTTCGGATGATATTATGAAACCGAGAAATTCTACTTCTGAACTGAAAAATTTGCACTTGTCCAACTGGACCTTCATATTTGCTCTACTGAGTGTACCAAAAACTTGTTCGATATTCTTAGCGTGTTGTTCTTCATCTTCGCTAAATATTATAATATCGTCGATGTACACAAAACAAGATTTTCCAATGTAGTCTCGTAATATGTCATCGAGAGCTCGTTGGAAGATCGAGGGAGCATTTTTAAGGCCAAACGGGAGCCTAGTGAACTCGTACTTCCCGTTGTTGATTGAAAAGGCTGTCTTCTCAATATCAGATTCCTTCAAAGGAATTTGATGGAAGCCACTTTTCAGGTCGAGTACGGTGAAAAATTTGTTTTTTCCGAGTTGTGCTGTCACCTCGTGAATATCGGGTATAGGGTATTTGTCGGCAATCGTAATGGTATTGAGCTTACGGTAGTCAATAACCATTCTATACTGCTTAGCTCCAGAAGAATCCGGTTTCTTTGGAACAATCCACACCGGAGAGTTATATGGTGACCGTGAAGGTCTGATTATTCCATCATTAAGCAGTTGTTCTACTTGCTTTTCGACTTCGGATTTAAGAGAATTTGGGAAAGGGTAGTAACGAGTATATACGGGATCATCCGTGGAGGTTCTTATCTCAGCTACTACTGCTGTTGTATAAGTTAACCTTTCATCAGGTTCAGAAAATAGGTTTCTGTTGTTATTAACTATAGCACATAATATTTTCCTCTGTGAAGCTGTTAGATTTTCAGAATCTACAGCAATGGAATTGACGGCTTGTGATTTGAATTGCTTAATTTTTACATGTACCTGGTTTAAAATGGTCATAAAGCTTCCCTTAGTGTGAATAACGGCATCTAACGATTGAAGGCTATCGTTACCTAAGATACCGTCGAATGTTTTTAGAGTGGGCAGGATAAAAAATTTAACATTTAGATCATTTAATCCAAAAAGTTTCAGAAATGTATGGTGGCTGACTTTAACATCACCAGCTATGGACTTAGCATAGAAAATATTTTCATTGGGAATGATATTCTTAACTATATCAGGTTTTATGTAGTTCTTACTGGAACCAGTATCTATTAAAAATTTATATGTTTCTCCAGTCCTCGATCTACACTCAAAATATGGTAATGAGGACTGCGTTAGCCTAAAAAATGAATATCGCTGAATTCTAACAACTGGTAGGGTGCATTTTGATATCCTTCGAAATCAGAAGGTCTTTCCGCCGAAAGATCGTTATCCTGGTTTAAATTTAGGCCGCGAGTGAATTGTTCGCAGACTTGAGCATATGCTTCTTCTTCAGATAATGCATTTTCTTCGTGACTGGGAATTGTTTGATTTTCGTAAGACTCCAAACTGGGACTTATATGGTAATTTTGATGTCCTGCTGGCCTTTGAGCTGATGGCTGCTGTTGATAGTTCGGCTTCTGCGTTTGTTGGCTTGGGTTGAAGTGTGCTCTATGATATTGGTTATTTATGCCTTTTAGTTGATTGCTTCTTCCTAGCGTCAAAGGTTCATTTTTTATGGGGTTTTGGTTTGGAAATGGCTTATAGGCCTGAAAACGATTTTGTGGAAAATTCTGGTTATTATTTTGTGGATGAGGATTATTGATTGGGCGATTTCCGAATGCTGGAATTTGTTGTGCGAATGAATTGTAATGCGCTTGAGGACCAAACGTGGGACCTTGGTGTATTGGTGGATTAAAGGGGGGATATGTAGGATAGGAGGAATGAATTGGATTCTGGTTACGATACGGGTATGTACCGACATTCCGTGGCGGAAATGCATTACGGCCGGGATTGACTTGCAGTCGTGGAGTCTGCTGAATGAAGTTTTTCCGAACCGCTCCCTGATTGACTTGGTTAGGGTTAAGCCTGTGATGCTGGTTCTCATATTTGAGGCAGAGGTGTAGCGCTTGTGGTAAATCCACAGGCTCTCTCATTCCCAACAGATCCGAGAGATTGCCTCTTAGACCTCTTACAAATGTCTCGAGGGCCTTATCTCTGTAGGTTTGCGTTAAAATCCTCATCGCCTCTGAACCGATTTCCAAGCAAGATATTTTATTAATTATCAATGTCAAGTGGGAGTTGACTGCCTGATAGAATTGATGTACCGTTTGGTTACCTTGGACCAAGTTGAACATTTGGCATTCCAATGTGGTAACGTCACGCTTGTCTGCGTAGTGCATTGTGAGACAACGCACTATGCTTTCCCAATCAAGCGGCGTATTAAACGATTCGAGGGCAGCATCTGCTTCCCCAATGATTTTGTTACGGATGACATTTATAATGCCATAATATCTAGGAGTTCCCCTCGTGTTTTCGTAAATTTTCAAAACACGTTCCACGCTTTTCTTCCATGAAGAAAATTCTCCGGGTTCGCCAGAGAAATTGCGTAGACATCTTACGACGTCCGGAATTTTATCTAAACCATCTAAGTTGTTTTGGTATTGGGGCAAAATCGTCTGGTCCACGCCGTGAAGGCGTTGTACTTCCGGTTTAAGGATGCTTTCTATAATTTGTTTGCCCTGCTGTTGCAGTACGCGACTGACTATGGAAGTTACCAGAGTGTCCAGTTCTGGTGTTGATCTGACCTCTGGAGCACCATTATGGGTAGTACCAGAGTGAAGATGGCTATTTGCGTTCTGATAATTAGAAGGAGGAATATTTATTGAAGGGAGTGGGGGTATTGTATTATTAATGAAAGGAAATTGACCTTGTGGTTGTATCTGAAGTAGACCTTGAGAAAGACCACCTTGCGGTGGACCACCTTGGTGTAAACTACCTTGAGGTGGACCCTGAGGAGGTAACTGTTCATCACCTGTACTTGCAGGACTTGCTTGAATGTCCGCTCTTGCACCTGATCTTGTAATCATTGTTTTTTTTTTTTTATTTTTCTTATTTTGTTTAAATTATTATTATTATATATTTTCTTTCAATTTTAATTTTTTTTAATTCTACTTCTTAAAATCCTATTTTCACTTAAATATTTCTTTTAAATTACCTTTTTTGTTTTATTTTACTTTGAATTTATAAATTGGATTTTTTTTTTTTTTTTTTTTTCAGTTTCAACTTCAATTGCTTTAAATCTACTTCTTAAAATCCTATTCTCACTTAAATATTTCTTCTAAATTAACTTTCTTGCTTTATTTTACTTTGAATTTATAAATTGTTTTATTTTTCAGTTTTAACTTCAATTGTTTTAAATCTACTTCTTAAAATCCTATTCTCACTTAAATATTTCTTTTAAATTAACTTTTTTGCTTTATTTTACCTTGAATTTATAAATTTTAGTTGCTTCACTTTTGACATTATACTATACTTAATATAATAATATAAATGTTTCTTACACTAATAAGTAGACACGTTCCATTGATGTTTCCATTGATGTTTCGTTTCCTTATTACTTATTCTAATGGGTGGGTGGTGCGGCTAGCGCTTAACGCAGCTTCCGTTTTGTCCAAAAGTTATTTTCTTTGAGACTACTTCGGGGCCTCTTTTCACCACAACACACGCGTTGGACCACAGGAATTTTTTCTTCGCAACACTTTGATCTTTCACGTCGTCAGTCCGCGTAAACGGGATTTTATAAAAACAACCGCGTATATACTTTGCGTTGTCAGTCCGCGTTAACTGGATTTTATTAAAACAATCGCGAATTTTAAAGGCCGACTTAGATTATTCCTGGGTCCCTGCTGCTCGGGCGCCAATTAAACTAAACTTTACTTTAGTTTTAAAAAAATATATTTTTGGAGGCTGAACCTCTTTATTTCGATTACAACTTAGAACTGACTACAAAATGTTTTACTTAAAACTATCTAACCTACTTATGCCTCTATGCTGCGGATGTTCCCACAGGTGGTGTTGTGTTGCAGCAATCTCTGCTACGTGCTGGAATGCAAATTTGTTCTGGTTGTTCTTGTTTCCAGACGCAGCGTCAGCGAAATTATCGTGAGAAGGCATCATTAATCATTTCCACAATTTTTGCAATTGTTTGCCTTAACTTATATGTCTGTAGTCCAGGTAGTTTTTTCAGGCCGCATTTATAGCTGATTAAGCTGCAGAAAGTTTTTCTTGGAAATGATGTTCCATGTTCATATTGCTGCGAATATTCATACTCATATATATATACATATGTCTTCACTGTTTCTATTTCTTGACCATCAAGAAACCACTTTTCATTTCCTGCGTACTATCCTCCGCCTCTTCTAAAAACCATCGTTTTTGATTTATTTATATTAATTTTCGGTCTCCGGTCTCCGGTCTCGGTCTCGCTGTGGTGTATTCGCAAAAAAAAACCAGATCATCTGCGTAACTTCACGCCCACGCTGTGTTGAAACATTTAAAGGGTAATCATATTCCCTTGAGCGTGTGTAGATTATAAAAAAAAAAAAAAAAAAATCCCACCAGTCCTTACCCCACCACATAGATAATCTGAAACGTCGTCGATAAACAAAACAAATGCTTGTGGGCTTATGTTACATCCTTGTTTGACGCCAGTGACCGTTTCGAAAAAAATTGATAGTTGATTTCCGCACAAGTTGCACAGAATTACTTAACGAAGTCTTTAAGAATTCTAAATCGGTATCTGACATCTTCTATAGGACGGATTTAAGTTCATATTAAGTAGAGAAAAGGCGCAAGTGGGCGGTCCGATAGAAGGAAATAAGAAGATAAATTGAGTCTTAAAATGTTCTTAAATCGGGATATCATTCTTCTCAAATACTTCATTACTCCTTCTTAAATAGCAGGTGGGTTTGATGGCGTGCTTGAGTAGTATGGCTCGTCCAGGGCTCTGTAAACTCGGTATTGTTTTCTACTCATACGCACATACAGGCCTTGTGCCTGAGAGCTGAGAGGTCAATTTTAGTTGATGTTCTAGGGGCTTACCCACTGAATTACAAGTGGGTCGGAATACTACCTTGCGCATAGCTGTCACTCCCGGGTCATATCGACCTCCTCGTGGTGCCTGTGGATAGGTTATGCAAGTAACTGAACTAACTAGATAGGAACAAATGGGACGGTATCCTTTAAAAGTAGGAATCCGCTAAGGAGTGTGTTAAAACTCCCCTGAGGAGTACGCATATCTGGACGTGGTTTCTACTTCGATCAGGTCTAGAGAAACGTATATCTAAGGTTGGCAGGCCTTGAGTTTTTGCAGGAAACTGATCTGCAAGTGTTACCCAATTAGAATTTTCATTAGAACGGGATCTCTTCCTTGAGTTTTCTGGTCCATTCTCTTTCCAAACTTTGCCTTCAACCACGAGTTCATCTAATTTGAAGTATGCTCTTTTTCCTTCTTTTTTGAACTCAAGTTGTCTTGGGATAAGAGGTTTTCTTGCTTCAACCACGGATTTTGGTAAGTTTTCGGCGATTGTGAATGTTGCCCCCGATTTTTTCCCAAGTAATATAATTTGTTTCTTGTCATAGCTTTTGAAGGTAAGTCTAATTGGTCTGATTTTTCCATCTATTTTCTTGCCTAGACGGAAACAGCTTTCTATGTCATTTTCTATTATATTAAACTGTTCGTTAGACTTGTAAATCAGGTCAATAATCAATAGCAAGAGCTCTTCTGTAGTCCGTTCTTTATCGTCTACTTTAAAAATTATGATATTGTTTTTTCTTATTGTCATTTCTAGCTGTGTGATTTGTCTTTCGTGTTTCGTGTTTGGTGGTTTCTTGTTTTTCTGTAATGGTTCCTTGTTTTTCAACTATTTTTTCGAGTTTTTCAATCTTTTCAGAGAGAATGTCTACCTTTTCGTCAGTGTTTTTATTACTCATTCTGAATCGTCACTTATATTTTTAAATATGTCTTTTTTCTGTTCTTCTAGGAGAGTTTCCTTTGTCTTATTTCAAAATTTTAAGCATATAAATACAAAATAAGAAAGCTCTCCCTGGACCAATAAAAAATTGGAACACTGATCTTTGCGCCAAATAATTAATAATTGCAAATTTTTTAGGTTTTTAATTTCCTTTTTTACTGGTCAAATGGCCTTGAAAGACGTACCTTTCAGCTGGAACAAGTCAAGCAATCTCCAATTCACACAACAAACACAACCGATGGGAACAAATACAGATTATTTTCAGGTTAATTAGTTTTTAAATATAAGCAAACTCAAGACACGTCTATTACTTCCAATGAAACTAAACGACCGGATCTAGGTATATAAAGAATTATATGCAAGACGCGAGTTATATCTAACATAATCGAAGACCCTCCACAACCACAATCAGTATCCATAAAATCAATAAGCAATGAAGCATCCTCTATGGAGCTTCCATTCTTTACAAATATAAAACTATAAACGTCTTATGTCGTTAAATATCAAGATATCTATAAACAATGAGGCATCCTCTGTGGAGCTTACGTTGTTTATAATAAATATAAAACTGTGAAATCAACAGTTTATTAGGCGACACCGCGACACAAAGAATCCCTTATGGATCTTTTGCTATTAATTAAAAAGATAAACAATGATCGTTGAAGTTGACCAACGATCATGATACATTTAAGAAACTAGGTATAAGATACTTCTATTAAATAAAATTTAGTCTTATTCTGGACCTCGATTTGAAAACAAGATTAATTTGTGTTTCATTTTTCGATTATAAAACTGGCGACGAGAATGGGATTTCTTTGGTAATCAAGAAACTCCCTAATGAATAAAGTACAGTGTATATCTGTAAATTTAATCACAAAATGCAGTGTATATCTGTATCTAAAAACCAAACCATAAGGTGCAGTGTATATCTTATCAGAGTCCTTGCAAGAGGCAAAACGAATTCCTTATTTCTATGGTGTAGACAACTATACATTACAAAACTAACTGAGGGATGTTTTGGCGATTTTGTCGCTAACACGAGAAGAGCACCAATCAACTATAAAAATTATATTGGCCAACAAGCTACAAGGGAAATCGCCTCACTGACCCAACGTGGGATAACATCATCTAGAAACTTAGAAGAAAGTTTGGAGTTAAACAAACATTTTTCCATTTAAGGGAGGAGGCATTAAATATTAAAGTAAGTAACTTAGAAGATTTGCACAGTAAACTAGAGTCAATTTTAAACACAATGAACACAAAATATAATCTTGAGTTAATTAAGGATGAAAATTATAAACCACTCAATAATTCTCAAATAATATTTAGAATTTATACTAATTTCATCACCACTTACATATGTATATTAAGGCTCTTCTCTTGCAAAACAACATAGATAGCATCTCTGCTGCATATAACTATTATGTGGAGAATAATTTAACGAAAAACATTTATTTGAAGAATGAAAACAATAATAGTGGGAGAAATGATTATTCTGGCAGATTTCCTGTCCAAAATAATTCAAATCGGAATCCAAATCCGTTTCGGCATAATAATTTCAATAAAAATTTTAATAAGCCTAACGAACAGTTAAGAAATAATTCTTTTAATAATAATCGGCATTTTGAAAACAATAATAAAATTATTCGAGAAGAGAAAATATTTTCAGAAATAATAGAATCATAATCATAATAATGAACCAATGGATGTAGATATGATCCATTCCGGAAATTTTCATCAACGGCCTCGGATTGCAGACTTCCAATAGTATTTCTTACAAAAAATTCAACTCCAATTAGGTGTCTTATTGATACATGAGCTGCTACAACTTTAGGTGATTATAGGGTTTTTGGTCATTTGAAGACGGTAATTTAGAAAAACAAATACAATTAAATACATTAACAGGGTACACCATAATAAGTACTGAAGCAATAGTAATGATACCAAAAGAATTTAACTGTCCTAATAAAACTATGTCGGTTAAAATATCTGATTTTGGGGAAAAACCCTTCGATTGCATAATAGGAAATAATATACTAACTCCCTTAGGAGATATTATTGATTTTTTAAACAACAAGTTAATAGTAAATAATTCCGAAATTATTTTTGACCCTGATAAAATCCCACCTTTCGAATATCAAGATGTTCACTATCTTGAGAACGAAGACAATGTCTTAGAAGATTTACTTCATGACGAATTAAATAGCGAGGAGAAATCTACACTTCTCAGTTTTTTAAGAAAAAACAGAAAAAAATTTTATGTTAAAGGTCAATCTTTCACAGCTACTAATGTCGTTAAACATAAAATAATAACAAATTCTAGTAAACCGATTTATTCAAGAATATACCGCTATCCTCAAATTCACGAAAAGGAAATTGAGCGACAGATAAAAGAAATGCTGGCCCGGGGAAATCCCCTTATAATTCGCCTTTATGGATTGTTGAAAAGAAACTAGACAATTCAAATGAAAAAAAGTGGAGAATAGTCATAGACTATAGGAATTTAAATCAAATCACTACGGATGATAAATATCCTGTTCCAAATATAAAATCACTATTTGATAAACTTGGTAGGTCGCAATATTTCACAACTTTGGATTTAGCCAAAGGGTCTTACCAGATTCTCATGGATAAATGCGATATCGAAAAAACAGCATTTTCAACCCCAATTGGTTATTATGAGTACGTTCGAATGCCATTCGGGCTCAAGAATGCGCCTGCGACATTCCATCGCATGATGAATTTCGCTCTTAGAGATTATGTCAATAAAATATGTGTTATTTATATGGATGACATTTTAGTTTTTTCAACATCCTTGAAAGAACATTACGAAAACCTGAATAAGATATTCGCGAGACTAAATGAACATAATTTAAAGATTCAATTGGACAGATGTAAGTTTTTGTCCAAACAAACGGAGTTTTTAGGTCACGTTATTACTCCAGAAAGTATGAAGCCTAACCCTGCTAAAATAGATACTATAAACAATTTAAGTTTACCTGAAACTATAAAAGAAATTAAATCTTTTCTTGGTTTGGCAGGATTTTACAGAAAGTTCATAAAGAACTACTCTCTTATTGCTTATCCAATAATAAAATACCTTAAAAAGGATTCTAAAATAAATCTTACAGATTCGGATTACATGCATTCAAAGAAATGAAAAGACTTATAACTACTTTCCCAATTTTAGCGTATCCCGATTTTAATAAAAAATTTATCGTTACAACGGATGCAAGCAATGTTGCTCTGGGAGCAGTGCTTCAGGACGGAAAACCAGTTTGTTTTGCGAGTCGGTCACTTAACACTCATGAGAAAAATTATAGTACTTTGGAAAAAGAGCTTCTAGCCATCGTTTGGGGTATTAAGTACTTTAGGCCATATTTGTATGGTAGAAAATTCTTGGTGCAAGCAGATTACCAACTTTTAAAATGGCTCTATTCATTAAAAGAACCCAATTCACGTATTATTCGTTGGGAAAGGAAAATAAAGTGGCAGATTTCCTCAGTAGAATTGAAGAAAAGGATAATGAAAAGGTCGAAAAAGAAGAAGTACTTGATATAAAATCGATTTTTGAAGCTTCAGAAGAAAGCACGGATAAAGATTCTGTTCATAGCGAACAAGAGAATTTAGATGATCATTTTATAATAATTGAAGGTATAGTTAACAAATAGAATTGTACAATCTAAAATTATTGAAGAAGAAACTTTATTCAAGAAGTATAAAATAATATACATAGATAACAATGATCTATCAAATGATAATTACTTAAATTACATTTTTAGAAGAACTCTTCGGAAAGGAACAATTGGAATCTATTCTTACCCTGACGACTCTAAATATAATATAATTCAACAAAAGTTAATTCAATTGTTTAGTAATGACAAGAACTTAAGATTTGTTAAATGAAGTCATTTGGCTACGGATTTAAAAAATGAAGAAGAAGTTATTGAGATAATTGAAAAGATTCATACTACTACAAATCACAGAGAAGAAATTAAGAATAAATATTTCTTTCCCAATATTATAAAATACATTAATACTCGTAAGTACATTAATAGTTATCAGGTTTGCAATGAAAACAAATATGACAGAAAACCTTTTAAAAAATATTTTAATCATACGGAAACACCGGACAGACCAAACATGATTGTACATTTAGATATTTTCCAAGTAGGTACATAAAACTTATTTCTTAACAAGTATAGATAGATTTACAAAAATAGGAAGTGTACATAAAATCAATGATAAAAATATGTGTACCTTAAAAGTCAAAATAGAAGAAAGAATTGCATGTCTAGAAAAACCAGATTTATTGATATTCGATATCGAGTTTAACAACAGTTTAATAAGTTTATACTGTAGATAAAAAGACATAAAAACCCATTTCACTACACCAAATTCCCATACGGGAAATTCCGATATTGAGCGATTCCATTCAACACTCTTACAATATATTCGAATAATAAAAGAAAATCAAGAAAATATTGATACTGAAGAGTTAGTAATTCAGGCTGTAGGGTTTTATAACAATACAGTTCCCTCCACAACAAATATAAAGCCGATAGATTTCATTAACCGTTTAGACTTAGATTTTAAAAAAAATATCAAAGACAATGCAAGAAAACAAAATTAAAGCAATCAACAGAATTAATTCAAAGAGGGAACAGATACCCAACTATTATCCAAACGATTTATACATAAAAAAACCAAAAGCAGTAAGACATAAGACATAAGAGATTTTTGAAATTTAATCCAAATAGAAATAAGGAAGTAGGTATAGTAAGGTAAAGTAAAAAAATTGAAACAGAAGCCGGATATGCAATCTTAGAAAGCGAACCAATAAATGTTATTCAAAATTACTCAAAATTAATTCATGTTATTGAGCTTAACGAACTCAATAAAACTATACAAAATATTAAATTAAGCGTAAACAGTTTTCATCTATTGATAAATAATTCTCGGCTTAGTAAAAGTCTTAACGATAAAATTGACGAATCAAAACATTCTTTATCAACAATAACTATTCACACAAGAAAGAGAAGAGCTTTGGTAAATCGTAAATGTGGGAGGAAGAATAATCAATTGGCTTTTTGGAAATTTAGATCACGAAGATAAAGAAAGCATTTCAAGATAATTGATATGAATCAACATAATCTTATTTCAAATATGAATAAACAGATAAAAATTAATTACGAATTCAACAACTACTTGTCAAATATAAGATTAGTTACTAATTCACATAATGAATGGTTAAATAAAACATATAAAAAATCAATTGAAGAAAATACTAAAATGACAAGATACAATAATTTTCTTATAATAATAAACCAAGTAAAGACTCAGATTGAGAAAATTCAAGATAATATTCTCATGTCAAGACATAATGAATTGACTAGATTTTTTCTGACAAATGAAGAAATTGATTTTTTTGATATTGATGGTGAAAAATTAAGATTTATAAAGCGTAATTTAGGAACTAAAAGAAATGATGTAATTTTATTTGCCGTATTAATTCCGAATTTTTTTAATGAAAAAATAAAAACTTATACTGTACTTCCCATACCAAATAAAAACTTTATGCAAATAAATATAGATTTGAAATAAGTTGTAACCATAAACAATGAAACATATGAAGTTAAAAAGAAAACATCATTTCGAAAATGCGAAAACCAAATAAATGTATATCAAATATCTTAAAAAACTATTATAATAATTGTACTAAGAAAATTTTGATGATAAAATTATAAAATAAGTCGATTTTGGTATCTAATATGTTACTTATAAATGTAAATACTGTGCTGATCAATAAATATAATAACTTTTCCTACTCACTGGTTGGAAACTATTTCGTTAGATTTGAAAAATGCGAAATTGTAATTTATAATTTTTATATTAAACTTTATGAAGCTAAATACAATATTGTTATACCAAATACAAATATCTTATCAGAAAATTTAACGGAGACCATTCAATTTTTATAATTTGAATGAAATATCAGAAGGTTTTGAAAAGAACAGTAAAATTAATTATAAATTCAGCATTCTCTATGTCTTTGTACTTTTACTGTAAATTTGTAAAAGTTCGAAGGGACTCGAATTTAAAGGGAGGGCGAGTTATATCTAACATGACCGAAGACCCTCCACAACCACAATCAGTATCCATAAAATTATGGAGCTTCCATTGTTTACAAATATAAAACTATAAACGTCTTATGTCGTTAAATATCAAGATATCTATAAACAATGAGGCATCCTCTGTGGAGCTTACGTTTTTTAGGTGCCTTGAATTAAGGTAGAGAGAAATAAGGTAGAATCGACTTTATTTCCATTTTATATTGGAAATAATGTCGAATTTTACCTTTTTTCATAGTCGACTTTATTTCCGTAACAACGAGTAATAACGTCGAAAAAAATGAGTAATTATGTCGAACATCAAAATGGTAATAAAGCAGAAATATTGTCTGACAAAAGAAATGGTAATAAGATAAGAAATGTTATTGTTAACAATGTAGAAAGTTTGAGAAATAAAGTCGAAATTCCGGCGCAGGGCAGCGCGTGGCGGCGCGGGGCGGTGGGCCACCTCGCGTCGCCCCGCGCCTCCAGGTACGGCCCCGTGCACCTCGCGCCGCCCCACAACACACTTAGTATCAGAAAACTTAAGATCAACTTATAACTTGTATATACATATATACATATATGTATTTCATTTCCAAATTATTATAAAAACAGTGATGGATTGGTGGTATAAATTGAAGCAGTTCAATTTAGTCTCTTTTTTTTTTTTTTTTTTTACACTATCAGAATTGGTCGAAGAAAGCTTATAGCAAGCTCCGTCTTTCGACCAATGGTTTGCCAACACAGAGAACTGTGTTATACCACCGGCTCATCATTTAGTGCAGTGTTAGTTGTTAGTAGGCAAACTCTATTACAATTAACACTGACACAAATAATATTACGTAAGAACAAAACAATAACATAACAGGAAACAAAGAACATTTAGGAGCGTGGACCACTGGTTTTGAGAAGGTTTTTTAATTTACATTTATTTATATTAAAATCAAAAATATTTGAATTCCAATTTACAAGTCTACCCATACGTGTCAAGGGCTCATGAATGCCATAGTTGGTCCTGTGTGTTGGGACCTTAACCATATCGAGGCCTCGAAGATTATAACCTCCTCCCCGATAATTAAAATAAACCGAACATAAAAGATCTGGTGCATCTGTGACGCCTGTTATTAATTGGTGGAAAAATACCAAGTCATTGTTTGTTCTTCTTTGTTCCAAAGTTTGCATCTGAAGAATAGATAATCGTTGGTCATAAGAGAGGACATACGAAGGATCATTCCATTGAAGTCCTTTCAAGGCAAAACGAGTAAAGTTTCTTTGCACAGATTCTAATCTCTCAATATGAATATCATAAAGAGGAGTCCAAACCTGCGATGCATACTCAAGATGGGGACGCACCAAGGAGTTGTATAAAGCCCGGGTGACATTGGGATCAACAAATTCCTTAGACCAGCGCTTAATAAAGTCTTTCTTTTGTTATAGTTTATTTTAGGTCGTTCAAGCTGGTTGAGTTTTTTTTTAATATTAACCCATTTCCGGCGGCTACCAGTTCCAGGTGTGGTAGGAACTTGAAATTTCACACACTGTCTATTTTTGGTCTAATTAGAGAAAATCTGAAAAAAAAATTTGGAAAAGCTTTTAGTTTCCCGGAAAATTCACATTGCGTTTTCGCAACATCCGCCGAATGTAGAGCAAAATCTTTGGAATTTTTTTTTTATATAGAGTTTAAATCAAATTTAATCAAATATTTGTTTGATAAAGCGTATTAAAACAGAAAATAAATTAATAATGAACTATAATTTAAAAAATTTAACATTATAAGGATGTATATAGCTATGTATGCTCATAACATATTAATTTTTGTATGGTAATCGCGTTTAAAGATCAAAATTTGTTTTTCGTTACATGCGATACGTGGATTGAAAGGTGGCACTCCCTAGATCACGAATATGCAATTTTGAACTCGCTAAGATGCCTAGTTTGCCAGAAAATGTCAACTTGGGGGGGTCTACGGAGCTCCGTTTAGCCGCAAATCGCATTTAAAGATAAACATTTGTTTTTCGTTACATGCGATACGTGGATTGAAAGGTGGCACTCCCTAGATCACGAATCTGAAATTTTTAACTCGCTGAGATGCCTAGTTTAGCCAGAAATCACCATAAAAATGTATGAAAAATCAAAATTTCTTAAAAGAAATGGTTGAAAAAAAATTGATTGGAAAAAAGTTTTTTGAAAAAATATTTTTGATAAAATGTCCAAAACTATTTTTGGCAAAAGTTCAAAAATATTTTGGTCAAATGTCCAAAAATGTCCATTGAAATTCATCTTATCTTTGTTAAAAAATAAATCAGAATAATATACATATTCTGAATTCGATTTTATTTCCAAATTCTGTTTGGCACTATTTCGGTTACCATAACGAAATAAAGCCAATTTGAAATTATTTTGTTTTCAAAAATGAAATAAAACCAAATTTAGAATTTGAGTTTATTAAATTCAAATGCCTCTAGATCTAATTACAAAGTCGAAAAAATGGCAACCTCGCTGATTAATCGTATCAAAATGTAAGCAAACCAGATAATATGAGTAATGGAACAAAATTCACAAAAACTCTCATAAGCTTTCAATACTATTTTCTTGTATTTATCTCGCACCTGGCATTAACAACTGGGGAGAGTACGATAACTTAGGCGCCAAAAATGGATAACGGATTTTTGTAGAAGGGTCAAATACAAGCGTTTCTTACTATTGAAGAGGGGTGGGGGGTCTATCTCACCCCGTTTAAGAGGTAGGGGCGATTTTGGAAAAAAAAAAAAATACTTAAATTGAAAAAAAAATATTAAAAAACAACGGCAACACTTACAATAAAGTACTATACCGGTTTTGAAAGTCTGTTCTATAATCCTTAATTTAAATTAAATTATTTATGTCAATAGTTTTTGAAAAATTCGCATGCAAACTCAAAATTTTGTTAAAAAAAATAAAAAAAAAGTTTAGACCAAATTTTTTTCAAAATTGTGAAATGAAGTGCCTGATTGGTTTTTTGTGGTCAATGCTACTATTAATTCTGAATCGAACACAAAAAACGGAATGGTTTTATGCCTTCTTGTTTTTGAGAAAATCGAAAATTACTAAAACTACTTTTTATGAAATTTTTGATTTTTGGTATTAACCTACGGTGATTTCATTTTGAGGATTAATGTTAATGTGGTTCATTTGTAAGTAAGGTACAGCAAATCATTTAGCGTTACCAAGAACATGCATCACGAGGAGGTAGAATTGCATGGCATTCCGCGTCTCAGTCAGTCAGTTTGTGAGTAAGTCAGGTTTTAATTAAAAATAGTCAAGTCAGTTTTTCAATGTTCAATGTATTATAACCGTGTTTACAGGCATTTTGATCACAAAAGAGATAATTATAGCAAGCACCTCCCGAATCTCTAGCCAATATTGAGGCCCATGGAAAAATGTGCCGATAGATAGGTTTATATTGTATTCTTACAATTTTGTTCACCTTTTTTTAGAGCTTTTTTCGGAGCACCGCCACATCCAACCGAACTTGAAATTTTTATATTTTTCTACCTTTATCGGTAAGTTGCAACACAGTAAGGGAAGTTGCCATTTTAGTTGGAATTAGACCAATTTCTTCTAAGAACGCGATGCTTTTGAAATATTTTTTTTTTAAGTATTGAAAAGTTATTTAATTTAGGATGAAGTAGTGGATGCTTAGTCGCCATTCTTTATTCAAAGCAAAAAATACTTCACTCTTACAAAAGTTGAATAACGAATGACCTTGGTAAACAATAACCTGTACCACATTAGCATTACAAATGTTAGACACAAACAATAAACATACATATTAATTAAGGAATTATATAAATTTGCTGCATTCGTACAGTAGTACCTAGGTAATGTGAATTTTTCATAATGTATTAAATTTTCATGTCTGAACATTTTATATGTGCAACTTTGGGCTACGTACATACATTTATTTAGTTGACATTGGATTTAGGCTATAGGGTAAATTCAAAGTTTCTTTAAATCCAGATTCTGTAAATGCAAAAGAAACCTTGCATACACCCAACCTCGCACCTACCCCAAATCCTTTAGTGTGTCCAAGTAGGGGGGTTGCAGGGGGGCAGGATGCCCACCCCCCCTACATACCTCACTGTTTAAACGCCGTAATGCGTAATCAAGCAAAAAAACTATATATCCCATAAAAAAGTAGTTTTAGTTATTTTCAATTTTCTCAAAAACTAGACGACATAAAAGCATCTAGTTCTCAGTTTTTGAATAAAAATAAATTAGAGTAACGAATTTTAGGAAAAAATAATAATACTCGTATATAACTTTGCAGTTTTGAAAAATTAAACTTTAAACTTTTTTTTAATGTTTTTTTTTTTCCAAAATTTGAGTTTGAAACTCGTTTTTTTTTTCAAAAACTGTGCATAGATTTTACTTGATTTAAAAACTGTCTAATAAAACAGAGTATTGGGTTTAAAAAAAGGTATAATACTTAATTGTAAGTATTACCGTTATTTTTTAATATTTTTGTTTCCATTTTAGTACCTTTTTTATAAAATTGCCCTTTCCGCAAAAACGAGGGGAGATTAAGTTGAACATGACATTTGAATCAATAAATTTTATTTTAAAACACCATGTTTAACTTAAAAATAGAAATAATTACATTTTCTAGTACTACAGTTTATTTGACCCACTGTGTTCAGAGATAACCTGCCTTAGAAAAAATATCGAGATAACGGTGGTTTTTGCTTCTTTCTCTTATTTGTTCTATATTCAAATAGAATTATCACTTTTAGTAATTTTTCGCAAGAGCAATACGTGTTACGAAGATGGGAAAACGAACAACAGTCGAACAGCGTGAAATAGTGCTTCATCATCATAAAAATGGACTTTCTCGGCGAAAAATAGCCGAAATTGTTAACATACCAGATGGCACGGTCCAAGCTATTTATATTGGTATCCTTCAAACATCCCACACATACTTACACACATTTGTTGCTTCTTGTTGCTGGCGACACCAAAATAACAAGCTACAAGGTTAAAATACTAAATTGTAAGCTTTCCTAAGTTTTTAAATCATGAATATCTTGGCTCCAGTTTGTCGTAATGGACTAATTTTCTTTTTTAATTTGAAGAAAATTTGCAGGATTATAAAGCAAAAATCCAAAACTGAAAACTATTTACCGTGAAATACAGTTTTTTTCTCAATAACTATGAAAAAAAGGTATTAAAAACAAGAAAAAAACGTTGAAACCAACGGTAACTTTTTATGTTTTTGCTCCAACATATTAAATTAAATGCAAGTTGATAGAAAATATTGTTATTAGCAGTACAGTTTTTTATTTTCACTTTGCGACATACTGGGGCTGAGATATTAATTAAAACATAAAATCATAAAATGCGTGGGTGCGCTGACTTACCTATGTTCAATAATTTATTACTCGGCTTTTGTTCATCGTAGAGTGCTGATTTTTTTTTAAATTGTAGGGAATTACAAGAACTTAAATAATAAAAAATAAAAATTTCATCGTTCAATGAGATTTTTTTTTAATAATCACGAAAAAGTGATTTTTAAACAACAAAAAGTTATTTTAACTTACTATAACTTTTTTTCATTTGTTTAAACAAATGTTTTTTTTTATAACATAATAGATAATGTTATTAGAAATAAATACATGTTTAATTTTTGTTTGTAGGAGATAGTGGAGCCGAGATATTCGAAAATGACCAAAAAATGACACAAAACACATTTTTACCAATAACTTTGGTAAAAAAAGTTGTCATGTGGTGCAAATTTGGTTTTAAGGTTTTCTCATAAGCACCTATCGATCCATGAAAAAAAATAGACCATGCCTCTGCGCGCAAGGTCAAATGACGCTTTGACTGGACTATCCATAGAGATAATGATTTGCATGGAAGAGTAGCAAGAAACCTTTTATCAATAAAAAAAATCGACTTAGCCGTTTTAAGTTTGCAAAGGAGCATATAACAATGGATTCCATGTTCTGGAAGTGTGTTATATTCGCGGATGAATCCAAATTTAATATATTTGGATCCGACGGCCGGTCTTATGTGTGGCGAACAGGGTTGCGAATTTTTGAATTAAAAAATCCTTAAGTCATAAGTCTATAGATGACTTGTGAATTAAAAAAATTTAATTCATAAGATATTTGGTGACTTATGAATTAAAAAAAATTTAATTCACAACCCCCAAAGTGACTTATGAATTAAAAAAAATTTAAATCCTAAGCTACTAAGTGACTTATGAATTAAAAAATTTTAATTCACCACCTACCAAGTGACTTATGAATTAAAAAAAATTAAGTCATCAGGGAGTAAGGGACTTCTGAATTAAAAAAAATTTAAGTCATGAGCAACAAAGTGACTTATGAATTAAAAAAAATTTAATTCACCACCTACTAAGTGACTTATGAATTAAAAAAAAATCAAGTCATCAGGGAGTAAGTGACTTATGAATTAAAAAAAATTTAATTCACAAGTCAGTTGGTGACTGGTGAATTAAAAAAAATTTAATTCATAAGTTAGTTGGTAGATTGGAAATTTTTAAGCTTGTTTTGACTACATAATTATTTAATTATTAACGAAAGCTTTTGGAGAATTTCTTGGGAGTTGCCGTTTATGCAGTCCTTATAATCCAATTAAATAAAAAGCAATATTGATAAAATCTTTGTGTTGAGCAAATGATGGGTTATCATTATATAAATTTCGTGAGTGCATATTTTTATGAATATGCCTTTAAATTTTTTGGTTTTCATATTTTACATGAGTTGATTATTTGATATTTTCTTGTAAAATTGTTTCAAGTACCTGAAACTAATTCAATATGTATTTTCAATAAAATTGAAAGAAAAAACATTCCGTTTTCTTAATTAAACACTTCGAAACTTTTGGTACCTACTCAGTAAGTATAACATTTAATTTTAATTTTTAATTTTGAATATATTTTTAGCTTTCAAATCTAGTTTTTAAAACATAAGATTATCACGCTAGCTTATAAACTATCCGTTTCATATTTTTTCTAATCAGCATTTATCCATTAACTTATGAATTAATTTTTTTTTAATTCAAAAGTCACTAAGTTGGTTTTGAATTAAATTTTTTTAATTCATAAGTCACTTACTTGCTGATGATTTGAATTTTTTTAATTCATAAGTCACTTACTTGCTCATGACCTAAATTTTTTTAATTCCTAAGTCACTTAGTAGGTTGGGAATTAAAATTTTTTAATTCATAAGTCACTTACTTGCCCATGACTTAAATTTTTTTAATTCATAAGTCACTTAGTAGGTTCTGAACTATTTTTTTTTTTAATTCATAAGTCACTAAGAAGCTTATGATTTAAATTTTTTTAATTCACAAGTCACCAACTAACTTGTGAATTAAATTTTTTTTAATTCATAAGTCATTTCCTAGCTGTTGAATTATATTTATTTTAATTCATAAGTCACTCACTAGCTTGTGAATTAAAGCCAAGCTTAAGCTAACAAGTGACTTAAGCTTTTGCAACCCTGGTGGCGAAAACCGAATACAGGGCTTCAAAATAAAAACTTAAGAGCAACAGTGAATCATGGAGGAGGGCATGTCATGGTACGGGCCTGCATGTCTGCAGCTGGAGTCGGCAAGCTGCACTTTATTGAGAGTACCATGGACAAATTAGTGTACCTCAATATTCTCAAAAATAATTTGCTCCAAAGCGCAGAAAAACTAGGGATAAAGGATACATTTCGATTTTATCAAGACAATGATCCGAAACATACATCGCGCATTATTCAAACTTGGCTAATTTATAACTGCCCTCACGTCATGAAACCGCCAGCACAGAGTCCAGATTTGAATATCATCGAAAACCTTTGGTCAATTTTGGACACAAAAATACGTGAGCGCCATATTTCTAACAAAAATGACCAAAAGACGGCTTTAGTTGAAGAATGGGCAAGAATACCTGTGGAAACGACAAGAAAACTGGTGGATTCTTATAAAAATCGGCTTAAGGCAGTTATAAAACAAAAGGGAGGACATACCACATACTAAAATTATGCAAAATGTGTCTTTGTATTAATAAATAATAATAATTTTACTCGATTTTTAAAATGGGTCAAATAAGCTGTGACCCTGAAATATTGATTTTAATTTGTTTTTGTTATTTTGTTTTCTAATTTTAATAAAAAATAAATAAATGAAGTTGTTATGTTTTAGTTAAAAACTTAATTAACATTTCCGCGTTTTTATTTTGTTGATTACTTGCTTCGTTGAAGAGATATTCTCTTTTAAAGTTTTGAGTAAAGGGTGGGTCAAATAAGCTGTGATCCAATGTACCTACAATTGATTCTGACAGCAAAAAGAAACGCAGATAGGATTTTCTCCCTTACCCTCTTTTAAAAATATATCAATACCGCATCTCTTCTTTTGCTTATATTTTTCCCTTCCACATAGTCACTGCACTGTTAAATATGGCGATACTAACGTTTCTGCGGCAGAGGTAGGAAACTTTTAATTCAGTTCCATGAAACTACTATAGAGTTAATATACAAAGATCAAGAAAACAACCCCACATCTCCCACTCCTCAAAAAATATAATTCCTAACCAACCAGATATCTCAAATAGCCCATCATGTTCAAAAGCCACTGCTGACACACCCAATTTGGTCGACCCTCTTCTTCCTCCCGCTGTCAAATTAACGTTGCCAAAAGCATCACCTCATTTTTTGGGGCCTCTAGTTCCTCCTGTAGTTAAAATGACGAAACAATTCTCTGACTTAAACGGCGGCGATGGCCGATAATGTTCTTTCAGAGACCATCGTATTTATGCGAACGTGCGATTGTATTTAGCATATCTTCATGACAAACATGATTCTATCTGAGTTGATGGTATAACTAGAACTAACGTAATGGTATTGTTGCGAACAGAGCTTTATACTCCTACAGCGCCATCTGTTGGAAAATTGCATATCTACTTTATGGAAGAAACAAAAAGCTCTTTTCCAATGTCAAATGTATTTCCTCTTATTCCAACCATCTGGAACATTCCAAGTCGAGAACCTTCGCGAATTGGTTTCGAGAACAACTAACTTGAGTATATAAGGGAGTGCTCGCGGTGAGCACGGGACAGTTGATTTCTGACTATGAAAGTGTGCAAAAGGTTTGCTTATTGGATTGTGGAAAGTGTTGTTAAACAAGTGTGATTTTAATTTGAATACAAGTATTTGAGTTGATTATAAATTTAGATTTATTGTTTTGATTTGGAAAGTGTAAATAAAGGAGAAATACTAAAAAGAGTAATAAGTTTTATTTAACGAACCTACTCGTAGTAAAAATGTTACAGTATCTATTCATCAAGAAGGTCTTCCTACTAATACCAATGAGCTCTTAAAAATATATATTCTATTTCATAAAATGACCTATCTGATTTTGCTTCATATGTCAATTCTAAAAGGCTTTCACAACTAAACAAAAATCGAAATAACTTTAACAATAAAAATCCTTTTTGTTCCTAACCCTAACATTTCAAACGTTTCAAAACACCAACGTACTAAAAGTTCAGAACTCTGCTTGAGTTCCCAAAAACTTCAAACCAAACGTACTAAAAGTTCAGAAGTCTGCTTGAGTTCCCAAAAACTTCCTTATGATGTATTTGCTCCTACTGAAACCAATCTTACAACCGACTTTTTGAAATAATGAATTCTTCACTTCAGAGTTTAATGTGTTCCGAAAGGATATCTTCGTTACTAATGAGACTACTCATGATGATCCCTCAAATAGTTTATCCACCGGTCGTGGTGTCTTTTTGGCACTTCATTCAACCACCATTCATACCACCCTCACAACCAACAAGCGAATATCAACTTCTAGCGGATGCAGTCGATTATATCATTGACCTCACTAATCCTGAAGACGATATTATAATCGTCGGTGACTTCAATCTGCCACGATTAATTTGGCAAGTATCAGACGATGAACTTTACTTCTTTTCATCTAATGCCAATTCCGAAAAAGAAATCCTTTTCACTGACCGGCTCCTTTCTTCGAATCTTGCCCAGATGAGTGGTGTTAAAAATTGTTTAGATAGACAATTAGATCTGATTTTTTCATCTGATGCCCATAATACCGAAGTAATGGAAAGTAAGCAAATCCTCTCTAGGTTTTTTTTTTTAAGCCATCAGTACTGCTTAATGTAAGCATTTGTAACAATATTTCTTTTCTCTTCGGCTTTTTTCACCTTTAGATACTGGGAAACATTAGCTTGTCAAGTCATCGTTTAGCGTGGTGTTAGTTGTTAGTAAATGAATATACATACATAATAGCCTAACACTCTACTAAACAAACGAACAAATATGACAAACAAAGAAATAATAAATATTAATCTACTATCTGTAGCTACAAAAATAACTACAAGTCAAATACTACTTGCTATAAAAACAATAAATTATTAGGAATTAAACAACTCTTTTTATACAAAAACTTATAATGCGTTAGTTTCGAATACTTAATGAGAACGCCCATACAACCTGTGCTTAAGTGTAAGCTTTGAGTAACTTAAATCGAAAACATCATGGTTTACATTAGCCACAGGCTCATTGAGACCATAATTGGTACGGTGGAGGTCTATATGAAAAATTTCAGAGTTCCGAGAACTGTGGCTTCTAGCTTTAAAACGAATTTGTTCTAGAAGAACCGGTGAATCTATGGAACCAACCAAGAGCTGGTGTAAAAACATAACATCGCTGACTTTCCGGCGTTTTTCAAGATAATTCATGTTTAAAAGAAGAAGGCGATGATGGCTGTATGGAGGAAGATGATATGGGTCACTCCAATTAATATGACTTAATGCGAAGCGTACATAGTTACGTTGGACAGATTCAATTCGATCAATGTGTACTGAGTAAAGTGGCGACCATACAGCATATTCTAATTGGGACGAACACAGGTGTTGTACAACGAAGATGTTACAAGACTATACGAAAATTCCTTACTCCAACGCTTAATAAATCCAAGCATTGAGTTTGCCTTACGGACAATTTTCTCAATGTGGAGTGAAAAGTCTAGATTTTGTGAGAAGTGAACGCCCAGGTCGCATGTTATTTCTACCTTACTTAGAATGGCTTGATTTATGCTGTAATTGTAACATATTGGGTCTTTTCTTCTAAAGAAGAACATTGATTGGCACTTTGAAACATTTAAAAAGAGATTGTTATATGAACACCATTCAGAAAACATATTTATGTCATTTTGAAGAGAAACAGAATCGGATTGGTTTCTGATGGTTTTAAATAATTTAATATCATCTGCGTAGATAAGAACCCTACATAATTTTACAATTGAAACAACATAATTGATTGATACTATGAAAAGAAGTGGACCAAGGTGACTACCTTGTGGAGCACCATAGTCAATATTAATTGGATCAGAAATGATTCCTCTAAAAAGAACTTGGTATGTTCTTCCCTTCAAGTAAGACCTGATCCATTGAACGAAAGCAGAAGGGAATCCAAGACATGAAAGCTTAAATAAAATTAGACTATGAGACAGCTTGTCGAAGGCCTTACTGAAATCTGTATAAATACAGTCAACTTGATGACCATCCTCGATAGTTTTATTTGTAAACGACGTGAATTCAACAAGATTAGTAACAGTAGATTTCTTTTTCATAAGCCCATATTGCTCGCTCGCAAGGAAAGGTTTACAGCTGAAATAAAAACTCTTAAATATGATAGCTTCAAAAAGTTTCGGTAATCACCGCGATTTCCTTTCGTCGATAGCTACAAAAAAATAACACAAACCACATTAAATTTAACATTCCGCGGGATGTCACCGCGAATGAGTATGCGGATCGCATGGAGTCTAACCTCCATGGAGACGATTCGAGACCGAACATCAGTCACTTCCTCAAGAGAAAGCCTCATGGGCAAGTGCAAAACCGGGCAGCTCAAGGAGAATCGTCTACAACGAGTCAGGGGAAAATACCACCCAGGCGAGTTACAGATGGTACTCCTGGCACATCTGAAGCTAGCATGAGGAGAATACCTCCCAAGCCGGTGAAGGATGCTGTCAAAGCAATCAGTGATGGGAAAATGACACCATCAAAAGCTGTCTCTGAGTCTACGAGAATGATGCACCGAGAAAAAGAAAGTGGCCCAAGCAGAAAAAAGAACGGCTCACTTCCGAAAATGGGCGAGCCAGATGGCCGGGATGACCCAAATAGGAAAGGTGGAGGTGCAAGATGGTACCTCCGGTTCCTTTCCGAGGGCATGTCCCCGCAGGATGCCAGGAAGAAAGTAGACGAGAGAAAGGCGGATGCAAATAAGGAACCTTCACAACGCCCAGAACAGGGTACGAGGAAGAGCCACCTTATAACTCCTTCCCTAAGGCAAGACGTCAAAAAATCCAGAACGTCGCACTATGGGACCAAATGGTGCAAACCATCTCAAAAATACATAACTTTTTCGTTTCTCAATATTTTTTTGAAATTTTGCACACTTATACTTGTATAACCAAGAATTTAAAATATTAAAACGTTTCAAATAGAAATAAATTATTTTATTTTTTTTTTTAATAAAATAAAATAACAAATTTGTAGATTTTGTTTAATTTATATGGGAAAAATTTGTTGGAGCAAAATTTATTGCAACAATTTGGATGAAATTTGTAAAGTTTTCTTCTTTTACCGGTGAAAACATATGGAAGTAGTTTTTGTAAGATCCGCCCACTACCACGCCCATATTTTTTTTATTTTTATTATTTTCTTATTTTTAGTGAACAGGAAGCCGAAAATTTGTATTTGAGGTTTTTTAAACTTAAGACATCGCATGTATATTTTTTTTGCCCACTCTTCCCACCTACTTTCACTCCCCTTTTTTTTATTTTTAGCTTAAAGTTCATTAAGAGCAGGCATTTTTTAAATTAAGTTTTGTATGTAGAAGTGAGTTTATGAAAGTGTTATTTATTTTTAGTAAAATCCGTGTACTGCCACGCCTCTTTTTGATATATGAAATTTTTTTGCCCTTAAGACAAAAAAAAACAAGGAATTCATTATTATTAGTATTATTTATTAAAATTACATAAATGTACATATTAATAATAAATCAGCTGGAGCGCCTTAGGCTTGTAGTACACCTTATTACTAGGTATATTAATTAATGTCTAAAAGTTCTTTAGCCTCGTCAAACAATGTTTGGTATCATTTTTTGTTCTTGGTTTTCCCAAACTAGATAATGTATATGCGGATCAGATGTATATAATAAAGTGTGAAGAACATCTTCGTTCGTAGCTGATCTTGAACATTTCCTTGCAAATAAATTCTCGCATTTTGATTTTTTTTTTTAATTTAATCTGAATCCTTCAAACGCTTTATTCAGAATAAAAGCTTAGTAATCATCTCATTACATTATTTATGAATTTTGCCTCTTGATTGATTAATGTTACAACAATATTGGCTGTCCCATGCCAATTCTGTCACCTTTTAGACTCTTTTCGCATGCTTTCGTTGTTGCTTTTGGTATTGTTTACGATTCAGACTCCATATTGTATGCACTTCTCTTTTAAGTGAACTGTTAGCTTTTTGTCTTCTTCTGTTTTGTGTTATTTATACCTATGTACCTACATTTGTATTATATGCAACCATACCCCACACACCCCCTCCCACCCTCAAATGCTTGGCATGTATTTTTATTTAATTATTATTATTTTTTTAATATAAATATGAGTAAGGAAGTTTAAAATTGGAAAACAAAAAATATTTTATTCTAAAAATAAAATTTAGAATTTTAATAACATTAGAAATAAATGATAAAAACTTATAAATTTTGTGGAAACATAGTCACTTATATGATGTTTATTTTTTTGGCGGATAATACAAATTTCAGGGGGCAAAATTATTTTAATGAGAAAACATGGCAGTTGATAAATTGTTTTATTTGTACTCTAGTTTCCTTTTCATGCATAATAGGTTCGCGAATCCCAGGCCAAAACGTGGCCCTTAACATATAGTATATTTCCTCATCAAAAAGTCATTTTCGAAGAAAGTTTCGCTTAGTACATTCTTACGGGAAGGTATCGACATAATATAATTATTAACATATGGTTAAATTTTGACAAGCATCGAATTGAAAGTTTGAACAAAAATATAAAAAAATCTACTAAAAAGTGGTAATATTTGTTTTTCGACTAGAATATCTTGAGAACGAGCAATGATATTGACTTTGCCATTATTTAATTTTATACATAATACAATTTCTAACAAATGGTTTATATTTGACATTTATCTAGTTTTAGAGGGGATATATTTTGTAAGTACCCTTCCATCAATAACCAAACGATATCTTTTATATTTGAATATTTCGTTTTTAAATTTTTTTTCAATTAAAATGTTTGGAACCGAAATAATAAAGACCACAAATGGGAAGTTATCAGTGTGGGTCGCACCCAGCCTCCTTTTTTATTTAATCAGTCGACTCGCTCAAAAGTTTCGTGCATAGGTTAATTGATCTTGAAACAGCCATCCTTTACAAAACTACAAACACTACTGCAAACATTCTATTGTATTATTCACACAAACATATATGTACCTTAAATTATAAAAAATTAACTGAATTACATAAATTGAATTACTTACAAACATTATTTACATATCTTAAATATCATTAAATTACAAAATCACATAATTAAAATTATAATCAGCACATATTTGAATATTCAAGTAAATTTGAGAAGTGTCAATTAAACTTAAAAACAACACATATTTTGTATAAGAAAATAAATTGTAATGTGCTTCTGAAATTTAGTATAAAAGAGCCAAGAAATTGTAAAATCCTTGCAGTCTGTTGAATAAAGCGAAATAGTTATCATACAACGTAAAGTTGGAGAAACAATTCTTTTTATTTTATAACAAATTGCTTTTCGTCGAGTCATAGTTGTAGACACTACATTCTGAACATTTATTTGGTCGCCTGACTCTTCTCCTCCGCTGTTCTTGCGTCATCATTTTCTTTACCCCTCTCCGCTAGCTATAGACAAGTTGAACGTCACAGACGGTCGCTTGGCTTTGCCTTTAAGTTCGGAAGAATTCTTTTTTTTCCTTGAACCACTCATTGGAGCTTCTACTTGTACAAAAAAAAACAACAACACGCAGCAAGCAGAACACCTACGCTTCAATTGGCGCTCAACCTTGTGGTTACTTGTACAGTAAAACCCGCTTAAGAGAAATGGCAAATTGTCACAGTCTTTCTTTCACTTAAGCGAATTGAAAAATAATTTCACTTAAGCGGAGTTCGGATAAGTGAAAAAAATAAAATGCACGACTGGGTCGCACGAACTTGCTCCTGTGTAATAGACTAGGAATTTCAAAAACGGATGTTATTAAAGAAAATTGTTCATAAGGATAAAATGAATTTTTTAAATTCTTTTAGTAGTAAGAGATCAACACAAAATGCTGTGCAAATATGAATTTATGCATGAACAAAAATTATAAGTCGTTGTAGTGGTTCCTTAAAAAAATACGCTTTTATGTACAAAATTTTCAAAACATTTTTAAGAAAAAATTTTGGTACGCCAACCTTAAGTTTTTATTATTGTACGAATAAGAGTCTAATTTCCAAAAAAAAACTTAAGCCGTTCTTGAGATATCGAATTTTTCAAAAAAAAAATTACTTTTTTTTCTAAAAATTGAAAAAATATTTTTTTTAAGTTTTGAAATGCAATGTTTTTTAAACTTTTTAGGAGCTTCTTTATAAGAAATTTCATTTAAATCCGTTATGCCGATAATGAGAAATTCAAAATTCGAAAAAATCGTTCTATGGTAGGTACAGTCAGTAATATCTGGATTTCAATTTTTTTTATTAAATTATAGATCGTTAAAATTTATCAAAAGAAAAAAAATTTTAGCAAATTTCTCGGAACCGTTTTCGAGAAAAATACGATTTTCGAAAACCATTTTTTAAAATTTTGTATGAAAGGTACCGTAAGTTTTAAATAAAACAAAATTTGTTTTCTCAAATCTTTTAGATTATGTTAAGTAACTTTTTTTTGTCAAGTTTGAAAAAAATCCATATTGGGGTTTTCGAAATATTGAGTTTCCAAAAAAAATTAAAAATTGAAAATTTTAATATGTAATAATGTACAAACTTTGGAGGAGCTTCAGCATAAAAAAAAATAATTTAAATCGGCTGTCCCGTTTCTGAGAAAATCGAAAACAAAAAAATAGACCCGGGGGTATACCAAAAATAACAATTTTTTGAAGAATTTTTTCAACCATTACCTAGTTTTAACTAAATGAAATTTTTTTAATTTTTTTTTTAAAATTCTGTGGGACAGTTTTTGAGAAAAAAAAATATTTATAAAATTTCGAAAAAAATCCGTATGGTAGGTACCGCTATTTTTGGTCTTAAAAAAAAAAGAAACGTCTGGGGGAAAAAATCAAAACCCATTACTACCAAGTTTGAAGAAAATCGGCCAAGCCGTTTAGGCTGTAGTCAGTGGCGTAGCGTAGGGGGGCGGCAAAATGTCGCCGGTGATGGAGGTAGAGTAGAAATCATATGTTTCATGACAGATCGTTTGACAAGTCAACAAACAACAATGATGTAAATTTGAAATTTGCCACCCTATCTTTGGTTCGTCGTTGACTGCTTTCGTGAATTCGTAGACGGTGAGTAGGGCCGTAAGAGTGCATTCCGTATTGTCGCGCTGATCGCGAAACTAAAACAAAACGTTCCGAAACTCTCGCGAAACTGAAAGGGAGTGTTCCAAAACATATGATATGCATATGCGAGATATGATAAGATAACTAGGATTCGACGGAAACGTTATTCTAGTCTCAGCCAGCTCAATGTTTTTGCTCCCTCCCGCATCACACAAAGTTATTTCGATTGTGTTGTTTATAGTTTAAATACTGTTGAATCTTCTAAAACTAAGCACTTAGTACTTCATTCAACCTTTGAACTAGTTTTTGAAAATGAAAAGAGTTAAAGGAAGCGGCGCGGAATACCGCAAGAAAAAGGCTAAGAAAGAAGCAGATGCGAAGACGCGAAATATTTCAGTTCTAGTTCTGGTTCAAAAGCTACGTTAACGTCTTCGGCGGCATCCAGCAGCAGCGGAAGTGATTCCAATGTAAGTAAGATTCCTCCATCTACAATAGTGAGTGGCCTAGAATTGTCCTCCGGCCAATATTCATGGGAATGCATAACTTATTTTACGGGCAGAAGAAGAAGACGTGCCTGCCGTCGAAGTTGGAAGTCGTTCTGGTCGCACCACAGAGCAGGGTCAAGACAAACTCGACTCACCAGAAGTATCTCAAGCATCTAGTCACAAGCCTGCAGAAAAAGTGAACCTCGTGAAGCTGTAAAGACGCTTAAAAATAAGTTTGTGGAAGTTCTTGAGGTACTGGAAGAATTGACGGATCGGTAGCCAGTCTTCTTCTGACAGTCATACAGTCATTCAACTTCCTCACTTTTCTTGGCTTTTGAGCTGCAGAGCTACCTGAAGAAGATGACGCACAGATTTACCTGCAGCAATGTGGACTGACTGTGGATAAGTGTGCTCAGAAACTCTGCGTTTTAAAAGCTCTCTTGGTGGAGAGTAGAGACCGTTTCGTCCAAGCCGCAATCGACTTTTCTAAGACTTTTTGGAAAAAACTCGAAATCGATCTCAAAACGAGTACAATTCGCAGGAAAAAACGCATGCATGGAGATGAATCCGCAGATGCAGCTTTGTCGCACGAGCCTCATTCGTAACGCTCGTAAAATCCGTTTATGAAACCGCTAATTTTATTTTACTTTCAATAAAAGATACTTCATTGCCTGTGAAATGATGTCTCGAAATTTAATTTTAATTTAGTATTGAATGGGGGCGGCAAAATGGGTCTCCCGCCCAGGGCGCCGAGATGGTACGCTACGCCACTGGCTGTAGTCGAACCGACAGACAGAATTGCGAGACCCACTTTTTTGGTCTTCGCTATCATCGTAATGTCAACTTTGATCGAAATCTCGAGTTCGATTTGTTTTCCGAATGCATAACTTGCCTTATAGTACCTATAAGTCGCAAGTAAAAATTTCACTTAAGCGGATTTAAAAATTCCATTAAGCGGAGATTTAATGCTAGAAACAATATTGTTTTTATCCTTTGGACTTGCCTTGAAAGAAATTAAATAAAATAAAGATCAAATAACACAAAAATAATTTATTGGAAAACGAAAACTAGCAAATTTTTGTTCTGTTCGATTAAATTTTTTTTTTTACTTAAGAGAGTTTTTTTTAATGAAAAATATTAAAAATTAAGTGAAAATATGCTTCAGTTATCCGGGTTTTTCACTTAAACGAGTTCCACTTAAGCGGAGTGTTTTAAGGGAAATTGGTCGGAAAATACTTGGGGATGAAAAAAGTGTTGCAGGTAAGCGGGTTTTTCTCTTAAGCGGGTTTATCTTAAGCGGGTTTTACTGTATAACTGTCACCTCTAATATTTTTGGTGAATAATCAACATACAGTAGAGCGCGGATAAATGCAAAAAATAGTAGAACCAGCTTAAGTGAATCAAAAATTTATTTGGTTGCTATGAAGCACAATTGACTACAGAATTGACAACAGTACAATCCGGTACAACAGTACAGTCGAACCCGATTAAGTTCGCTCAAAAAAAATTTTTTTTTTCTTTCTTCGTCGATTAGTCAACAAAACGAAAAATGACAAGTTAAGAACTGCAGTAGAATCACATCTACCACAGAACAGTAAAACCCGCTTAAGGACATACAGTTTTTTTTTTTGCTTGATTAGCACAAACATTAAGGTTGTTTTGCTTCGTTAGCACAAACCTACAGATTAACATTTATTGCTGTAAAAGAAAGTCATGGTACGTTCAGCAGGTGCACTGCTCGTTTCGATGGTGAAAGAAACACTTCGAAGTTGGAAGACTATAGCAACGATTACGGTATATAAGAATGCCGAAAAAGTTTCGGATAATAATGCATTGATTGGTTTCCCTCTATTGCTCGAAGGCATCGAATTGGTGGCAAGGCGTAAGGAATGAAGCAAAAACATTTGATGATGCGCTAAAGCTTTTACGCTCATCTTTTGCTTCACCAAAGCCAGCATGGAGAATATATGCCGAACTCTTCGAAGAAAAACAAAAGATCAACGAGTCGATTGACGAGTTCATATGCAAGAAGAGAACACTATTTTCTCATGTTGACGGATACAATTTCCGAGGAAATAATGATAAACATGATCTATGGACAAAATTCTTCTATTTATAAGGGAAAAAGTTCCTAGAAAATCAGTAAAAACTTTCCAAGATCTCTTAAAGGAAGCCCGAGAAGTCGAGATAATACGAAAAGAAGCCAAAACTCGATGTATACCTGTTGAGGATGTGCAGAAGAAGCGTTGCACATTCTGCAGAAAGCAAGGGCATTTAGCAGAACAGTGTTTCAAGAAAGCAAACAACCAAAGCGAAGCAAATAAAAAAACGTCCTTGAATTGCTACGGTTGCGGAACAGCAGGTTATTGCAGAACAAATTGCCCCACTTGCAGCAACAAGAATGCTAATAACCCAACAATGCTTGATTTTAACTTAGTCGAATCAACAGTGATCGGAAGAAATGTTCCTACAGTTGAAATAAATATAAATGGTTTAAAAGGTGAAGCATACATCGATACGGCAGCTAGAACCAGCGTCGCGGGGGCACGTTTATAGGAACAACTTATTAAAAAAGGATGCCCATTCCAGAAAGTGAACGCAGAGGTTACTTTGGCTGACGGAATTCCCAAAAAACAAATCGTTCACTCCACGGTGGTGGATATCATTTATGGGAAACGATTACGAAAAATGCGTTTCATAGCGTTACCACAAGGAAAAGGAAATCGAACCCTTCTTGGTATAGATTTTCTGGAACAATGTGGATTAGTTCTGAACATCGCTCAGAGAGGTTTTTATTTTTCGATGAGCCAGCAAAAATTTTCTATTTCAAGCTTGCGAAATGCAATCCATCGAAATTACCACTAGCTCCAGTAGCCGAAAACCGCTATAAGACTCCACAATTTAAACAAAAACCAAAATACCATTCAGCATTGGAAAAGGATGATAAGTTGAAAGCTGTTTCAGCATACCTTACTTGGTTTGAAAGCCATGAAGTCCTCAGTCCTATAGGCAATACTCCAAAACGGAAAAGGGATAATGACTACTCCCCGCACGGTATTCAGGCTATTTTTTCAGATGCTGTCCCACAAAATATGAGAACACCGGAAAAATGTAACGAACTCTTCAGTGAACCAAAAAGAGTAGACGATGCAAGTGTTAATGACTGGTTTACACTAAATTCCATCGATATCAAACTCCGTTCAGAAGAAGGTTATGGCATAAATCCGCCAGAGAAGTTTCAACTTGAAACTTTACTCATAGAACAGAATGATTTATTTGCGAAATCACAACCCCTATACCTATTGAACACAAAATCAACACCGGGACACACAAACCGATTTCTAATGTCCCTTAAAGAATTTCACCTGCTAGGAAAATTCAACTTAAAGCCGAAATTGACGACATGTTGCAAAAAGCATTATCGAAGAGAAGGAATCCCCTTGGGCTTTCCCAGTTGTTATGGTTCCCAATAGTAGTGGCGGCTTACGAGTCTGCGTTGATTACCGAAAACTCAACGCCATAACCATTCCAGACCGTTAGGTAGGTATTCTTTTTGTTAATTCGTAACAAAATTCCAAAAAGGAAATTTATTTGATAGTATTACGCAACTTTAACATTTAGTAACTCACATTAATTTTCTTTACAAGAAAAAAACATAGCCCTAGTATTTCAGTGCCAGATCGTCAATGTTCGATGTTGGATTTGAGCTAGTTCCAAACATGTTGAAATAGAACTAATAAATTAATATTTGGCAACTCTGTACAAATTAAGGATGAAATTAGGAATGGAAACATTGTAATTGATTTCTTTTTCTTTCTTTACTTAGGACAAAACAATTTTTTGCACTACTTTGGCAATTACTTTTAGCTGCCCAAACATTTCTTGCATTCAATCCTCTTAAATAGCTGCGAACACCTCGTCTGCAGTTTTGCGAAATGTCTGACTTACGAGTAGCAATGTGTTGTAGTTATATCGAACTCTTGTAACATGTTTTTCAATCGAAGACTATTAGAAAAATCTGTTGTATCGCTATAAGTGCTTTCATTAATAAACTTTATATTTAACGTTTGCTAGTCTTCAATTTTTAGTTCACTAGCATTAGTTTTTCGTTCATGGAAATTAAAAACTCCAACATTAATTATTTCTCCCCGATTATAGTTAAAAGAATTACAAAAACCATCGATAGAATCAAATCGAATTTACCCATTTTTTAAAATAAATTAACAAATTTTCGTACAGTAGATATGATTGAAACTTTTTCTTGTTTTGTTATTATTTACGAGTATTTTATTTTTTACTGACGAAGATTTTGAAGATTATTGAATCATTTAATATCTGAGTTTAAATACGAGTACATATTATGTTAATATAATAAAACACAAAAATACGCGAGCGAAAAAAAGGAAAAACGAAATGGTTAAGGGAAATCATCCGCTCTAAAGTTAAGTATGTCGGTGGAAAAGCATTTTTCTTAGAAGACTTTTACTTTCCTTACCAAAGTTGTTTTGAAAGCCTTTAAGGTCTTCATAGAAACTTACACAGAATAAAGTACTCGCAGGTTTGAATTTTGTTTTGCAATCTCTATCGTCACAACTCCCCGTATACACAAATTGCTTTTAATCGTCTACGCACACGATGAATAATGACAACGAAAAACCAACGAGGAACAGTTCCAAAGATTACAAAATATATAAAAAGTGATTTAACGGTTTCGCAAACGAAAGTGAACTGAAAACTTACTTCTTTCGCCAAGAAATTGGAAATAGTGCTTTGTGTTGAAATACAAGTTTGGTCGAATTGGTGGGGCAAACGAACAGCACACTAGATAGTGTCAAAGCCGTAGATACATAGAAACTATCAGGGGGTAAGAAAATTTTATTTTGATTTATTTAAAAATTTTCTGCTTTAAATAGATTAAACTTGCCAAAATAATGAACTGGCACATATTTTAGAACTTGTACGAAAATTTAATTAATTTAATAAAAGGAATCTCTGTGGATACATAAGATGTGAAATTATAAATGTTGACACCAGTAATAAAAGTACATTATTTGGTTTTATTAATAACTGCACCTCATTTAGATTATTTCAAATATTTCACTTTACATTAGGGCAGTACTGCAATTTACACGTACTTTCTCTTGAGATTTAAGTAACCTGGGTTTTTGAAGACTTAATGTAAAATATTATGTTAAGCCTGCTGATGAATTTTAGTTCCATACAAAACTCCATCAAACTTAAGCTCATCCTAACAATAAAAAACACAACGAAAAATTAAGGAGCCTCTCGCTCTTAAGTTTCAAACGTGTGGAAATTGAATTTTTGGAAATGTAAAGATGCTACTACATATAACTGGAAAATAAAACTATTTTTTTTTAATTTTTGCTATAATCTTCGTTGAGAGAATATACACTACAGTTTTATAAAAAAAAAGAAGCAGAAAGTGAATTTTACGCTGCTGCCGAACTTAAAGTTACATTTTATTAACTCAAATTATTTATTTTACAAAAATTACTAAGTAACCCTAGTTTTTTAGTGCGATATCGTCCAAGTTTCAGAATTATATTCGAGCTAGTTTCTAAGACATGTTTTTCTTTCCATTTAAAATCTCGAGGTAAACATAAACAAACACATTTCAGCAATTATATGTAGACAATGTCAACAATTGCTTTCATATGTATGTCATATTTGCCGAATTGCAAATTAATAAAATTCATTCCAGAATCACATGTGAACGTGGAAAGAGCTCTAATAAAAATATTATTTAAAAATAATAAAAATATATGTATAAGAAATGTCATAAAACAAAGCCTTCGTTGGGGTAACCCCTATTTTATTGAATTCAAACAATTTTTCAGGAAGAGAGGATTTTAATCAATCGAAATATGAAACATCACTGAAAAAATTTGACCTTTCAGAAACGGCAACTTGCAACCTATCTTCGACAATGGTCAAAACTAAATCGTTCGGCAATTTTTGTTGGAACATCTTAGGGATACGGCATTGAAGACTGTGATAGAGGGACCATTTATGAAAAGCATGTTAAAAAACTCAGTCTTGTTAATTTGGGAAATCGATCCAAGAAACTTTGAAATTACTACTTTTTCTGCACAAATTGAGATAGTTTCTTCGAATTGGGTGCACTTTGCAACCAGGAACCACTTACGTTTGAGCGCTCAAATGCTTTTTGCATTTCTATTACTAGGTACTAATAAGAAAAGATAAATCCCTTGATCCTTGAAAGTGATTTGGTATAAATTTTAATATTTTGTTTTACATTGTATGTACTTCCCAATAAATTGAATTATTTTTTAAATTAAAAAGAAAGACCTACTTTTTTTTTTGTAATATAAGGAAAAGTAAAATGAAATAAAATATGATTTGACATCGCTTCAATGTCGGCATTGCTTTTGTAGACAATGACTAATTGTGTACGTTGAAGTTACGTTAAATAGAAAATCGTGTAGTTTACTTTATATAATCTTCGCGGCAGAACACTGCCTTAGGCACTTACTTTTCATGGCCCACATATGGCTGGAGTTTAATCCTCTTAAATAGTTGCGAAAATCTCGTGTGCAGTTTTGCGAAATGTCTGACTTCGAAATTGTATTCCAATTCATTGCAATGTGTTGTATATCGAACACTTGTAGCATATCTTTCAATCGAAGAATATTTGAAAAATTGTTAGTTTCACTATAATTACTTTCACTATTAAACTTAACATTCATCATTTCCTTGTCTTCAATTTTTGGGTCACTTGTATTAATTTTTCGTTCATCGCTATTAATAACTCCACTATTAATTATTTCTCCCCGACTATAGTTTAAAAATATGATAAACACCATTGTTAAAATCAAAGCGAATTCACCCATTTTATAAAAACTAAATAAACAAACGTCTGCCGTTGTTATTCCGGTTGAAAATTTTAATTGTATTGTAATGATATATTTTATTTTCTTAACCACGAATTTCCGAGGGTTACTAAATATGTAAATATATATGTCTATATATATTATGTATCTCTAAATATGAACGTACATATGTATTTAAATATAACAACACAAAACAATAGTAGCGGTATAAAAGGAAAAACGAAATGGTTACAGGAAGTCATCTGCTCTTAAGTTAACTACGACGAACGGTGGGAAGGCATGGTTTCTTAGAAGACTTTTACTTTCTTTACAAAAGTTGTTTTAAAAACTTAACAGTGAACAGAAAAGATTACAAAGAAAATTTACTAACAGGTTTCATTGATCGTCACGACTCGGTCAACACATATTGCTTTCAATCGTCTGCACACACGATTAATGATGACAACGAAAAACCAACGAGGAACAGTTTCAAAGATTACAAAATATATAAAGAGTGACTTAACCGTATCACAAACGAAAGTGAACTGAAGACTTACATCTTTCGCCAAGAAATTGGAAATGGTGTTTTGTGTTGAAATTCAAGTTTGGTCGATTTGGTGGGGGAAACGAAAACTATGAGTAGCGTTAAAGCCGTAACCATAAATAAATATTGAGGGGGTTAGATAATTTTAATAAACACAACGTCTAACAAAGACATTCATCAATGTAAAATGAAAAATTGTTTAAATATAGCATGCGTGAAGTTAAATTTATAATTTGTATAAAATGGATACACCTAACTTGACAAAAAAAAGGATTTGGGAGAAATTTAAAGAAAATTTAACAAACGGAATTCTTAATTTTGCGACCAGCAGTAATAATACATTAGTTCGATTTTATTAATAACTGCTCCTCACTTAAAAAAATTATGTCTGATTTAATCTTTTCCTAGCCAAGTACTGAGTGCTCGTTCAAGTCGATGTTTTAAAATATTTTATAAAACTCGGGCAGTAATGTAATACGCAGATCACTCTCAATTTAGCACCCATACAAAATTAGCTCAAACGTTTAGGCAAGGTTGGCAAAGCATTTTAATCGAGAAGTTTTTTAATCATTACATTCATCGAATCCCAACTAACTAACCATTAACTTGAAGCAATCTGTTTTCTTCAATAAATTTTGAAAGTATGAGATAAACATTTTACAAAACGTGTGGCTTAAAATAAATGTTTGCATATAAAGTTTATGGGTGATTCTACAAACGATGAAATTTTTGGCGGCCCCAGAAATATTTTAAAATCCTTTCAATTATTTAATCTGAATTTTCTTATAAAATTAAATCGGATTGATATCTACCTCGCCATACAATAATATTAGGGTGACCTTATTTTATTTTGCTCAAAAAAATGTATCTGATTCTCAGTCCCCTGACATGCCCCCTTTCCGTTTTCGCCAAGAAAAATTATTACCGTTCTCTTATTTCAGGTCTCATACTAAGATGAATCCCACCGAAGTTACCCCAAATAATACATCTTTGCTACGAAATAGATAAATATTTTTTAGTAATTGATTTTATTACAAAAAAAATTAATTAAACTTTGTCCCCCGCATTTCATATCAGTCCCCTGGAATATTGAAACAGTGGAAAAAATCAATAACTAGGATACCGATTGAATTTCGAGCACTTACAATAAAATCGTGGTGCAACTCGTTTGTGTTTCTTAAGTTAGTATTGTGAAAAAGACATTTGTGCAAGTGGTCGTGAATTGTCCGTTCAGTTTATCAATCCTCTGGTGAGTTTTTACAAAACAAATTTGTATGTAACTAGGCATCTTTGTTTAATAAAACTGTAATATTATATACCTATATATTTTTCTTTTAAGTAAAACCTAAATATGTTTCTTACGCAAAAACCATGAAAAGGCTCAGTCCCCTGGTTAATAAATCAATAAATTATATTCTATTCAGAAACCTGAGAAATGTTTAGTTATATTGAACTTCGAACTTCATTGCGAATATTTTTGAAAAGAATATAATTAATTTTTAATTGATTCTAAATAGAAAAAAAAATTAATTATAAAAAAGATATTCAGTCCATGTTACCATACATGCCAAACATACAACACCGACGTTTTTATGAAAATGTTATAAGAAATCATTAAATTGTTATAACTATTATTTTTGTAAGTTCTTGCTTGAAGCAAATTTATATTTTTATTATTATAAAATGTGCGTAATAAAATGCTATTATTCTAGTGCTGTGATGCTTTGACAAAAGTGAATTAATAAAGGCTGTTATGTATTATTGTTATTTTTTTTTTATTAAATGTATTAACTTGTATTATTTAATTGTAGTACGTATAGTTATAAAGTATAAAATAAGAACTTAAACTAGAGAAAAAGATTTTCTGTTTTGTTTTTCGTTCCTAAAAGAACGATATATATTTTTTTAACTTTTTTGTAAAATAAATATTTGAATTGAGAAACAAATAAGTCTTTTTACTTAAGCCCACTTGAATTTCATTCGCTCTAAAAGAAAACATTACAATATCTATTAGGGGTGTTTCGTTGACCTCCTTAATGTGAACATTAAGATACGTTCCACTTTCAGTCATAAAGTAACTGAAAGTAACCATTATTTTTGGAATTTTGAAAATTTTCCTTATTGTGAAGCATTTCTTAATGCTCACATTAAGAAGGTCAACAAAACACGCCTATTATATATTTTTCTTGTTTCTTTGAAAGCTCTTTATTAAATCTCCTTTAAAAATTAAAAAATTTTGTTCTATGTATATAACATAATCAACCTTACGTTTTCTCCGTTTTTTGTTTTTTTCTATGTTGTTCAATATTGATTTTTTTTGTTCAATATCCAAAAATTTTACCAAATTGTTGTCACCCCATATAACTTTGTTCAATATCCACAATGACTTCCTCGTTGATTTTAATTTGTAACTAATTCAAAATAAAAGAAAAACAATTTCTGTAACTTGGTTTACATCGTTTACTATATGTTTAAGTCATTGCACAGCACAGAGATATGATAACAAATTGTATCTTACTACTGAAAATCAATATTAGATTTCTGATAAGCAAATATTTTAATATTAATAAATTTGAAGAAAAATAATTAAAAAAACCTTCATTTGAATTTTGTTTATAACTATATCTCAGATAATGCTTAAATAATGAATAAGGGGAAAAAAAGAGAAAAAAGCAATATGTTAAGGAAATGAATAAATAAATGATCAAATAAATAAATTAATAAATGGGTAAATGAATAAATTAGTTAATAAATAAGTAAATCCGAATATAATTAAATACAAAAACATCAAAGAAACTAATTATTAAATAAACAGCTAACTTGATAAATTATTTAACGAACAATTAAATAAATAAATAAAAAATATGAATAAATTAATAATTTAAGAGACAATTTAAATTTAAATAAATAATTAAGCAAAGAAGTATATAAATAAATTATTGAATAAAAAAAAATTATAAATAATTATCTAAATGACATGGATAATAAACATAACAAAAATGATAAACGTTTTTTTTTTTCATTATTTGAATATTTTGTTTTTTTTTTTGTATATAAGGTTTCTGATAAGAACTTCAATTTTACGGTTTATTTTTCACGTTTTTGCCTGTTGGTGGTAATCTTGAGTTGCAAAATGCCTTAGGATCTTAAGCACCATTTTTAAAATTTTGTTTTGTAATATTTGCAATTTTTTCTTATGCATTTCAGCACAATCTCCCCAACCTACGGGTGATCCGTATAGTAATATCGCTTAAAAAACGACTTTAAAAATTATAAGTTTGTTGTGTTAAGTAATGACTTCCTCTTAATAAGCGGGTATAACAATTTAATACCAATATTTATTTTATTTGTTGTCATTTTTGTGTGTTCTTTAAAGGTCAACTTCTTGTCTAAGTGAACACCTAACTACTTGAGAGAGTTGACCCATGGAATATCACACTTATTTATATTTAAGTTACGGCTGGGTAAGAAACAATCCTTTCTTTTTCTTGTAAAAAAAGATAGCTTGACTCTTTGCAGCATTTATATTAATTCGCCAATGTTTATAATATTCAAAAATAAGGACAAGGGCGTTTTGAATATTGCTTATTTATTATATTCGTAGGATTTTCATCAGCGTACATACCAAACTCACAATTTTGTAAGACTGGGAAATCCGCTGTAAAAATATTGAATATTGATCCTTGGGGGACAACCGCAGGAATAATTTTAGAGACGGAACTTGTTCCGATTAGTGAAACTATAAACTGTCTTTCGCTTAAGTAACTTTGTATTATCTTAATTAAAAATTCTGGACATTTATTCATAATGAGCTTGTGTATTAGTGCATTGTGCCACACCGTATCAAAAGCTTATTCTACATATAGTAGGACTAATCCGGTAGATTTTTTTACCTTAATTTTTTCTTTCACGTGTTTACTGATTCTAAGATCCTGGTGAGACGTGTTATGTTCTTTTCTGAAACCAAATCGGTATAATATTCTTATCATTTAAGAAAGTTTCTAATTTGATTCGAATTACTTTTTCAAAGATCTTGCTGATACTACTCAGTAGGCTTATTGGCCTGTAACTCACTGGATCATTACGGGGATTTCCCGGCTTCAATATTGGAACTACTTTTGCCTTCTTCCATGTTAGTGGAAAATATTGAGTTCTAAAACATGCATTTAATAATGAAGACTAATTAAATTTAATTTCTATATTTCAATGTGTACCCAAGAGAAAATACAAAAGAATACAGATTTATTCAGTCCCCTTAAAAAAAACTCAGTCCCTGAACATCCTTTTTCAAAAAATGTCCTTAAAATCCTCATTTTTTTAAATTTTTGATGTGTAAACATCGGTAGAGTGAATCCAAAACGTGGGTAAAACTTGTAACCCGTTACGGTTACACTTTACGGTTACACGTTACGGTTACACGTTACGGTTACACGTTACGGTTACACGTTCTGTGTAGCAACCTACCTTACCGACGATTGCATTTAACACCATGTTTACATTGGAAATATTGCGAACTTACGACATCGTGTTTACATTAGCCGTGTTTTATTGGTTAGTGAATACACTACATACCTATCAAAATTTAACATTGAAAACAACAACAAACGATTGGTGAATAAAAATAAGCTATACACTGTCCAACAAAAATTGTCAGTACAGGCCTTATGGGAGAGCTTTTTCTAAAGCAGTGGCGCCTGATGCACGCTCACTACAATGCGTTCGGAAAAATGACACTAAAAAAAGAGCAAGCCACTGAGTTTTCTTAAGGAATTGTTGTTGTAATTCTTTGCAAAAAGTTGTACACCCCAACATGACCGTCGTATCCCACTGCTGATGAGATACTGTCAAGAGTGTTAAGCTGTTAAGTGTCACTCAATACGATCGTGCGCTCTTTATCTACATCAAAACAGAGTTACCAGCAGTGTTGCCCCCCCAACTGATTGAAATTGTAGTGTTTAGGAAAAATAAGTGTAGTAAAAACGTAGTAAAAAAAATGATTTTGTAAATCTTGTAATCCTTTAATTCACTTTTAAATATACATACATTGGTATAATAAATTATATTTATGAACAACTCATAAAAAATTCTTATATAATAATAAATAAACTATTAACATCTTTACAAACCAAAAATACAATTAAAGGATTAATTTATTTATAATGACTTGTAATTTTGCGGGTGGCTCAAAAATTCTCTCTACGTCTTTCGAGAGTTCTTTTAATTGAACAATTGCATCAACTGTTGAAATATTTAAATTATTTCTTAAATTATCCTTTATTATATTTCAACTTGAGAAAAACCTCTCTTCAGTTGCACTGTTATATATCATTATTAATTAAATTAAATCTGTCTAAGAGTTGTTCGCATAAAGCTACATAAAATTTGCATGACTTCGTTTGTACTTTTTTTAAAATTCTTCGAATTTAAATCCAAAATACATGGACATACATATACGCAACCTGATGAACTTTGTTTTTGAAATCTAAATTGATAGATATAAGATCAGGTTTGCAAACATTTTTCATAACCTCTAACAAAAACTGTTTTGTGGATTTGTATATCAAATGCACTTTGGTGTTTTCGCTTTGAAAAAAAGTGTAGTGTTTGGAGGAGCGTGCGTAGTGTGTGCTTTTGAAAAAAAAGTGTAGTAAAAACACTACGATTGTAGTAGGGGGGCAACGCTGGTTACCAGTATCATTCTCAATTGCAAGCAAGGAGCTTTTTCAGTGGTTTTTATTAAGGAGCTTTTGGGATTTGAAGCTTTTGAGAGCACATTTTAAGAAGATGAGTATGTTGAGTGTTGTCACATTGCTTTTCAACTTAAAAAAAACGCGCATATTATCTTACCGCTTGGTGTTGTGGGAAAAGGTAAATTGAATATTGTTTTCAGTCGTTTTGAATCGGCAGACGGTAGCCCTACGCGTTTTTTACTATCATTTGCGGCGATTTATAATGTAAGCTACGGAATCCCTGTGAGAGCTTTACAAGGCGACACACTTATGCATGGCAATGCAACCAGAATGAGAGACAAACGTCCTATCTTCCCTGTACTGACAATTTTTGTTGGACAGAGTATAGTAATTGAAATGGATAATTTAGTGAAGATAGAGTTTCGGATGTTGAAATGTGGGAGGTGTTTAGGTGGTGTCCGAAAAAGTATATGTGGTATTTATTTTGTTATACTTTGCCGTTACTAATCCAAAGTGTGATCGCTCCGAAATTTACAGAACAAATATTTTTTCAAATGCAAAACTTTAATTCATACCATAATTCCGGCTTTACACTACTGCCATTAATTTTGTCATAAAATATTGAATCAATTTACGCGAAGGCGATTGGTTTCGATTGATATATTTTATCAGTTCACTGGCATTTGTTCAAAAATGTCATGTAATTGCGGCATTATGTTGAATTTATATAACAACTGAAAAAATTGCACATTTTAGTTGAATTAATACGATGTTAAGGCTGTTTTAGTATGGAGCTAGGTTAAGACAACGATTTTGCAAAATTTTAATCAGACACAGCATCATACTTTCTCTACACTTTTATTGAAGTTAAACTTTCAGAACCATGTACCTATTTTATTTTGTTAGTATCGTTCTAACTTCATACTGTAAGACATTTTCATACACTTTAACATTAATGTAAATATATTATTTTGTATTACTTAGTAATATCTTTCATTCAAGTATTGACTACATATATTATTAATAAAGTTTTTCCTGAAAGAAGAAGTCATTGATTTTTCATTAATTTAGAAATATTTTGCATAAAATAATTCAATATACTTTTCTTGTGTTCAAATCAATTTGAGGTTTTTTTCTCTCATAATATGACTCTTTAACATTTAAAAACGTCAAAATAGGTCTGTTTTCTTAGTTTTTTGCACGAACTACCATTGTTTTAAGGTTGCTCAGAATCAATTTATTAAAAGAAATTGCCTTAGACTAGGCGGTTTCTTAACTGTTTGGTTCAAGAAACTAAAAAGTTTGTGTTTTGACACAAACAAAACGATTGCCTAAAATGAGTTCGCTATTTTGCGTTACATATAATTATATGCACCTGCGCGGACATTCAACCAAATTGTTCATCTGTTTTCTATAAGTATCCAAGCAGTTGTGCAACTAAAAATTGAATGTGCGCTCCTAGCCTTAGGATGATATTAGTTAAAAAATATTTAAAGTTAGAAAACTACTTTAAAGTTAGGAAATATATAAGAAGTATAATACTACTACCTTAATAAGAGGCTGTTTAAAATTTTGCGCCAATATTATTTTATTGAGTACAATGTTTTTTTTCTCCAATACTCCAATGTGAGAACATTTTGAGTAGATTGTAGAAAAAATATATATTTTCGCACTTTTGTAAGTTTTAAATCAAATTTAACATAGAAAAACTCTAAATCAACTCGATCTGCATTTTCATGAATATTTCAACTCCAGCTTAAAACGAGATACAGATCTTTCGAACACATCCGTGTAAGTTAATTCAACAAGTAGGAAGGAAGAGTGAGTTAAAGAGTGAATAAAGCGTTTTTTTTGGTGCTTGTATTACTGCGCTAGATATAGATTACCAATAAAACGCGCCTATTGGAAACTTTGAGTACTGCAATCTCGATTTTATTACTTTCCATTGCTGGCTAGAACTAAATTCAATCCATTAACGAAAGATTTCATAGTGTGTTCATTTAATGTTTTTTAAACAAATCCAGTTCACGTTAGTGATGGACAATTAAATTTTATTTTATGCTCCCAAAAATGTATTTTCAGAATTGACATTAAATAAAATGTACGATTGGGTCGCACGAACTTGCTCTTATGTATTTGCAAAATCGTCGTTTTAACTAAGTTTCATTGTAAAACAGCTTTAATATTGTACTAATTCGACTAAAATTTTGCATCTTTGTCTTTCTAGAAAAAATTTGGAATTTTGTTTCTAAATCCAAAAAAAATAATACTCAAACTTTTAAGGAGCTTTAGCATAAAAAATACGATCAAAATCGGTTGTACCGTTTACGAAAAAATCAAAAACTTAAAAAAATGTTCCAAAAACCATTTAAAATGTTGTTCCGGGCAATCAGTTGACATCTACAACGAAATATTCTCGATACGTCAAAATTTAATTTGTCATCTATATCTGTCATATACCATATAATTATTTTAATTATCGAATTAAATATTCTTTATTATATCAAAGTATACTTTTGGCATTCACTATATCAAAATATAGATCGTTCTCCATCTCTCAAGCCATGAACTGAATGATGTCTGCGAACTTCAATGGATTAAAAAAATAAGGTTCTGCCACTTATAATTCCATTACAAGGTGAAAATGATGTCAATCATTTTTATAAATCTCTGACGAAGGGAGTAAGATAAGTACATAAACCTAAAAAAAAATTAAAGGATTGGTTTGATTTTGATAAGATTAACTCTCCATCTAGTGGTTTGTCAAAAAAAAAAGTTTTGACATTTTCGCTGCATGATAAGTATATTTGTTGGCGGCGTTAAGCCATAAAACATTGTTCAAATGCATGACAAGCACGTGCAAGTCTATTATTTCAGTGGCAAGAGGACGTTGCCCTTTGTGAGTTTTTTTTTCTGTAAAATTGTGTTTTTACGAATTTCTTTGAGATTTTTTTAAATTTTATCCGAGTAATTTGTTTTATTTTGTCTGTCCATTTCATCATATAATTTTCGTTTGCTGTTTTAATATTTTAATCAGTGCTTATTATGCTGTGCTGTGTTCTCATCTCTTGCAAATGAACCAATAAATGCATGATCAATCATCAATCTTGCATATACAATATTTCTATGCAGTACGCTAGATTGAAAGGATTTGGATTTTTCTTCAAGCCTACATCCGATCTATATATGTGACTTTTTCAATAATATATGTACTTACACGCGTGCTTGTCATGCATTTGAACAATGTATATCTAGCTTTAAACGCAATTGCTGAGGTTGAGAAAAAGGCGGAGTTATCGTTCATTCTTCTTTGTGGTTTTCTTTTTTTATATTTGGCGTTCGCTCAGTGAAATTCACTTAACTGAGTAGAGTAAGGAGTGTGAAAAGATGTCTCCTTTTTGCATGAACAAAGTTAACTTACATTAAAAATCGCTATGTTTAAAAGCACTGATGTACTCGAAATTAAGCCAAAAGAGAAACAGAGATTAAAATCGGATTCGTGTAAAAACAGTCTATTTTCTATCAGATAACATCCCTGTTTGAATATATGTAAGTGCAAAAAGCAACATCCCTGTTTAAACATAAGTCAAACAAACTTTACGTTACGCAGCGAAGTCCACTTACTCCTAACACACGCCACGAACTACTTCATCGAAGCATATTGTCGATAAGGTTTTTGGGTTGTGTGAAATGAATAAGTGCCAGTTCGCAACTGCTTGGTTTGAGCAACTAAAAGGTTTGTGTTTTGACTAAAAGGCTCTGTTTTTTAATAAGGAATAATCATAGATGTCTATAGTTTCTATGTGTAAAGCTACATAATATGTAGAGATATTTTTAGATACATTAAGTACAAGTGAAAGGGTTAAATTGTGGGAAAAAAAGTGGCTTCCATTTGAATATATTATGTACATACATATCTAAAGTCACAAAATAGTACGATTGCATTAGCCGTGTTTTTTTGGAAAAGTTATCCGTAGTACAGTAGGATTTTATATGAATAACAACATCCGCAGTAGGATCACTGCCGATAACATCGGCAGTAGGATGACTGCCGATAAAAAGAGAAGTGAAATCCTGCTGCGGATAGAGATTTGACATTTATTCGAGTATCGGCAGTGATCCTACTGCGGATGTTGTATTTGTTTTTCATATAAAATCCTACTGTACTACGGATAACTTTTCCAAAAAAACACGGCTATTGTATGTTTATTGAGTACGTTCGATAACAAAAATTTGGCACTCGGACGAACGTTGATGTTTACACATCTTAACCGTGAGTCCTGGCACTCACACTTTTTTTTTTTTTTTTACTGGTCGCTTTCTGCAAAGAGACTTTCTAATGATCAACTATTACGACTTTTGGCTTCCAAAAATGTCGTGCCGAAATTTGTAACATTTTATTCCATTGCTTGTCGAATCACCCTTATCTATTTATACAGGGTGATTTGCATAAGGTGTGACAAAAAGCTAGGGCGTGTAGGTTGGACTTAGACAAGAAAAAAATCGTATGGGAGGGATGGTCTATTTCCCCCCGTTTAGGCGGGAGGGGCAATTTAAGAAAAAAATCACTTAAAACAGAAAAAAAATTATTAATTATTAAAAAATAACGGTGATACCTACAGGGTAATGCTATAGCATTTTGAAAAGCCAGAAATACATTCTTCAATTTTGTTTTTAAATAAAGTTGTTCGAGTGAATAGTTTTTGAAAAATTAATTTTCAAAATCAAAATTTTGAAAAAAAAATGAAAATTTTTTTTTAAACAATTTTTTTTCAAAATTTTACGTAATTAAGTATTATTTTTGTATTCAATATTCAATGCCCTTATTAATTTTTGATCAAACACAAAAAACCGGATGTCAAAATGTTTTGTAGTTTTTGCGAAAATCAAAAATAACAAAAACTACTTTTGTTCTAAGAAAAGCCTTTTATTTTAGTTTTTACGTTTTTGGATTCTTAGGTGAATTTACGATTGAAAGGATTAACTTTCTTTTTACTATTTTTTTAATTATCGTCTTATAAGCATACAATAATGTGACAAAGTACTGGATTAACCATATTTCACACATTTTTTCATTGAGAACACCTGCGTCAGAGCATTGGTTTAAAATTGACCTGCCACTTTTTTATTATGGTGGAGTCGGCTTGGCTTAGGTGCATTTACGAAAGAAAGGATTAACTTTTTTTGTACAATTTTTTTATTATCAGTCTTATAAACATACAATAAAGTGGCAAAGTATTGGATTAACACATTTTTTCATTGAGAACACCTGCGTGAGAGCATTGGATTAATATTGACCTGCGAATGTTTTTTAAATAATGCAACGTTACACGCCCTAACTAGTGACAGAAAAATGCAATTGCAAAATAAGAACAAAAATGTTCCTGAATCTTGAAATCAATTAAAATAAGAAATACATGCATATTTAGATAAAATACATAATTACTGTTTATTTAAATTTTTAACTATTTTTTAACTAAAGCTTATTACAAAATTATCAAGTATAAATTTATGTGCAGCAATAAGAAGGCGCTATAATCTTTGCCTTCTACAAAATGGGGATCATATCGAAAATTTTTTGTAATAATCTTTAGTTAAAAAATAGTTAAAAATTTAAATAAACAGTAATTATGTATTTTATCTAAATATGCATGTATTTCTTATTTTAATTGATTTCAAGATTCAGGAACAGTTTTGTTCTTATTTCGCAATTGCATTTTTCTGTCACTAGTTAGGGCGTGTAACGTTGCATTATTTAAAAAACATTCGCAGGTCAATAATAATCCAATGCTCTCACGCAGGTGTTCTCAATTAAAAAATTTGTTAATCCAGTACTTTGTCACATTATTGTATGCTTATAAGACGATAATTAAAAAAATAGTAAAAAGAAAGTTAAACCTCTTAATCGTAAATTCACCTAAGAATCCAAAAACGTAAAAACTAAAATAAAAGGCTTTTCTTAGAACAAAAGTAGTTTTTGTTATTTCTGATTTTCTCAAAAACTACAAAACACTTTGACATTCGGTTTTTTGTGTTTGATCAAAAATTAATAAGAGCATTGAATTTTGAATAAAAAAATAACACTTAATTACGTAAAATTTTGAAAAAATTTTTTTTAAAAAAAATTTTCATTTTTTTTTCTTCAAAATTTTGATTTTGAAAATTAATGTTTCAAAAACTATTCACTCGAACAACTTTATTTAAAAACAAAATTGAAGAATGTATTTCTGGCTTTTCAAAATGGTATAGCATTACCCTGTAGGTATCACCGTTATTTTTTAATATTTTTTTTTCTGTTTTAAGTGATTTTTTTCTTAAATTGCCCCTCCCGCCTAAACGGGGGGAAATAGACCCCCCCCTCCCATACGATTTTTTTCTTGTCTAAGTCCAACCTACACATCCTAGCTTTTTGTCACACCTTATGCAAATCACCCTGTATATAGTTATGTATATAAATAAATTGGTGTGCGTCAGTCTGACCAAGGCTCTAGAAAGGCTGGACCGATTTGCAGCATGCTTGGGCACACTTTAGGATTTGGGATAGGTGCGAGGTTGGGTCTATGCAAATGCAAAGTTTCTTTAGCATTTAAAGAATCTGGAAAATAACCAACATAAAATCAATACTTCCACGTGTTCATGCGTTTCGTTGATGTTTAAAAGCTTGTCTTTTGGTCGTACAGCATTTTGAGATACAAAATTTTGAGATACAGTATTATGAGATACAGTATTTTGTACATACAGTATTTTAAAATACAGCATTTTGACCCGCTCCCGTTTACATTCTCTCTTTAATTTTTGTTGTTGGAAATTCATTCCCACTTTATACTTTTGAGTGTGTACTTATTTCCCATAAGAAAGTGGAGCTGGTTCTCACTTAATAGGAACAAAGACCACTATAGTAAAGTAGATTTCGTTCCTATTAAGTGAGAACTTATTCCCTCAGTGGACTTAGTTCCTGGGGACTTATTTCCCTGCACCGTTCCAACGGACTTGCCATTTGAGCTCAAACGGCTGCAGTTATCCAAGCATCTCGTGCTCGGGATGACGATCACCAAAAATCCGAAGGCCAGTCGTTAGAAGTTTGCGGAATCAAGTAATCAACTGAGAGTTTCCGTGTTTCTTGCATGATCATTATGGACAAGTGTATGTCGGCAAGATATCATGCGAAAAACAAAACGAAATATAGGGTTACCAGCATTAATTTATATATTCACTTGGGATTACTTTCAATAAATCGCGTGTTAGTCAATTTGATAAAAGCGAATTCAATTACATTTTAGAAACAATCATTTTGGATCAGCTATCCTAAGAAAATTTAATTTAATTTTGTAAGCAATAATTTTACATTAGTTTTGTTGATCGAGGATTTTAATATTGCTAGGAATGCGGACACTCTGGCCTGGGAACATATTAGGCGTTTTTCTTTTTTAGCCCCGAGCAGGGCACAGAGCGGGGCCTGAGCGCTTAGAGCTCGCTCCGAACCGAGCGTAACTTGAGCGCTCTGAGCTATTTAAGAAACACATCTAAGCACTGAATTGTCATTGTACCATTTTTCAAATGAACTGTCAAAATTCCCAGCTTTGTTTGTGAAATTTGTGTTTTCATATTCTTGAAAATTGGTTTTTAATTAATTTCTGATCAATGAAAATGGAAAAAGCAATTATTTTAAGGTAAGCGTTCAATTTGTTTTTTGATTTTGATGATGAGGAAAACTTTGAGCAAAACTCGCGAAAAATCTAAAAAAATGAAAATTATGCCGAGGAAATTGTACCCCGATTTAGCGAAAGAATTTTTATTTCTTTTTTTCTTTTACTATCATCCCTCCCTTCCAAAAAATTTAATGAAGTTAGCCGCGCTCAGTTTTTTGCTCGGTCTGCTTGGTCATTTATTATTGAGCTCATCAAGCGGGCCCCGTTCGAGCTCTGAGCTAAAAAAGAAATGCAAGTTGAGTGCTTAGGGCGCTCTGGGTTAAAAAAGTAACATAGCTCGGAGCTAAAAAAGAAAAACACCTATTGTAGTCAGAGTTGTGATTGTGTTTTTGTGGTGTCGAGTGGCTATTTATATGACGCGTGCGGGCGCGGTGGTCTTTTAAGCGATAATGTTGGTATCGAGGTGGTGTTGTGTGTTGACGTCATAGAAAGTAGTAATTATTTTTCATATTGTAGGTATGTGGTTAATGAGTAAAGTAATAATTGTTATGATGAGTGTGGAAATAAATTATAAATTGAAAAAGATTTGTTTTTTTTTCTTGAATTTGATAAGAGCGTACATATGTTTTTATATAAAAGACACATTTTGAAGATATTGATTTTTCGAAACAAATATTTTGTTTTACCAATGCATACCTATAATAGCACACTTAATTCTTTATCAAAACTGTTAGAACCGTTTTTGAGATAAATTGGATTTTGCATAATTGTTGTATGGCAATTACCGTTAATTTTGGAGAAAAAACTTCAACTTATCCTCTAGGGAATCACCGAAGAACCGTAAATACCGAGTTCGAAGAAAACCGCTTTATACCGACATACAGGCAGACAGACGGAATTTCCGATTTACACTACTTGCCTTTAGTATCTACAGTATATACATAATGTCGCAAGTAAAAAAGTCTAAAAGCAATAGGATGTCAACAGATTAGACCTTAGGGATGTTCAACTTTATTTATTTGTATCGAAAATATGAAACACGATTTAAGACAAGTAGCATAATATTGAAACAGCTACAATGTAATAGTGAAATTTTATTATTTAATGATTACTGACTAAAATTTAATGGGTTCACTTGTCAAGTTTTAAAAACCTTTCGAATTGGGCATAAAAAAAAACTTGCCAAGTAAGCCCATCAAATTTTAGTCAGTAGGTAATCATTAAATAATAAAATTTCTCTATTACATTGTAGCTGTTTCAATATTATTCTACTTTAAATATTCGGTATTGAACCTTCATGAAGCAAGAACTTGGCGTACTTTTAGATCTCAGTACTTTTCACGCCTGACTTGTTAGGCAATGGTTTTTGTATAGAAGAACTTGGCTCTTTTTTTAATATTTATGTTTTTGGTCTGATCTCACTCCTTTTTGCAAAGATTTTAATATTTTGCCATGTCTAAATCTTGAAAGATACGGAATGATAGAAGGGTGGACTCTACCTACTAAAATCAACTTAGTTTATAGCTTCGTAGTTCTTTTGGTATATTTTCTTTTTTGTTATTGGTTGTTTTGATTTGTGCTTCAATTGTTTCATCTTGTCCTGGAAAGATACCTTACCCTAACACACCTACTTTAATTATAAATACTAGTACCTACATCCGCTCAAAGTCATAAAAAAGCAATAATTGTTGAGGACGCGATGATGTTTTTGTTGCAATTTTAAATTCTTTTTTAAATAAAGGTAGCACACCAATTATTAGCCTAATTAGTGGTTTGATTATAGTTCACATTACTTTTAAGAGTTTTTTTTATGTAAACTCATAATTTTTTCAAGTATGCAAATGTTTTCTTTTTTCATTCATGTTGTTCTAAGAAAAGTCATGCGTTTTCAAGATGCATGTATAGTTTCAAAATGACAATAAAAAGACACTTCGAATGAAAAATCTTAGATTTTCTATTTTGCGCTTCGAATGTACATTAAGCTATACCTCTCTACCAAATTTCATCATTCTATAGCAATCAGAAGTGCTTCATATAAAATAAACATTTTCTCAGAAAGTGGGCGGATACCACGCCACCTGAATGGAAAACCTCAATTTTGATTTCTGGTCCTTTCTACGCAATTTGAGCCCTACCGTTCTACCAAATTTCATTGTTCTACTGCAATCGGAAGTGTGCCATTTATAATTAATATCAGTTCTGAGAAAGTGGGCGGATACCACGCCCCTGAATGGAAAACGTCAAATTTTCTATTTTGTTTTTTGTATGGAGTTTTAGCCCTACCACTTTACCAAATTTCATCGTTTTACAGCAGTTGGAAGTGCTCCATTCAACCAACACCAATGCGGAGAAAGTGGGCGGATACCACGCCTTCTGAATGGAAAACCTCAATTTTTATTTCTGGTCCTTTCTATACAATTTGAGCCCTACCGTTCTACCAACTTTCATTGTTCTACTGCAATCGGAAGTGTGCCATTTATAATTTATATCAGTTCTGAGAAAGTGGGCGGATACCACGCCCCTGAATGGAAAACGTCAATTTTTCTCTTTTGTTCTTTGCATGCAGTTTTAGCCCTACCACTTTACCAAATTTCATTGTTTTACAGCAGTTGGAAGTGCTCCTTTCAACCAACACCAATGCGGAGAAAGTGGGCGGATACCACGCCTCCTGAATGGAAAAACTCAATTTTTAATTCTGGCCCTTTCTATGCAATTTGAGCCCTACCGTTCTACCAAATTTGATTGTTCTACAGCAATCGAAAGTGTGCCATTTATAATTTATATCAGTTCTGAGGAAGTGGGCGGCTACCACGCCCCTGAATGGAAAACGTCAAATTTTCTATTTTGTTTTTTGTATGGAGTTTTAGCCCTACCACTTTACCAAATTTCATCGTTTTACAGCAGTTGGAAGTGCTCCATTCAACCAACACCAATGCGGAGAAAGTGGGCGGATACCACGCCTTCTGAATGGAAAACCTCAATTTTTATTTCTGGTCCTTTCTATACAATTTGAGCCCTACCGTTCTAACAAATTTCATTGTTCTACTGCAATCGGAAGTGTGCCATTTATAATTTATATCAGTTCTGAGAAAGTGGGCGGATACCACGCCCCTGAATGGAAAACGTCAATTTTTCTCTTTTGTTCTTTGCATGCAGTTTTAGCCCTACCACTTTACCAAATTTCATTGTTTTACAGCAGTTGGAAGTGCTCCTTTCAACCAACACCAATGCGGAGAAAGTGGGCGAATACCACGCCTCCTGAATGGAAAAACTCAATTTTTAATTCTGGCCCTTTCTATGCAATTTGAGCCCTACCGATCTACCAAATTTGATTGTTCTACAGCAATCGAAAGTGTGCCATTTATAATTTATATCAGTTCTGAGGAAGTGGGCGGCTACCACGCCCCTGAATGGAAAACGTCAAATTTTCTATTTTGTTCTTTGTATGCAGTTTTAGCCCTACCACTTTACCAAATTTCATCGTTTTACAGCAGTTGGAAGTGCTCTATTCAACCAACACCAATGCGGAGAAAGTGGGCGGATACCACGCCTCCTGAATGGAAAAACTTAATTTTTATTTCTGGTCCTTTCTATGCAATTTGAGCCCTACCGTTCTAACAAATTTCATTGTTCTACAGCAATCGAAAGTGTGCCATTTATAATTTATATCAGTTCTGAGGAAGTGGGCGGATACCACGCCCCTGAATGGAAAACGTCAAATTTTATATTTTGTTTTTTGTATGGAGTTTTAGCCCTACCACTTTACCAAATTTCATCGTTTTACAGCAGTTGGAAGTGCTCCATTCAACCAACACCAATGCGGAGAAAGTGGGCGGATACCACGCCTTCTGAATGGAAAACCTCAATTTTTATTTCTGGTCCTTTCTATACAATTTGAGCCCTACCGTTCTAACAAATTTCATTGTTCTACTGCAATCGGAAGTGTGCCATTTATAATTTATATCAGTTCTGAGAAAGTGGGCGGATACCACGCCCCTGAATGGAAAACGTCAATTTTTCTCTTTTGTTCTTTGCATGCAGTTTTAGCCCTACCACTTTACCAAATTTCATTGTTTTACAGCAGTTGGAAGTGCTCCTTTCAACCAACACCAATGCGGAGAAAGTGGGCGAATACCACGCCTCCTGAATGGAAAAACTCAATTTTTAATTCTGGCCCTTTCTATGCAATTTGAGCCCTACCGTTCTACCAAATTTGATTGTTCTACAGCAATCGAAAGTGTGCCATTTATAATTTATATCAGTTCTGAGGAAGTGGGCGGCTACCACGCCCCTGAATGGAAAACGTCAAATTTTCTATTTTGTTCTTTGTATGCAGTTTTAGCCCTACCACTTTACCAAATTTCATCGTTTTACAGCAGTTGGAAGTGCTCTATTCAACCAACACCAATGCGGAGAAAGTGGGCGGATACCACGCCTCCTGAATGGAAAAACTTAATTTTTATTTCTGGTCCTTTCTATGCAATTTGAGCCCTACCGTTCTAACAAATTTCATTGTTCTACAGCAATCGAAAGTGTGCCATTTATAATTTATATCAGTTCTGAGGAAGTGGGCGGATACCACGCCCCTGAATGGAAAACGTCAAATTTTATATTTTGTTCTTTGTATTCAGTTTTAGCCCTACCCTTTTACCGAATTTCATCGTTTTACAGCAGTTGGAAGTACTCCATTCAACCAACACCGAATCGGAGAAAGTGGGCGGATACCACGCCTTCTGAATGGAAAACCTCAATTTTTATTTCTGGTCCTTTCTATGCAATTTGAGCCCTACCGTTCTAACAAATTTCATTGTTCTACAGCAATCGAAAGTGTGCCATTTATAATTTATATCATTTCTGAGGAAGTGGGCGGATACCACGCCCCTGAATGGAAAACGTCAAATTTTATATTTTGTTCTTTGTATGCAGTCTTAGCCCTACCACTTTACCAAATTCCATCGTTTTACAGCAATTGGAAGTGCTCCATTCAACCAACACCAATTCGGAGAAAGTGGGCGGATACCACGCCTGTTAAGTCGACAATTCAGTAATTGTTTAGGTTCGTCTCGTACTCAAAACGTTGGCTATTACGCCGTCGCGTCGTTTACCTCTATAAGCGATAACGCTATATTATAGAGCGAGCAGAGAATAATGAAGATAGTTCCAATCTAAGCGGGTAGCTCTTTAAAAGGGAACAATCTTGAATCAAAAGTATGTTTTAAATCGAGCGAGTTGCTCTTGGAAATAAAGCACACTGGTTGGCGATTGAGAAGTGACTACATTTATTTAGGATTTTCATTTGTCTTTTATACAAAAATTAGTGTTCAATTTTCATTCAACTATTAATTCAATTTCTTAGTTTTACGGCCTTCGACAATTGAACCCCAATCACTTCACACCTTGCTCTAGCATATCGCCATATCAGCATTATTGCCTATGTTTCTCATATATTTAACAACGAGGGCCATGCAGTAGTGGTGGTAACATGAACCCTTAATACTTGGAGTATATTTATGTGAATGCTTATCGTTATCACATTGAATAGATGAGCAACGTATTTTTAATGGACACACATTAAATGATTTAAGTTGATATGGCGCTATGCGTACGTTGGGAGGTTTCAATTATCGAAGCTCGAGATAATAAATGATCACTAGTGCGATCCCTTCACAATCCTACTTTTATACAAAATAAATGCTTATTTTACAATAAATTATTTCTAAACAAAATGTACAAATATACAAAAAATGTAATGTAAGGAAATATGATTAATTTGATATTGCCACAGGTTGACTCCTGTATATCTGTTGGATGTGTTGCTGTTGGGTGTTGGTTGTGCTATTTTGTAAATGGTGTCGTGTTGTTTATGTTGTTTTGTTTGTTGTTCTATTTGGTAATTCGAAATATGCTGTGTGTGGTGTTATTCTATTGTTGTCGCAACATGCTGGGTCCCTCAGTTTGGAACGACAGAGAAATCGATGTCCTCGAAGGAAGTCTCAGTGTTTCGCCGTTCCTTCCTTATTGTTTGCGTTGATCTTTTCATTGGAGTAGGCTGTCGATTTCTTCTTCGAACTATGATAATAACAGCTATGAGGAAGATTACAAGCAGGAACCCAGTAGATCCAAAAAGCGAGTACTGATGAATTCGGTGGGTCCTGATTTCCTTCAAGATATTTTCTTGACTCCTTTGAAGTTCTATTGCAGTTTCCAGTTTTGATATTTCCAAAGAAATATTTGACTGATGTAGGATCGGTTGTTGCTCCGTTTTGGAGTTTAACAAAGTTAACTGGTCAGAGATGTTGAACGATGGCAAAAATGAAGATTTCAATCTGCTTGTCATCGTTTGTCTTCCAATAACTGTTATAAACTGGTCATGGATCATGCAGTTTGTTGGCAGCTTCACTATCCCACTACCTCTGAAGATGGTCGGTACTGAATTGAAGTCGCAATTGATGTTGACTGTCGTTGAATTTGGAACACTATAGATCCAAGTGTTCTGTTGATGCATCTCAATCCAGTAGGCCTTTGCTGGGATGTCTTTTATCTGACATGAGTCTATTAGTTCATGGTTGTGTTGAATTATGTTAATTTCACATGAGCTAACTGAAGCTCCAGCTGTATATAATGGGTGTTGGAGAGTACACCAGTAAGTTTCAAAAAGCCTTTCTTTGCAACGTAAAAATTCGTCTTCGTTGATCGGGTAGTAATGGTTTACTTGTAGATTCATCAGTAAATACTCTGCTGATGGAATGATGCACGTGAATTTTCCATTGTTGAAGGTTGGAACTGGGAGTACTTTATAAAGTTTGAATTCTTCGTTGTACAGCAAAGGAAGAGTTATTTCTATTATGATGTTGCTGCCAGTAACTCTTCCCCTCAAACTTAAGGTTTTATACAGTTGGAGTATTGATTCATGATGCCTCTCTCCAGGAATCATCAAAGATCGAGGAATATTTTCATGAATTTTCGTAAGTTCGTCTTTAAATTGTTGCACTGTAAGGATGAGTGGATGTATCCTTCCAGTGTGTGTTGAAAGCACAATATCAAGCAGTATGCTCTGAGTCGACTTATATTTTATCATTATAAGGATGGCGTTTAGAGCAGCTGAGGAGAACATCTTTATGTTTTCATACCTCTTTGTTTCATTATTGAGTTTCATAACCATTGTACTCAAAAGCTGAATCTGTTTCTTATTTTCCAACTGTTCTTTTTTAAAGATGTTGACAGTAGAATCAACTATGGTCGTCTGATTTTTCATCAGATCTAGTAAATGCTTCTCGTTAACGGTTTGAATTGTTTCCTCATACTTGTCAGCGAATCTTTGATCAAGTATTCCAAATAGTTCATTGGTTACCGTTCCGATGAAATCAAAGGGTGATCGTTTTTGTCTTCTCATTGAGTCGTCATTAGCATGAAGCAGGATTTCGTTGTTGAGGTCAATTTGTTGAAGTTGGTGTTGAAATTGTCTCAATGTTTCTTCACACATTATTGACTTTACTTCTGTAAGTTCTGTTGATGTACAAAATGTTTCCATTGCTTTGACTAGTTTTGCATAAGTTTCGAACTCATACCAGTAGTTAGTCATGTTAAAAAACACAATCGTCTTCCAGGAACTAGAAATAAGATTTGCTTGTCCTACATCTTCGAAGTATATTCCTGGTTGGCTTTCAAATGGTGTAATTTCGACTTTCTGCTGATAAGGTGTGGGTACGGAAGTAGTCAAGTTCAGTAGTCCGAATAGTATGAATAGCCAAAAGAGCGGTTGTACTCGATTTGTTGATACATTTATTTGTCGCACTGGTGTATCTGGTTGTTCATTTTCTATAGGCAATCGACACAATTTTATGATGGGCCGCTTAAAATGTTTATTGTTGCTAAACACTGTTGCAGCTCGAACAATGTTGTCGTTGCCGGGATGTACTTCCGATATTTTTCCCATCATCCAGGTTGTTGGTGGTAGCCGGTCTTCTTTTATGAGCACAATGTCACCAACTTTAATGTTTTCTTCTTTTTGTTTCCATTTAGAAAGTTGTTGGAGTTGCGAAAGATATTCAGATGACCAGATCTTCCAAAAATCTTGAGTCATTTTTTGAATTAACTGCCACCGTGATCGGAATGTTTTTCTCTCTTCAATTGTTGGTTCGGGAACTGCATTAAGAAAATTTCAAATCAAGAAATGTCCAGGGGTTAGAATTGTGGTATCATCAACATCGTTTTGGATTGTAGTTAGTGGTCGAGAATTTAAACAAGCTTCTATTTGTGTCAGCAAGGTTGAGAGTTCCTCAAATGTTAGGATAGTTTCACCAATAACTCGTTTAAGGTGATATTTTGTTGATTAAACACTTGATTCCCATAGTCCACCGAAGTGAGGTGATGCAGGGGGTATGAAGTGCCATTGAATTTCGTCTATCACGAGCTTTGATGATGCGTCTTCCTCACAACGCCTTACGATCGCTTGCATCTGTTGTTGAATTTCCTTGTTAGCTCCAACGAATGTAGTTCCATTGTCACTGTAGAAATGCGAACATATTCCTCTTCTTGAAGTAAATCGTTTCAATGCTGCCATGAATGCTGCTGAGGTGAGGTCACTCACAAGTTCAATGTGGATTGCTTTGGTAGCGAAGCACACGAATATGGCGATGTAGCCCTTGGTCGATCGATTTCCTCGCCCTTTGGAGATAAGTATTTGAATTGGTCCAGCATAATCAACACCTGTGTGGGTAAAAGGTCTTGATGGTGTAATTCTAGCTGCTGGAAGTAGTCCCATCTGTTGAGTTCCTGGCTGTGCAGTAAAACGAAAGCATTTCATACATTTATGTATGACTTGCCGAATACATCTTTTAGCTTGAATGATCCAATAACGCTGCCTTAATTTTGCAAGTGTAAGTCGGATACCACCATGCAGCGTTCGCTCATGGGCGTCCTCAACCAGTAATTTCGTGAACCATTCTTCGTGAGGAAGGATGATTGGATGTTGTTCTTGTGAAGGAATTTCCGCATTGTGTAGTCGGCCGCCCACAACAAGGATATTTTCGTCATTCAAAAATGGGTTTAGGGAAAGTACCTTACTTCTTTTGCTGATGTTTTTTCCGCTCGTAGGCATTTTAGTTCTTCAGAATATACTTTTTCTTGAATATATCGTATAATTCCTTTGCTGGCAACATTCAACTCTTTTACTGTTAAAATGCCAGTTTCTATTGGGATGTTCAGTCTCTTGCTTCTGCAGTTAGCTTTATATCGTCTGCAATAAGCGGCTACTCTTATTAACTTTGAGTAGTTGGACAATCTCTTGGTAACGTCACTAATTTCTTCTGCTTGAATCGTTAAAATTTGTCTGGTTTCAGGAATATTGATCACAACATGTTGTTCTTGTGAAGGCCAATGATCTGCATCAAATTGCAGCCAATCAGGTCCATTCCACTATAGTTGATTGCTTGGCATCTGTTCTGGTAAACATCCTCTTGAAGCATGATCAGCTGGATTGTCAGATGATCGTACATGCCTCCAACATGTTGTGTTTGTTGCCTCTTGTATTTCCGACACTCGGTTTGCAACAAATGTCTTCCAGGTGGAGGGGCATTTCTGGATCCAGGCCAATGTTATAGTTGAATCTGACCAGGCAAATATTTGTTTAACTTGCAAGCCAAATGTTTTCAATGTTTCTGCCAGTAGTTTTGATAGAAGATGAGCACCACATAGTTCTAGTTTTGGAAGAGGGAGTTTCTTTCTTATTGGTGCCACTTTTGTTTTTGCAGCTAAGATTGTTGTAACATAAAAACCACTTGGCAGAGCTATTCTTGCATAGACTACTGCTGCATATGCTGCTTCAGAAGCATCACAAAACCCATGAAGCTCAATGTGTTTATCCTTTGTGGTACCTATCCATCTTGGGATTCTGATGTCTTCAACTGCTACTAGATTCGTCTTCAATTTGTTCCATTGTTTCTGAAGTTCGATTGGAAGTGGCTCATCCCACTTGATTTCAGCTTGCCAAATACGCTGCATTAAGATTTTTGCGCTAACAGTCACTGGAGCCAACCATCCAAGAGGGTCAAATAGTTTTGCTATTTCGGATAAGGTTTTTCGTTTGGTAAGTATGGTTTCTGTATCGATGCTTGTGTCTAAAATCACTTTAAATTGAAAAGTGTCACTTAAGGGATTCCAGTGGATTCCCAAAGTTTTGATTGTTTCTTCCTTCATGACATCTACATATATTCTGTTGGCTTCGTAACTCGATTGGTATATGTTGAAGTATTTTTTTGTTGTTAGCAGCCCATTTTCGCAGGTGAAATCCTGCACTACTTAACATCTCCTTAAGTTCCTTCTGAGCATTTCTGCATTCTGTCATCGTGTCGCCTCCCGACATAACATCATCAACATAAAAGTCATGTTTGACTATTTCTGCAGCGACTGGATACTTTTGTGGTTCGTCTTCAGCTAGTTGTTGAAGAGTTTTAATAGCCAAGTATGGTGCAGATGCTGTACCATAAGTGACAGTAGTAAGCTTATATTCTTTAATGGGTTGGTCAATAGAACTTCGCCACAAAATTCTTTGGTAGTCTTGATGGTCTTCGTGTAGTTCGATTTGGCGGTACAATTTTTCTATATCTGAAGTAAAAACGTATCTGTGTTTTCTCCACCGCATCATAATTGTTGTAATATCGTCTTGCAGCTTGGGGCCTACCAACATCAACTGATTTAGGCTTACTCCAGTTGTTGATTTTGCCGATCCATCAAATACAACTCTTAGTTTGGTTGTTGTACTTGTAGGTTTAATGACGGCATGATGAGGCATGTAGAAAATATTGCCTGTTTTGGGATCGGTTTTGAGCACTTCTTTCATATGTCCCAGGTCTAAGAACTCGTTAATTACTCGTGTGTATTCAAGTCTTAGATTCTGGTCCTTGTTAAGTTGCGTTTCCAACTGACGGAATCTCGCTATTGCTCGATTTTTGGATTCACCTAGTTGAATAGTTTTGAGCGCATCTTGGTTAAATGGGATTTTGACAATATATCTCCCATTTTCTTTTCGGTAATATGTTTCCTTATATAATTGTTCGCACCGTTTATCTTCTTCCTTTTGAAAAATTGGTTTGGAAACTTCTTCTAGCTCCCAGAATTTTTCTAGTTGCTGATCAAGTGAGATCTGTACCACCAGTCCAGTGACACTGTAGTTTTCAGATTCATCGTTTGATGTTCGCCCAGATATTAACCACCCCAACTGTGATTTCTGAGCTATAAGCGAATTTGCCGCATCTCGTTTAATTCCGTCAAGAATTATATCGCCATACGCATCAGCGCCGATTATCATATCAATCGGTCCAGGAACATTGAAAGTAGGATCAGCGAGTTCTAGCTGATCCAAATTTCCAATTTTAAGGCAATTTGTAGTTTTGGATGGTAGTTGTCTTGTGAGTTTGGGGAGTACCAGAGCTTCTAATTGGAGATTAAACTCTGTAGGAAAGTGTGGCTTTATTGTGACAACTACCTTGTTTTTAGCAGTTCCTGCTTTTGTTGCACCCAAACCACTAACTTCAACACAAATATTATGTCTTTTGAGTTTTAATGTTTGTGCGATAGATTCAGTGATCAATGATGCTTGCGATCCAGGGTCGATCAGTGGTCGTATTGTAACACTGCGGCCAAGTCCGTCTTCATTGCTTATCTTCAATATGGCTGTTGCAATAATGACATTTTGATTCTGTTCGCTATGATTTACTTGTTTTATTGTTTTCGGTGAGTTTTGTTGAACTGAATCTGATTGTTTTTGTGGAAGTCTTTCAGCCCATTCCATGTGTAGGAATGAATGATGATTTTTGTTGCAATGATGGCAATTTCTTTTGCTGAAGCATTGAGATTGCTTGTCATGTCGTAAGCAGTTCAAGCAAAGCTTAGCTTGTTTGCAAAGTTGCCACCTTTCTTTTGGTGTAGAATTCAGAAATTTTTGACATGAGTAAATAATATGTTCACCTTTGCAAATGGGGCATTGGAAGTTCTTTGTATCAATATGAAAGTTGCGAAGTGTATGCTTCGGTTCTTCAAACGATTTTTGTTGTTTTTTAGTAGAAGCAAGGACATCTAATGCTTGGTAACGTCTCTCCAGAAAATTCAGAAGCGTCTTCAGAGCTGGCATTTTGTTTGCTTCTGTTAGCCCTTGTTCGAATAAGTTTCTGCTTTCAGTATCAAGAGCTTTTGTTGTCATGTGGACTACCACTGGGTCCCATGACCATGAATGCAAGAAAGTTTGGAAATTGGTCTATAGTTGGTAATATTGGCTTTATCTCCCTTTTTAAATACTGGCGTTAAAAATGCTTTCTTCCAAACTGCAGGGAATTTACCTACTTTCAAGGATAGAACAAAAATATTACGCAGAGGAAGAGCTAAAACAGACTTACATTTCTTCAATAAAGCTTGGTGTAGAATTCAGAAATTTTTGACATGAGTAAATAATATGTTCACCTTTGCAAATGGGGCATTGGAAGTTCTTTGTATCAATATGAAAGTTGCGAAGTGTATGCTTCGGTTCTTCAAACGATTTTTGTTGTTTTTTAGTAGAAGCAAGGACATCTAATGCTTGGTAACGTCTCTCCAGAAAATTCAGAAGCGTCTTCAGAGCTGGCATTTTGTTTGGTTCTGTTAGCCCTTGTTCGAATAAGTTTCTGCTTTCAGTATCAAGAGCTTTTGTTGTCATGTGGACTACCACTGGGTCCCATGATGTAGTGTCAAAGCCCATGTTCTTGAGTGCTGCCAGTCCTTCTTTTATGGAATCATAAGTGTTCTTGATGGAAGTAGCTGAAGGAATGCTACTTGGCTGGCCAGGTTTAAACATCTTCTCTAAATGAATGTATACAATTTTCCTTTCATTATTGTATCGGCTTTTAAGAATTTCCCAGGCACTATTGTAATTTTCACTAGAGAAAGTCAGATGTTTAATCAAATGAAGCGGCTCCCCCTCTAAATGCGTCTTTAGATATTCCATTTTTTCTGACGTAATGATGCTCGTTCTGCTGTGTATTATTTTCGAGAAAAGATCATAGAATGGTTGCCATTCTAAGAAATTTCCTTTGAAAGTCGGGATTTTTAGTCTTGGGAGCATTGACTCCGATTTGTCTTCTTTTAGATTGTTGTTGTTGCCATTGCCTAGCCTTGATGCCATTTGATGAAGGAATCTATTTATGTCCTGTTTGACATCTTTGTATTCGTTGTTTGTTACATACGGTTCTTTTAGATCTTCTTCCGATGCATTTGCCATGAAGTCCTCATGCAGATCGGTTATGTTGCGAAGCTGCTCAAGCAACATCTTTTGTTGGTATTCATAGATTTCCCTCGAGTAATCTTGGAATGTTTCCTCGAATTCTTCCAAGTTTTCCACAATGGCGACCACCTTTAGCTTGAGTTTTTTCAACCTTTGATTTTGGACTTCACTTATATTATCTTTGTTCTTCGGGTCACGATCAGTGGTTCTTAGTGTTTCTGGGATTGGATTTAGTGAGTCCAATTTATTTTTGAACTCTTCGTACACAGACTTCACTCGGTTGTACGTATCTCTCTGCATATAAGGAGTGTCTTTCTGCACGGTCGACACTATTTTCTTATGGTTTGAGTCAAACTCTGACCATAGTTCACTAAGGCGTTGAAGTCTTTCTTCCTTATACCTTTGAGTTTTTCTTGAGGCACTGTCTTTCCCAAAATTTCTATTAAGGTTGTCGATTTCCTCAGCCAAGGTTTTCTGCTTGGCAACGATGATGAAAACTTCAGTTTCGTCCAACATGATGATTATTTTATTTTTAATTTAGTTGTATTTGATTTGTATTTTTCGGAATCGTAAATTTTATTTTCGTAGTTTTAGTTTGGTATTAATTTAACAATATGCTTTTGTAGGTAAATTAAATTTATCAGTGATAATAGCCCTGATAACGCTATTTTGTAAGTATTGTCGATTTTAAAAATTTAAACCAATGTCAGAAGCCTTGGTAACGCTTTCACTGTTTCAATTTCTTCTCGAAGGACCAATGTTAAGTCGACAATTCAGTAATTGTTTAGGTTCGTCTCGTACTCAAAACGTTGGCTATTACGCCGTCGTTTACCTCTATAAGCGATAACGCTATATTATAGAGCGAGCAGAGAATAATGAAGATAGTTCCAATCTAAGCGGGTAGCTCTTTAAAAGGGAACAATCTTGAATCAAAAGTATGTTTTAAATCGAGCGAGTTGCTCTTGGAAATAAAACACACTGGTTGGCGATTGAGAAGTGACTACATTTATTTAGGATTTTCATTTGTCTTTTATACAAAAATTAGTGTTCAATTTTCATTCAACTATTAATTCAATTTCTTAGTTTTACGGCCTTCGACAATTGAACCCCAATCACTTCACACCTTGCTCTAGCATATCGCCATATCAGCATTTTTGTCTATGTTCCTCATATATTTAACAACGAGGGCCATGCAGTAGATACGTTTGGTGGTAACATGAACCCTTAATACTTGGAGTATATTTATGTGAATGCTTATCACATTGAATAGATGAGCAACGTATTTTTAATGGATACACATTAAATGATTTAAGTTGATATGGCGCTATGCGTACGTTGGGAGGTTTCAATTATCGAAGCTCGAGATAATAAATGATCACTAGTGCGATCCCTTCACAATCCTACTTTTATACAAAATAAATGCTTATTTTACAATAAATTATTTCTAAACAAAATGTACAAATATACAAAAAATGTAATGTAAGGAAATATGATTAATTTGATATTGCCACAGGTTGACTCCTGTATATCTGTTGGATGTGTTGCTGTTGGGTGTTGGTTGTGCTATTTTGTAAATGGTGTCGTGTTGTTTATGTTGTTTTGTTTGTTGTTCTATTTGGTAATTCGAAATATGCTGTGTGTGGTGTTATTCTATTGTTGTCGCAACAACGCCCCTGAATGGAAAACCTCAATTTTTATTTTTGGTCTTTTCTATGTAATTTAAGCCCTATCGTTTTACAAAATTTCATCGTTTTACAGCAGTCGGAAGTGCTCCATTTAACCAACACCAATGCGGAGAAAGTAGGCGGATACCACGCCCCTGAATGGAAAACCTCAAATTTTCGATTTTTTCCTCTGCTTGCATGACAAGACCTACCGTTGGGCAAAATTACAAGGTTATACGATGTCGGGAAGTGCTCCATAATTTTGATGATCTGTTAGTCAGTCAGTCAGTCAGTTACGGTTTTTGTGATTTTTGAGGCCTTATATCTCAGGAACCGCTTAAGCTAGAAAGTTGAAATTTGGTGAGGCGCCTGTGCCTGACTAGCTTAGCAAATATTCGGAATTTTAAGTTTCAGACTTTATTGGTACTGAAGATAGGGAGGGGTCAAAAATCGCCTGAGTTTGTTCCTGTAAAAAGAGTGTAGTGCCAGAACTTGGCTGGACACTACCGTGCCCTTTGATACCTTCAGCAGATGTACCTCACTAATTCCACAACTTGCACAATGCGATATCAGCAGATTTCATAATATTTCTAATGCTAAGTTGATTGCTCATTAAGTTCTAATGCATGAAACCCTCGTTTTCGAGTTTTATGAAATGCGATTATAAGACATTAGGTGTGCTTAGATTTGGCTGGCGCCTTTTCTTGGATTCATTCACAGATGTCTGTTTTTTATTTATTTTTATTTAAATTATTGTTTTGTGGGAATAATAATCAATAGTGTAGCCTCTTCAGAAGATAAATATTAATTTCTATATTTTATCGTAAGTATAAAACTTGGTTATTCTTCACTTTTGAGCTTAAGCAATCTTTTTTTTTTTTTTTTTTTTTACACTATGAGAATTAGTCGAAGAAAGCTTATAGCAAGCTCCATCTTTCGACCAATGGTTTGCCAACACAGAGAACTGTGTTATACCACCAGCTCATCATTTAGTGCAGTGTTAGTTGTTAGTAGGCAAACTCTATTACAATTAACACTGACACAAGAAAACATGAAAATAAACAAATAATATTACGTAAGAACAAAACAATAACATAACATGAAACAAAGAACATTTAGGAGCGTGGACCACTGGTTTTGAGAAGGTTTTTTAATTTACATTTATTTATATTAAAATCAAAAATATTTGAATTCCAATTTACAAGTCTACCCATACGTGTCAAGGGCTCATGAATGCCATAGTTGGTCCTGTGTGTTGGGAACTTAACCATATCGAGGCCTCGAAGATTATAACCTCCTCCCCGATAATTAAAATAAACCGAACATAAAAGATCTGGTGCATCTGTGACGCCTGTTATTAATTGGTGGAAAAATACCAAATCATTGTTTGTTCTTCTTTGTTCCAAAGTTTGCATCTGAAGAATAGATAATCGTTGGTCATAAGAGAGGACATACGAAGAATCATTCCATTGAAGTCCTTTCAAGGCAAAACGAGTAAAGTTTCTTTGCACAGATTCTAATCTCTCAATATGAATATCATAAAGAGGAGTCCAAACCTGCGATGCATACTCAAGATGGGGACGCACCAAGGAGTTGTATAAAGCCCGGGTGACATTGGGATCAACAAATTCCTTAGACCAGCGCTTAATAAACCCTAACATTGAATTAGCCTTATTCACGATTTTATTAATATGAGCAGAAAAATCTAAATTGGGTGTAAAAAGAACTCCAAGGTCCCTTACAGTCATAACACGAGTTAAAATGTGCCGTGAGATAACATATTCATGAGAGTAAGGAGAACGTTTTTTAGAAAAAGTCATAGTTTGACATTTTGTCGGGTTGAGGTTCAGACTGTTCTTTTCACACCACAAGGCAAAATCGTTAATATCATCTTGCAGTAAAGCCCGATCATTTGAAGATACTATATTTTTATAAATCTTCATATCATCTGCAAAGATTAGAATTTCGCTGTTGCGAACACACAGAGGAGCATCATTAATAGCCAATGTAAAGAGTAGTGGTCCCAGATGGCTTCCCTGCGGAACACCTGATTTGGCAATAAACTCTCTTGAGTATGAATTTCTGAATTTGACTTGATATAACCTATCTTCAAGATACGACGATATCCACTTGATGAAAGGTGGTGGAAATCCGTATGAGATAAGTTTAAACTTGATAATCTCATGAGACAGTTGATCAAAAGCTTTCGAGAAGTCAGTGTATACACAATCAACTTCTTGACAACTTTCTAGAGAGTTTAAACATTTATTCAAAAAGACAACAAGATTAGTAACAGTAGAACGTTTTTGCATAAAACCATGTTGTTGGTTGCAGATAATAGTTTTACATATAAATGTCAAACTGTCACATACAACTTGTTCGAACAACTTCGGAATGCAAGAAAGTTTGGAAATTGGTCTATAGTTGGTAATATTGGCTTTATCTCCCTTTTTAAATACTGGCGTTAAAAATGCTTTCTTCCAAACTGCAGGGAATTTACCTAATTTCAAGGATAGAGTAAAAATATTACGCAGAGGAAGAGCTAAAACAGACTTACATTTCTTCAATAAAGCTGGTGGTATTCCATCGGGTCCAATAGAATAGTCGTCTTTTAAATGTGATATCTTGACATAAGAATAGTTATTAATATAATAATACGAGTAGGTATGTATAATAATTATAATTAATAATAAAATCCCGGGCAAATATTTTCAACGGAAAATAAAAATTTATCTAGTATCTATACAAAATTTTACTTAAAAAAAAAAACACTCGATTCGGTGGTCAAATTCTCGTGGAATTACTCGAGTGCAATTTTTTTAACCAAAAATAAACACTTACCGATTCGACGATGAAGCCTTCTTGGAGCTATCAACAAACCTTTTTAATAATTATATAATTAATTTAATTATCATAATTATATATTTGAAAATAAAATGTTTTCGTTTGTTTTAATGAATATTTTTACTAGAATGTAATCAAGACGTAATAAAATACATATGTATATGAATATATAAGTTAACACATTGAACACTCACTCCACTTGAAGAGATGACCAACAGAGAAATCCATAAACAACCCAACCATCTGGAAGCAATAAAATAGACCCGAAATTTGAGTATCGGAATGCAAGAGAAAAACATGTGCATCATCCCAAAACCAAAGCATCCCTAATCAAACAATAGAACAAAGAACTGGTGGAATATAAATGCTCCCGTCAGCAGCGAAGGAAACCAATCGATCCGCAGCAGTACAACAACCAAGTCACTTTTTATAATTGTATATTTTTCTTTTGTATTAGATTTAGTTTTTTTAAATAAAGTTTTTTTTATATTGAAATTCCGCTAAATTAATTAATTGGGGGCTCAACCGGGATCCTCACGCGCTTTAAAGAATTTGAAAACATAAAGTAAAATCAGTGAGTGAGATCATGCCAAAACGTTAAACAGCCAAAGTATTTCGCAAAGACGAAAGAAGGAGCATAATACCAAGTATCCAGATCCATCAAGATCAAGAAAGGAGAAAACACTATAAATTTCATCAAGTATCCTGCACCAAGGAGAACGAGTATTATTATAAGCGTAAGAATAAGTGAATAATTTTTTTTTTTTAGTTTTATTATTATTAAGAAATTTGTGAAAAAAAGGTAATTTGTTAATAATGGATCAAAAGACAGTTTGTGATCTTATCACCCAGGCAATCGCCACAAATAACGTGTTATACGAGAAACATTTAACTGAACAACGTGACGCATATGCGGAGGAAATTCTCGAACTCCGCAGACTTCTTAACGACCGTGGTATTACATCTGACGTGACTGAATTTACCACACAAACAATAAATTCCTCCATTATTTGTGATGAATCACTGGAGATCATAAAATCCCTAAGGGAATTTGATGGCACAGCTACATCATATGTAAGCTGGCGAGAGTCAGCACATAACTCCATCAAACTATACAAAATCGGTAGCAAAAGATATTTTGCTGCACTCACGATTTTCCGCAATAAAATATCAGGATCTGCCAACGATGTCTTAACGAATCACGGCACAGTGCTGAATTTCGATGCGATAATCGCACGTCTAGACTTTACCTATGCCGATCAAAGATCAATTAGCACATTAAGACAAGAAATGTCCGTTCTCAGACAAGGTACACTTTCGGTATTACAATACTACGAGAAAGTCAATAAATCTCTCACCCTATTGACAAACAAAGTCATAATGACGCATGGCAATACCGAACTTTCGGCTCAAATGAATGCCGCGAACAGAACAGAAGCCTTAAGCATATTTATTAGTGGACTAAACGGTCAACTAATGAACACACTGTTCGCGATAAAACCACATGTCCCACACGCTCTAGCTTTAGCGCAAGAGTTGGAGAGTAACCATGTCCGCTCTTCTTTTGCTTTGCAATTCGCACAGCGAACCGAGCCCAGAAATCCACGCCATACCTCACATGACAACCATTTACGTTTCCCAAGAAACAACTCACACCAACTAACAAAAAATCACAACCCTACACCTCAACGTAATGACTATAGACAACTCCCACAGCTATTTGAACCTATGACTCTTGGAAGCTCGGCTAATAGGCCAATTCCTCAACAACAGCTAAACCAATACAAAAATACGTACCAACAAGCAAACAACAACGCAAATTGGCAGTACAAACGACCAATGAACAATACATATAACAACCCTCAACGTCCGTTATTTAAACGCGAAAGAGAACCGAGCACTCAACAACCTACTCAAATCCCTCCAACAAAGACGGAAAGAATTAACAACATAAACGAAGACCCAGAGACTTTTTTAGACGAAGGCCTGGACTACCCTTCATACGACGAGTAATAGACAACAAAAATATACGCATTTTGATCGACACGGGTGTTTCAAGCAACTATTGCCGCGATGGCGTATTTAACTATAAGAAAACATTAGACATTAAGAAAAGGGCACGAACCGTTAACGGCGACTTAACCATTACCGAATGCTATGACGCATTCATTTTAAATACAAAAACTCGTTTTTATGTGCTTTCCAATTTAGAATTCGACGGCCTAATAGGATCAAACCTCCTGAGCTCTGTCGATGCCAAAATAAATTTTGAAAACAAGACTCTCTCTTACGCGAATAAAGTAGAAAGACTATACTTCGAAAACGAACCACAAACAATAAATAATATTAGTGAAAATGTTTCACACCCTTTACAAAAACTAGAAAGCGATATGCTGTCTAGAATAGAAAATATTCACAGCAAAATCTGTACAACATTACCCTTTCGTACGGATGTCATTGCAGAGATACATACTATCTGCGACAAACCGATTTATACGAAACAATACCTCTTACCCCACAGTACAGATGAATGGCTTTGTAAAGAAATAGAGAAAGAAATAAACGAAGGAATAATCAGACCTTCTAAAAGTCCATACAACTCACCCGTAGTGCCGAAGAAAGGACAAAATCCGGACGGAAGTCCAAAACTTAGGAAAGTTATAGACTATAAGAAAATAAATGAGTTCACTAAAGCAGACAAGTATCCAATGCCTGCTATCGAAACTATACTAAGCAATTTAGGTAAAACCAAATATTTCTCGACAATTGATCTAGAAAGTGGTTTTTATCAAATAAAATTAAAAGAATCCGATATTGAGAAGACAGCCTTCTCCGTCAATAACGGAAAATACGAATATCTCCGACTGCCTTTTGGATTGAAGAACGCACCTTCAATATTCCAAAGAGCAATGGACGATATTCTTAGACCATACGTTGGCAAACTCTGCCATGTATATATGGACGATATTATAATTTTTTCCAAAACAATAGATGAACATACCAATCACCTAGAAATAATAGTGCAAACATTAAAGGACGCTAATATGAAAATATCAACCGAAAAATCTATTCTATATAGAGAAAAGGTAGATTTTCTAGGCTATGTAGTAATGGAAAACGTTATTAAAACGAATCCTGAAAAGGTAAGAACAATAAACGAATATCCTATACCAACCACCCTACGACAACTAAGAAGTTTCTTAGGTATGGCCGGTTACTATAGGAAGTTTGTAAAAAATTACGCCAGTATAGCGAAACCACTGACCAAGTTCTTGCAGAATGATTCAGGTCAAGTATCTACCCATATGGCGAAGAAAACAGAGATTAAATTAGGCAAAGAGGCGATAGAAGCTTTCAATACATTAAAAGCTCACCTAAAGTCAGAAATCGAATTAAATCAACCAGACTACACCAAGAAATTCGTTCTCACTACTGACGCTTCTGATGATGCGATTGGTGCCGTACTCTCTCAAGATAAAAAACCAATCACTTTTATCTCAAAAACTCTTAGCAAAACAGAAAGAAACTACGCAGCTAATGAGAAGGAATTGTACGCAATAGTTTATGCATTCAAAACTCTACGAACTTACCTTTACGGTGTCACAGACATAGAAGTACATACAGATCACCAACCTTTGACATTCTCAATGTCGCAAAAAAATCCAAACGCCAAAATGAAAAGATGGCAAGCCTTTATTAACGAATATTCTCCAAAAATGGTATACAAGCCAGGTCCTACTAATGTAGTAGCCGACGCTCTTTCCAGACAGAACCTAAATCAAATAACTGATGATAACGAATCAGTCGTCACACAACATTCTGCCCAAAGCAGCGACAACTATCAAATTGAAATACTTGATAGACCAGTAAATCAATTTAACCAGCAAGTTATAATTAATAAAGGAACAGAATTAAGACATGAACTTTTAAACCCGTTTTCAGGCAAAACTAGACACTTAATTGAATATAATGACACCAATGACCTGATACAATTATTTAAAGAATACCTTAAGACAGGAACAGTTGCTATATTTGCTACCTCAGAAACTATTTACGACATAAAGAACATGTTGAAAGATAACTTCACTAACAAATTTGTTCAAACCAAATACTTTGCTAATGACATAACAAACAAAGATGACCAAACTGACATAGTTATTCAAACTCACAATAGAGCCCACAGAGGACTCCAAAAGAACATTAAGCAAATAAGAGACCAGTACTACTGGCCCACAATGAATGACGATTTCCAACAATACATTCAGAATTGCAAAACATGCAAAACTGCTAAATACGATAGACATTCCAATAAATATCCAATTGGTGAGGCACCAATTCCTTTAAGAGAGGGAGAGAGCATACATATAGACATTATGTTTGCAGAAAAAATAAAAATTCTAACATGCATTGACGCATACTCTAAATACTTAGTTATTCAGATAATTGACGACAAACAAAATATGCATAATAAGGTGCTAGAGATATTGCAATCATTTCCTAATTGCAAAAATATCACTTGCGACCAAGACACTACCTTCAAGTCAATACTCTTCAAATCCTTAATGGAAAGATGCGACATTACAATTTATTATACTCCCACTAATCATAGTGTTACCAATGGCCAGGTAGAAAGAGCACACAGTACGCTCCAAGAGATAGCTAGATGTATTAAAGACCAGCATAAGTTATTAGATACGCATGAAATATTCATACGTGCAGCCAGGGAGTACAACAAAACAATTCACTCTTCAACTCAGAAGAAACCTTTCGAAGTTTTATATAATAAAACCTCTCACAGTGAAGTTCCACTAAACCTCACTGTAGCACAAGACAAAATGCTGGAAACCCACAACAAAAAAAGAAAAACAAAAGAAATAACGCCAAACACCACGGCCTACAAGAAAACAACAGGCGCTCATTGGGGAAAACTACAACCCAAATACAAACCCGTCAAAGTAATCGCGGACTTAGGCGCACAAGTTAAATTGTCAAATGGAAAATTAGTTCACAAAGATAATTTAAAATCTTAAATTTCAGACCATGGACATCATCTTCATTCTGTTATTTTTCGCTGCAACACAAGCGGATCTCATTGATTACACTAGAGACAACTACGTACTAATAGAAGTAGGAGACGCATTCCTTTATGAGAATACCTCAACCATCTTGCACATTACAAATCTCACATACATTCAACATTTCGTCGACTCTACTCGACAACAACTCGACAAAATTCACGAAGACACTACTTACCCATTTTCCGATAAGGAAAGAAACACTAAACATGATAATGACCTTAACATTATCCAAACTTTACTTGATCAACTTACGTCAACCAGATCCAAAAGAGCTATAGAGACTATAGGCACTATCTGGAAATGGATCGCCGGATCTCCAGATCACGACGATAAAGTCATAATAGAAAATAAATTAAATGACTTAATCAATAATAATAATAAGCAATTTATAACAAATTCCAAGATCTTTAATGTAATAAATACCCTAAAACGCAATGTATATGATGACTTGATTTCAGAAAAAAGCAAACTACTTATTATAGAATTACAAAATATTATAAACACATTAACATTATCTAAACTTGGGATCTTAAATCCAGCCATATTAAATCATAAAGAAATTAACGATATAATAAAAAAAGAAAAAACTCAATTAATCATTACCGAATTAATAGACATTTCAAATTTCACAATTGTGCAAAATAACGATGTTATCGCAATATTAATTAAATATCCTTTGCTACTTACTAAATGTAAATTGTACGAAACTAGAGCTATAAGTCAACGAGACGGTAAATTAATAATAGATAGAGAAATTGCAAATTGTCAAAATTCATATACAAACATTGAAAAATGTAAATTCGAACTTAAATATAACTATTGCAAGCTTAAGCCAGCAGATACCTGCTTACCCGGGTAGAATTTTCGACTCGATAATGCCAAGGCCCCAGCTAGTTTTTCTTAGTTTCAATCATGGCCCTACCGAGCTAGATACAGCTTGTCCCTCGCTAATTTGTTAATGCTCTGTATATAATGGGCCTTGCTAGATGTTCCTATATGGGCCCTAGATGGGTCTTCACAAGTAGCACAAGAGCTACGACAATTCTTAAAAAATTATTTGAAACAATAAAAAAAAAATTTTTTCTTTTTTATTATTGTTGATTATTTTCATTTTTTTTGCCTCCCTATATTCGACTCTTTAAGTGATTATTTCTTGCTGGAATGAAAGAATTTTTTTTTTTTTAATTTACCTCCACTGAGATTCGAACCCGAGTCCTCTCGCTTGCCGTGCTTGTGCGCTACCTATTGCGCCACTGTGATATATAAATGTGTCTCAAAGTGCTACTCAAATAACTATCTTTTAATTATACTGTTTAAAAGACTTAAATACGTATTACAGAATCTGAAAAATACCGATTTAGGACCAAAACAAAAAAGTTATGTTTTTAGAAGGATAATGGATAGCCTTTTATAGAGACATGTGTATAGGCACATCTAGGATACATCAAGTAAAAACTATATAGCCCCAGTATAAGTAACATCTGAGAATGCCTATAAAGAGGCGAGACTAGCTAAGGCCAATATAACGCCCAGATACAATTCCTTATCCAGGCTACACCAAGTAAAAACTATCCAAGTCCCTTGAAGTTTATTTGTTACAATGCCAATAAAGAGGCGATACTATCTACAGCCAAGATATCGCCAAGAAAAAGTTTCATATCTAGGCTAAATCAATTTAAAAATATCTAGGCCCAGTCTAAGATACTCCTGGAAAAGCCAATAAATAGGCAGTTCCAGCCAGGTTCAATATAAAGCCAGAATAAGCATAAATTAGTCAAGATCCGCCAGGCTTGAATCTGTCTAGGCCCAGCATAGGATTTACTATATAATGGCCAATCTAGATAGGGCCACGCTATTCGATAGTGTTTCCTAGATAATTTTCTACCCGGGTATCTAATTTACTTAATAATAAGAAAACAAATTGTACTAAGCTAAGAGAAAAAATGTAAATCTAGAAATAATTAAAGACGGTATTGTATTACTATCCGGAGAACATACTGTGGACAACCAAACGATAAATGGAACCTATCTCGTTACATTCGGAAACACCACCAATATAGATGGAATCATATACGAAAACCAGTCCAAGAAATTACTGAACTTCATTAAAACTTTCAACGTAGACGACTACAATATAGATGCATACTTGGAAACAATAAACAAAGAACTACAACTCGAAAATATTAATTTACTAGACCAAATCCAAACCGAAATATCTAACAGTCCAACCATTTCAACGATAGGACTATTACTTTTAATAGCAGTGATAATCATATTTTCAGTTGTTTACTTTAAGAAAAAAGAACCCAGAATCCCACCACTGTCCAGAGAAGAATTAATTGATCTTCAAGTCATGGAAATAATGAGACGCGTACAGCGTACACCCTTGAAAGATTGGGACAATCTTTTCTTAACCATGGGGGAAGTTAACACATTGAACACTCACTCCACTTGAAGAGATGACCAACAGAGAAATCCATAAACAACCCAACCATCTGGAAGCAATAAAATAGACCCGAAATTTGAGTATCGGAATGCAAGAGAAAAACATGTGCATCATCCCAAAACCAAAGCATCCCTAATCAAACAATAGAACAAAGAACTGGTGGAATATAAATGCTCCCGTCAGCAGCGAAGGAAACCAATCGATCCGCAGCAGTACAACAACCAAGTCACTTTTTATAATTGTATATTTTTCTTTTGTATTAGATTTAGTTTTTTTAAATAAAGTTTTTTTTATATTGAAATTCCGCTAAATTAATTAATTTATATAATTTTTAATGGAGGTTTAACGATTTATTAAAAAAAAAAAACAATTTCCTTTTGTTTCATAAAATAGAATCTTTATTGTGGATTATTGAAGCTTCAGATCCAATACCACCGCACTGGTGGGGGGAAATCTTAGGCTATACGAAGATATTACTTATCTTAAAAGAGTGTTGTAAAATGATGAACTTAATAAGATCGAATGATCTCTTTTTATATGTAACGTACGCCTCGTGATGTTATTCGAGTTAGAGGAAAATAGACAACCCATTAACCTCTATAACCATCTACTCTTCATACTATCGCTGTGTCCAAGAGCTTACAGGGACTCAGAGACAGTCCTGATAGTAAAAGTAGATGGGTGTCCAGGATTTGATTGCGTGGCATGCTTGCATAGCCTAAGGTTAGCTCGTCGGATGGGGGGTTCTTGCGCTCAAAAACCTGGACGGCCGTTACGTATTTAACATGCCTTTAGAAAAAAAAAATCGTACTGAAATCGCGGTGCCTGAATGTCCTAACAAAAGAAAAAATGTAAGTGAGGAGACCTTGGATAGTATGGGCCTCAGAGGAGTTATTCCCACCCTCAGTGTCATATAACACTTCCTGGTTACCATGTCCTCAATTTTAATAGTAACCCCAAAATTCATATAAAAGTTAAGTTTATACCTACACTTTCATAAAATCACTTTCGTCTTTTACAGCCCTGAGTATTCTTGACCGAGTCACATCCACCTATTAAAAGTAATTAAACTATATCCATGCCTACTAACTCATTTATAAAAAAAAATGAAACAAAATTTCATAATATGAATTTCAAAAGACAGATCCCAAAAAAATAAGAGTATCTTTTACGTCACTTATAAGATAAAAAATCACTTTTAACTCCAAAATTAAAGGAAGAAGAAAAAAATTCAACTTACGAGTACTATTGTTTATGACAACAAATTATTTTATTTAAAAGAAAAAAAAAATATAAAAATAGCAAAAAAAAAAAAACAGATTGAAAATAAAAAAATATAACTGATTAATTCTCGACTGAAAAGGTAAAGTATCTTAAGTCGACTTAAGATATTTCGCGTTTTTTTGTTGATCCTTAGTGCCATTCTAAAAGGCTACAGTTCTGTGTTATCGGCTTCCTTCTATCTCACTCCTGTGCTTTTTTATAGACAAAAACAACTTCATCTTATGTTCAAAAGACACATCTCTACACGCGGTAAAATATCTTAAGTCCACATAAGATTGTGTGTTCTGCTTAATTTTAAAACCTAAAATAGACTTAAGATTATATTGGCTTAAGACTTTTTTATTATTGTGAAATCGTAAATCATATTAAGTAGACTTAAGATATTTTCGCGCGTGCAAACAGGAACAAAAGTCATCCTTAAGTCGACATAAGATAAAATCCTTAAAAAAATTCCAAAAAAGTGAGAAAACGCAAATCATCTTATGTAAACATAAGATGAATTTTTAAATTTAAAACTAAAATTTTTCGCTCCCTAAGTAGTCATAGGATATTTTACCGTTTGCAAACCTAAAACAATTTCCGTAATAACAAGGACATAAGATATGTATGAAATTGCCGTCTGATTTCCAGAAAACTAAGAATTTATTCACACAAAGCTCAAAAATAGTTTTATTATTAAAGGAATAGAAATAGAATATAGATATTTCTTCAAAGTTTTTCAAGAAAACAATTTGCGATACCAATTTTAAGTAATTACGTAGTAGTATTGGCGAATAGTGCCAAAAATACTGGCGCAAAATGTCAAACAACCTATTATTTTTAATTTCTTTGTATGATACTACTTAACAATTTGCTAACTTTAAAGTAGTTTACTAACTCATTTTTAGTTTAAAACATTTTCCAACTAGTATCGTACTAAAGGAATTCTTAAATTGCTTCTGAACACACCGAAAACATTGACAGTTCGTGCAAAAAACTAAGTAAACAAACCTTTTGCGGCGTTTCTAAAAGCACGATATTCTCACGATGATTTTAACTTTAATAAAAGGGTAGATATAGATCTAGTATGATGCTATATTCGAATAAAATTTGTTAAATCGTTGATTTAACTTAGTTTCATATTAAATCAGCTTTAACTTCGGGCGTACTAATTCAATTAAAATTTTGTGGCATTGATTTTAGGAAATAATTTCAAAAATAATCGTTTCATTTGTTTTGAAGATATTGATTTTTCAAAAACAAAATTAAATTTTTTTTTTTCAAAAAATCCAAAAAATATTTTTGCGAATGTTCTTATATAAAATATTATTGCTTCGGGGGCTCCTGCTAAAAAAAAAATGGTTTAAATCGTTAGAACCGTTAATGAGAAAGTCGAAAACAAAAAGAAAAAGGTTGTGTGTACTGACGTACGCGCGGTAGAAGTAAAGCTTCCTTACATGTCGCTGTCTTTGACTGATAGCGTGTCGTTTTGACACTTCACTGACAGCTGCACAGAAATTTTTTTTTACCCCCAACGACGCCGGAAAAGAAGTTTTACTTAAAAAAACAGTTCTATGACAGGTACCGTTAATAACATGTTATTCAAAAATTTTATTTTATCAAAATCATGAGAGCCGTTTTCGAGATAAATAAGATCTAACACTACGTGTGCGATACCGTTAGTTTCGGAGGTAAAAACAATTTTCAATTTCTCCTATCTCCCCTTGGGTCCCTTAGGTAAATTTTTTCCAATAGTTTTTTGTTATTATTAATTTGACTTTTAAAAATATGTTTTCATGTAACATTTTTACAATCATCAATGATTTTTTTTTAAATAATTTAATAAACTGTTTCTATTCTGTGAACCAAATGTGATTTTTTAGCCTTTTTTTTTAAAGAAATTCAAGTCTTTATTAGTTATTATTTTTTTGTTATTATTAAAGCTCTATAGAACAAATGTGACTTTTTCATATACGACTTAAATAAAAACCACCAAATATCATCTTAAATCTCTTTTTTTCCACTTTTGCACACGCAACTCATCTTAAATGGACATAAGAATTGAAAACGCCCTTCGAAAACGCAAGGCAAAATATCTTATCTCAACTTAAGATTTTGGAAATTAATATAAAATTCAATTTATAGAAAAGCCAAACTATCTTAAGTCATATTTTTCCTCATAACGACCAAAATATTAAAAATATCTTTTCGAAAATAATTTCAAAAAAAAGATCATAAAATTTTACATATAAATGCTTTGTTGAATAAAGTCTATATTTGAAAGATTTTTTGGCATACAGCTTTGAAGTGTTTTTTTGCTCTCCTGAAAAATCATCAAAATTGACTTAAGATACTTTACCTTTTCAGTCGAGAATTATTATTGAATTAAAACAAAATAAACTGAAATAATTGTATAGAAATTTTATATATGAAAAAAAAAGAATCATTAAATTATTACCCAAAACAAAACGTATGTTTCTCCTTATTTCATCCTGATGGTGTGCACAGCATCGAGGGAATTTGAGGATTTTTGTTTCTTAAAATTGTATGTATATTATATTTTAGGGAAAAGAAAAAGAGAATAATTTTAAAATAAATCTGAACGATTGAATGTACACTACATATACAAATATGTATACAAGTATGTACTGTGAGCGTCAAAAGAAATTGTACACCTATGAACTTCATTTTTACAGCCCTGTTAAAGCAAGGGTGTTCGATCTTTTAGTAAAATACTTATGTTATTTTTTAATGTAGTTTATTTTCAATGAATTACCATATAGAAGTTAACAGAAAATAATGAAGTAAAAATACAATAAAAAAATTTAAAAAATATTTCAATTTTTAAGCGTCAAAAGAAACTGTACATTATTCAATTAAAGTAAAAAACTTAAAACTAGTACTTTGTCTGCTTCCCTTTCGCCCTTAAAACAGCATCAATGGGTCTGAGCATTGACTCTACTAGCTTCCTTGTCAATTTGGTTGGCGTTTTTTGCCAGTTTTCAACTAGAATTGACTTTAGTGACTCTCTGTTTGAAATTTTCCTCTTACGGATCTGCTTATCCAGATACTCCCACAAATGTTCGATGGAGTTTAAGTCTGGGGATTGCGGAGGGTGATCCAGTTGCTTAGATGTACGGTAAAGTAATCATTCCTTGACTATTTTCGATGTGTGCTTGGGAATGTTGTCTTGTTGGAAAACCCATGAATCAATTAAAACCAGTTTCACAACACTACTTGGCAAAACGTCTCTTAAAATATTAAGATAATCTTCTTTTCTGATTGTACTGTCAATAAAGACGAGGTTCCCAACTCCATATGATGCTATACCTCACCAGACCATTATCGAACCACCTCCGTGCTTAATTGTTGAATTTAAATTTTTTTGTTAAAATTTTTTTTGTTTTTGGGTTGGATTTTAACCAGAAAATTTCGAAAATTAACTTAAAATAAAATTTGAATTTTTGAAAAATAAGTGTAATAAATTTCAAATATTCTGGTCAAAATTCATTAAAATATTCAGTTTCGGAAGTCATCCACCGCTCACCGATTCACAGAAACAATTTTTATTATATATTATTTTTCCCATAATGCTGGACTAAATCGGAATTTGTTTAAAGATTCTCTATTCGTTCCGTGGCAGCATGCGTATGTGTGTCGGATACATCCCCACTGATTCTCGGTTCGAATCTCGCTCAAATCTTTGTTTTTTTTCTTTGTGTTTTTTTCCAGAAGATTTCTTTTTTTTTTATTTTCTTATTGACAAAAAGTTTTTTTTTTTTATCTGTGCATAATTTTTTTTCTAATCTCTTGGAATTCGAATTTGGGTGTGTGCCTATCTTCTTGAAGCGTATCGTACAAAATCCTTTGCAGAGCCACTATGGAAGCATAATCCAAAGCCATTGGCGCAAAATTTTAAACATTTAAAACCTACTCTAAATCAATTTTAGAATGGGAGTCGACTCTAAATATTGAGTTTAAAACGAGAACCGGCTTTTTGTTAATTTTAAAGGACATAAACTAAGTATACTTTAACGTTAAAGAGCTCGTCTTACTTTAACAGCAGCAAATAGCTAGTTTATCTTTTAAAAGTATACTTTATCAATATTGACAATGGTCATTTCATACCAAAGCAAATCGAAAAAAAATGTTTACTGATGTTTTATTCGATTTTTTAAAGATGTGCTTTGTAAATAGACTGAATCACTGAATATTATAAATTCGAAAAAATCATACAAAAGTGCTCTACGATTAACAAATCTACATACAAATGTACATATCTTATGTATGCATGCCGAGACGAGTATAGCTAAATGAATCTGCACCTTGCAACAAGAAATTGAGTTTATATGCTGTCAATTTGCGATTTATACTTTATTTCCATTTAAAATAATGTAAATATTTTATAAACAATCAAAATCTGTACAGAGGTAATATATAATATAAAATGTACTTTTTTCAGCGAAAAACTATTTGGTTTGAAGTTGTCTGTTCTTTTTACTTTTTTTTGTGGTTTTGTAGTTGTGTGAGTTATGTTGTTACGGTAAAATTTACCGCAACAATGACTGGCCTTCGTTTCCTTCCTTTCCTTCTTTTCTTTGGTTGCGGCTGCAAAATTCTGGCGAGGTTGAGGGCAACCATGGTACCATCAACCATTGGTGTACTAAGTCAGTATTTTGCAAAAGTGACAATACAGGTTTCGAGTCGAATGGTTCCCGAGATTCATTAATTACTTTGGCATGTAGACGGGCGGTCTCATGCAACAAAACGAATGCCAGCGGATGAGCTGAAGAGGTAACGAGTCAGGCGGACTCTTACCTACTCCAAATAAACAAATAAAACAACACAACGTCCTAAATTTTAATTGCGATAAAATAACCTAAATTATTTTGTAAGCGTAAGGGTCCCTAACGATGAGAGTAACTTTTAGATTCTTTTCCTAAAGATATTAATTCGTCTTCTCCAAAAAGGTCCACTTTGAAGTTAGTTCGCGTGTTAAAATTATGTTTTGCTCTTCCTTCTTATTATTATTTAGCAACGATGGCTTCGCTCTTCGAAAAACTAGCGTGTATTTAATTGTAAGTAGGAGAATGCCTAGAAAAGGGCTTTTCCTCGGTTTTATTCTTTTTTATTTTTCTCGAGAAATTTAGTTGATTGTAGTCTGAACTCGACCATTTAGATTCGGCAAGTTTTGGAAAGACACCCAACAACTTGCTGAATCCGTGAATGTGTGTGTGAGAGAAAAGTTTCGTTTGAGATTCAACAACGGTGGTTTTCTGTGAAACGAAAAAGGTTTCCAGGAAGCCGGTGTCCGTGACCGATGATCGCGAAAACGATTGGCTGGATGTGTGTATGTGTGAGTGACTGGAATGGTCGGGGGAAGAATAAAGGATTTTAAGCTAGGAAAGTTGACTCTGGAGAGAGCTAACCAAGCGACAAGATTAGTTGAAAAATAGAAAAATAAAAAAGATTCGAGAAATTTAAAAAGGAGAACAAAATCGAGGAAAGGAGTAGAAAATTGGAAAAAGGACGAAGATCGAGGGAACATTTTCAGAAAAATAAAGAGTAATTCGAGGAGCGACATCAGGACATAGGAGAAATTAGAGGAAAATAAATCGAGAAAGAAAAGATAAGTAATCGGACATCTTGTCCATATAAAATATTTCATTGTTTCGTGTATTAAAATTCGAGTGGACCCTGGTTCTTTTTTTTATTCGTGACTAATTTCATTTGTTCTTTCGGGTATTCGTTTTTAATCGTTAGTGGCCTAAACGCGTTTAATTTTCTGTATAAATTAATTTGTATTTTATTTCATCGAAAAAATTTTGGGTTTTTATCCAGGGCTCGCCCACGGTTTCCCAAATAAATCTTCTTTTGAAATCCCCTAGAGGAAATATTAACAACGGTGTTTTATTTAATTAAATTATTCTCTCTTTAATTCACTCCATAATTAGTTTTGGAATTTTACTAATTTCATTCGAACAAAAATTCCTGGCGCCCACTTTTTGTTACAAGTATTCCACTGTACCTACTTGTAATAAAAATATTCTTTCGTTTTATTAAATTGAGCTGAGCAGCCGCGGTGGTAGCTCATCTTAACGAGCTACGGCTTGCACTTTTTTTTGTTGTTCGTTCTCTTTTTATTCGGCCATCTGTCAAAACCGCGTCGAGTCGTGTTTCGTTTTGTTTTTTTTTTTCTTTTTAATTGGAGCTTTATTATTATTATTATTATATTATCATTAATATAATTAATAATAATATTAGTAAAAGAAAAGAGGTCGGATACCCATTATCGCGTCGCGAAAAAAGAAGTGTAACAAATTGGAGCCCAACGTGTGTGGCCTACGGTGGAAGAATTGTGTTTTTTTTTGCGTGATTAGATTTGTTTGGTGTAGGACGGTTAGGGAAGATATTTTGAATTGGCAAGAGTTTGTTAAGGAGCTCAAGGCTGAATTTTTACCTGCGAATTATGATGATCTCTTGTTGGAGGAAATCAATCGTCGTTCGCAGGGCAAGGATGAAACCTTTGGAGTTTACTTGGCCACGATGAGGACATTGTTTCGAAGATTGTCGGAACCATTGTCAGAGGGAAGGATGCTTTCAATTTTGAGGAAAAATGTGGACCCTTTCTTCCAATTGCAGATTGCGAGTGTTAAACCAAAGACGATTAAGGAACTCGCAGTCTTAGGTAGGGAACTAGATTCGTTGAAAGTGAACGTGGATACTTTCACTCCCCCTTCTAGAAGTAGGAATTTATTAGAACCAGAATGTGGTTATAGGCCGAGTACTTTGGGACAGAATCGAGTTGCGGTGGTCAGTTCGGCTCCGAACAATCCGTTTAGGCAGGTAGTTAGGTGTTACAACTGTAACAGAGAAGGGCATTTCGCCCATAACTGTTCAGTTCAGAAAAGATGTTTTGGTTGTGGAGCGGTAGGAGTTTTTCGTAGGGACTGTAGGCGGTGTTCGGGAAATGGGGAACGGGCTCTTGTGTCAGCAGGGCGAGAGACCCGTCGGCGTTAGTTAGGTCGTCTGCTGGCGACCAACTGGTTAATCGGGATAAATTGAGTTTCACTTTAGCGGCAAATGGTAGGGATAGTAGGCCATATTTAGGAGTGCAGATTTATGGAATCAAGTTTTTAGGATTGCTTGATTCAGGTGCTTCACGCACCATCGTAGGAGGAGATGGGTGGAAAATTTTGAAGGAGTTAGGGTTAAAATTAGAGAAGTGTAGTGTTGGGTCAGTAGTGTTAGCAGATGGGGCGAGTGTAGGAGTAGCAGGATCTGTTTCTTTACCTATGGAGGTTGAGAACAAATCCATTCTATTAGAATGCCTGGTTATGCCAAGTCTCCCACACCTTTTGATCTTAGGTGCCGATTTTTGGGCACTATCGGGCATAGTTCCGGATTTGAGATCGGGTATGTGGAATTTTTCGAGCCAAGACATGGTGGCGTCGATAACAGACAAGGTAGCAATTAGGGAAAAATCGGATTTGAACGATTCTGAGAATAGGAGGTTAGAATTAGTTTTAGAAGAACTTTTTAAATCAATGACCGACGGTTTAGGGTGCACCAACTTAGTTGAGCACAAGATTAGGACGTCAGCAGAACCGATTAAACAACGTTATTACCCTGTTTCGCCCGCGATTCAGAAACATATCGATCAAGAACTTCAGGAGATGTTGGAAGCTGGAGTGATCGAGAAGTCGAAGAGTCCTTGGGCATCGCCGATTCTTCTTGTTAAGAAGAAAGATGGTAGTTTTCGGTTCTGCGTAGACTATAGGAAGTTAAATGAAGTAACTGATAGGGATGCTTATCCACTCCCCTTTATTTCGTCAATCTTAGACAAGCTGTCAAACTAAGGGATGTTCAACGCAAATTCGCTTAGGTTCTGTTGTAAAACCCACATTAGAAGAGTTGTCTAACGTAATTAAAATTATGAAAAAGTTAGGCAAAGTCTCCAAGCTAAACGACTGCGTTAAGTTGAGCCGGTTTTATTGCTTAAACGAGAACCCTTTAAAATTTTGCGCCGTTGTCTCTCCAGCTTCCGCTAAGTCCAATAATATGCAACATCTTCTTTTTTTTCCGTATATCGTAGCTTTCTTTTTCATTATATTTATTTCACTCCAACCCTACCTTACCTTCTGACCAAAAGTAAACAAAAATCTCAAGAGCAATACAATACACCATAGCTTCTCTAACTCTATCTCATAGGATCGTGATTTATTGTTTGAGTAATTAATGAGTCAATGTCGAACTATTCGACTTATGTATATAAAAAAAAATAGAGAAGAATACAAAATACAGTGATGTTATATAGCTAAACAACTACTGGTTTGGAAAGATAATACTTTAAAGAGATTATGTAAGAGATAACGAAAACACTCGTCAATTGTATTGTCTCAATAATTATCGCTTAAACTTAAATTAAATAAAACAAAAGTACTATCAGAAGAGAAAATCTAAATAAAAATAGTATAAAGCCAGTGCTTTATTGCAGAGAAGATATCCAAGAGAACATTTTATAGGAAATGTAACTATCAAGATAGGTATCCCGACATATATCGGGTTTTTCAATAAGAGCGCTATAAAAGTTTTTTTAAATAAAACAAAAACGGTTTTGGATATCTATGAAATTCTTTATTCCTGTGAAAGTACGTTCGATGCCATTATGTATGGAACTCGATTTCTTTTGCATGGCCACCACGACCACGGGCACGCTTACAGAAGTCCAGATGCTGAACCCAATTTTCGACACAACGCAAAATTCGCATAACGACGTCACAGAGATGCCCAACACTTGAGAACGACGTGTGAGAGACAAATTTGGGCTTTCTGCAACTGAAGCCTCAGCGGCAGCAATATTCTCGACACTACGGGCACTTCTTTGTCTCACTGGCACGGGAACATTTTGTACCGTGCCTGTGGATTCAAATTTTTCCACTAGACGCTCAATTGTTGATCTGCTAGGACGATTATGACGACCATAAATTAGACGTAGCGCTCTTAACGTTGAGGCCATTGACTCCGAATTTCGGTAGTATCTAAATTTTAATAATTTCGACTCGTTGTTGGCTCGTATATCTTTCCATCATGAAATGGCAAACCTTACTGAAGAGAAATGTCAAAAGAGCGGTAAGAAATATGGTGTCGTTTGCTGTCCCTGTCGCTCTACTTTTGTAGCGTCCCTGTTCAAAAACCCTTTAGTTATTAATTAAATGCTAACGCAGCAAATCTTTGTTTAACTGCGGATGATGCGATGAATTAATTTATTCTTTATTATGAAATATTTTGAACTATGCAATGATAATCACACACAAGCTGCTTAGAGCAAAAAGTGCTGATATACAATTTATTCTCTTTGTATACATTAAGTTGCTTTCGATCGCATCACTTCTTTATCTATTGAATTTAATGAAATTGAAAGTCAAGTATTTGTGGGGCGCATAATTGGGATCTGATATAACGCCTCCCCCTTAGAGTATTCTAATGGTGGGAAAGTGACCTTTGGAAGATTTACATTGTTTATTCTCTTCCTATTTTTAGTTTTACATTTTAAACTTCTATGTTTGTACTTGTATTTTAATTCTTCAATTTCTTTTAAGTTTTGTATTTTCTGATAATGCAATCCTTGGAAAGTTATATCTTTTGATTTGGTATAATTAATATTTTCAATTGTACATATTTGGAATTAAGGGTTCGTGTTTATAATTTTCTTTCCTACATTTTATTATTTATTTCAATTTTACAATTTTCAAATTTAATTAGGTAGTTACCTTTTAACAGTAATGTTTTGATTATTACAAATTTTATTTCTTGTAGCTTTACATTAATTAATATTAAATTAATATTTCCTATTTCTAATATTTGCTTACTGGTATTTCTTATTAATTTACATTTCATTTGATTTTTAAATAAATTCTATAAACAGTTGTCATTTATTTCTGATAAATATTTTTTAATTTTTATATTATTATAAACGGTTGGAATCGCGTAAGGCGATAGTTGACTGTCGTTTTGTTGATTGTCCTTTTTAGATTATCAACACTTTCGGTTGCTCTGCGTAAAGTGATCACAAAAAGTGTTAGTTTTTTGGCATCACTTACAGTTCTTTCAAGAATGAAATGTCATTCTGACCCTCTGTTCAATTTGGAATTTGTTTGCAATTTTGTTTCTGCAAAGTTTTAGATATTTGTATCAAAATATGTAAGTAGGTGTATTATATCTATGAAATAATGGTTTTGAACGTCCTTTGAAATAATTTTGTTTGTTCGAAGATCTCATGCAACAAATAAGCAAATAGCTATGCTTTCAACGTTCATGCAAGAACATCCGGTCGGAGCTGGCAAAATCATAATATAATTTTTCGTCAAGCATTGGACAGCCCAAAGGCAATAACGGGAACAATTAGCTAAACATTACACTTAAATTTTTTTTTTATTTGTTTCACAAAATATATTTAAATTTCAATAAGAAACACCTTTTTTAATTTTAACTTTTATTTTCTTACCGAGTTGAAACCAACAATGCAAAATGTCAGTTGAAAGCGACAAAAAGTATAGATAAATACGACACCTAAATAGCTGTCAATTAAAATCATCGCGAAAAAGTGATAGTCGTTTTGATAATCACCTTACCTGGAGTAAAAGTACTGATTTTGACTGTCAACTATCAACTATCACCTTACGCGATTCCACTCCTGTATGATCTTTATTATTAATATTGTAATATTTTTGCTAGGTTCGTTAAATAAAACTTATTACTCTTTCTAGTATTTCTTCTTTATTTTTACTTTCCAAATCACAACAATAAATATCAATTTATAATCAACTCAAATACTTTATTCAAATTAAAATCACACTTGTTTTACACAATCCAATATCCAATAATCCAGAGTTTTGCACACTTCCGTAATCAAAAATCAACTGTGTTGTGCTCACCGCGAACACTCCCTTATATACTCATGTTAGTTGTTCTCGAAAATTCGCGTAGCTTCTCGTCTGTTCACAACATTGCCCCCTTCTTAAGATTGTTCGTCCCAATTCTATCGCCAGCTTCGCCACTGTATCGGTGCAGTCGGTCACTATGCACAACTTTTAACTTTCCACGTGACCCTCTTTAAATTCGGTAAACGACATCATTGATTTTCGTGACGACAGTATAAGGGCCTTCCCAGTTTTGTTGAAGTTTCAGCGACAATCCCGTTTGACGGTGTGGATTAAACAGCCATATACGATCTCCTACTTGGAATTCTGTCGTGTTTGCTCTTGTGTCGTAACTTGTCTTCATTCGATCGCTGTAAGCGCTCATTCTAGTCCTGGTCCTTTCGTGGATGTCGATTAGCCTCTCTTTTAGGTCACTCACGTAATCCCCAGTTTTCTGAGACTCTTGTGATGCGTGTCCAAACCTTATCTCACTAGGCAGCCGTATGCTTCTTCCGAACAGGATTTCAGATGGTGTTTGTCCTGTTGAGCTATGTATTGCACTTCGGTAGGCCATCAAAAATAGTGGTATGTGCCTATCCCAGTTTCATTGGTTGTCGCCTACGACCTTAGTGAGGTGCTCTTTTAAGGTCCTATTGAATCTTCCGACCATTCCATCAGATTGCATGTGAAGTGGTGTGGTTCTCGTTTTCTTAATGCCAAGAAACGCGCAGACCTCTTGGAATATGTTCGAATGAAGTTCTATAGGCACACCGAACCTGCTTACCCAGTTAAACACAATCTGGTCGGCCATGGTCTTGGCTTCTTGGTTCGGGATAGCGTATGCCTTAGGCCATTTGGTGAAGTAATCCATAACCACCAGAATGTATTTGTTTCCATCATTCGTTTCCGGAAAAGGGGCAGCTACATCAACAGCAATCCTTTCAAACGGTGAGCCAACATTATATTGCATCATTTTTCCTTGCAGTTTTCTACCAGGGCCTTTGGTTGCAGCATACGCGTCACAATTTCGGCACCACTTTTCAACGTCGTCTCTTGCGTGCAACCAGTAGAATCGTTGTCTCACTTTTTCTAACGTCTTGTTGACTCCCAAATGGCCTCCTGAAGGTCCATCATGCATTTCTCGAAGAACCTCTTTGATTTTCGATTGAGGTAACACAAGCTGCATCACATAGGATTTACTATCAGCGGACTCCCATTTTCGCCGAAGAACACCTTCTTGCACATGAAGTGAGTCCCATTCTACCCAATAAGCTTTTAAAATTGGACTCCTATCGGAAATGTCATTCCATGCGGGTTTTTCTTCATGTTCCTTCCATGCGAGAAGAGGTTCAATGTCGGGGTCTTCTTGTTGAGCAGATCGTATTTCTTCATTGCTCCATCCACAAATGGGGTCAGCTCTTATTCGCAGAATGTTGATGGATTCCTTTTCTTCTTGTCGCCTGCAATACTTGCAATCTATTTTACAAGGTCTTCGGGATAGTGCGTCGGCATCTGAGTGCAGCTTTCCCCTTCGGTGTTGAATTTCGTAATCGTAGGTCTGCAGTCTTTCTATCCACCTTGCGACTTGTCCTTCTGGGTTCTTGAAGTTCAACACCCAGTTAAGAGCACCATGATCGGTTCGTAGAAGAAACTTCTGTCCATAGATGTACTTGTGGAAGTGTTTCGTTGCCAAGAAGAGTGCCAAGAGTTCTCTTCTGGTCACACAGTAGTTCCTTTCGGTCTTCAAAAGTACTTTGCTGAAATAGGCGACAACCTTTTCTTCGCCATTGTGAATTTGTGACAGAACAGCGCCGACTCCCACGTCGCTTGACTGAGCATCGATGATAAAAGACTTGCCTGGAGTCGGATAGATCAGCACCGGAGCATTGCATAGACGGTATTTCAGTTCTTGGAAGGCTTTTTCGCACTCACCTGACCATCTCAACTGCTTGTTCTTTTACGTAAGCTGATGCAAACTCTTCGCAATTCCGGCAAAGTTCTTAACAAAACGTCTGTAATAAGTAGCAAGACCAAGAAAACTTCGTAGTTGATATTTGTCCTGTGGTGTTGGCCAATTTTTGACGGTGTCAACTTTTTCAGGATCAGTTATGACTCCTTGGGACGAGATGATGTGCCCCAAATACTTCAATTCAGTCTTGAACAGTGCACATTTTTCTGGGTTCAGTTTAAGGTTAGCCTCTCGAAGTCTCTGGAACACACCCCTTAGGTTCTTACATTGCTCGTATGTTTTTCCATAAACGATAACAGCATCCAAGTAGACAAGACAAGTTTTCCACGTCAGGCCTTGAAGGACGCACTCCATCAAACGCTAAAATGTTGCCGGAGCGTTGCAAAGACCAAACGGCATCACCTTGAACTGCCAGAGTCCATTACCTGTGGAGAACGCTTTCTTTTCTCGATCTTCAGGGTGAATTTAAACCTGCCAATATCCACTTTTTAAGTCCAGTGTTGAAAACCAGTGGGCTCCTTCCATCGCATCTAAGGTGTCACTAATTCTTGGCAGGGGGTAGCTGTCTTTCTTGGTCACGTCATTCAACCTTCGGTAGTCAACACAAAACCGTGTACTTCGGTCCTTCTTTTTGACTTACTAGGACCACTGGTGATGCCCAAGGACTCTTGGAGTTCTCAATCAAACCGTCCTTCTTCATGGTGGTAATCATTTCCTCGGCTTCACCTTGTTTGGCCAGTGGCAGACGTCTTGCGGGCTGACGAATGGGTCTTGCATTTCCTGTATTCATTCGATGCTGCACTATTTATGTCCCCATATTTTCCGTTTGGTGAAGCGAAAATGTCAGCATATTCGTTCAGAAGGCTTTCTGGCGTTTTAACCTGATGTTGGTCTCAGGGTTTAATGTCTTTCTCGGTGTTTCAGCGTCAATTCGTGTTATGGCTGCGACAGATTCGCACTTACCGATAACTTCTCCTTTCGCTAACTTTACATCGTACGGTTTGGTGTTGAGTATCCGTACGGGGACCATATTGTTCTTTGGAGCCACAAGTGTCTTCCCAATGATGACGTTTTGGGAAGAACAATCTGGGCCTGGTTTCACCATTAGGTATCGATGGCCTCCACATTCTCCTTCTAATTTTGTCCAAACAAATACCTCAGAAGAAGTAGGAATAATCACGTCTTCTTTGATGACAGTCCTTAGAGTTGTTGTTCCTTCGTGCCCATAGATCATTGGAATCTCTGTATTCTGGTACTTGAGCACCTGGTTGCCAATATCCAAAATTACTCGATGTTCTTTCATGAAATCCATGCCTATGATGCATTCGTCACATACATCTGCCACCAAAAATTTGTGTGAGAATTCTAGATCTGCAATTCGACTTCTGAGTCGGACTTCACCATAAACCCTAGCTGCTTCTCCCGTGGCAGTTCTCAGACGGTAGCTATTGGTGTTGTGTAGCCAATTCAGGTGCACTAGGTCTTGTCGCAAAATGGAAGCTGTGGCACCGGTGTCGATGGTGACCACACGTTTGTTGCCATTTAAAGTTGCCTCGACAGGCAGACTTTTGTTGTCTCGTTTAGTTTGGGAGACCTGGATGGTGTTTCTGGGGCCATCGATACCAGAAATTAGCTTCTGCCCCTCGAAGTTAGTTCTTACTTGTTGGGAAACTGTTTTGGAAGTTACACTGGTGTTATTGTTACCTTGTTCTGAGTTTGAAACTCCGTGTCCACAATGTTGACAAGCTTTTCTTGGTGGTAATCGACATAGACGCTGTAAATGTCCGGTCTTGTTGTAATTCCAGCACTTTGCAAGTCCGTTTCGTTGGTTCCTTTCGACATCAGTTCTTTGGCATGAGCATTCTTCGACGATGGCTTCTCTAAGTCGATGTACTCCGTGAGAAGCTTGCTCAGCTGCTTCCATTGTCAAGGCAAACGCTTATGTTTCAGAAAGCGTTCGTTTTCCAGCAGTTCGTACGGCCCTTTGAAGATGTATGTCAGAAGTGGCGCGAACAAATGCCTCAACTGCGAACTGGTTTTAAATTTCCTCTCCAACATCTGGATATGCAAGATGAACAAGCCTTTCAATGTCCGCTTCAGTTGTTGTAGAGTTTCGCCCCTCTTCTGAACTCTGGAATTGAGTTGCACTTTGAAGACTTCTTTCATGTGGCTGTTACCAAAGCGTTTGTCTATAGCCAAAACCAAGAAATTGAAGTCACCGCTCTTATCTGCTGGTATGGTTTGCAACAACTCAGCAGCTGCTCCTCTTAGAGCAAGGGTTAAGGCTATATACTTGTCAGCCTCATCCCAGCCATTGTTTGTTCGTACCCTTCGGGTAGGGGGAAAGAATATACCCGAGGTAGGAATGCCTGTCGTAAGAGGCGACTAAAATCCAAACTCCGTATACTGAGAAAGACGTATACAAAATATGGAATGAGTAAAACAAATAGATATAGTACCCCAGGTGGCAATTCAGATTTCCTGAAAAATCCACCCTCTTCGGAGGTCGGCTCTACGGATTCTGGGGAGAGCCAATTATTCCAAAACTTGATAAATCCTTTTTCAAGAAAACCAATGGTAGCTCGATCACCACCATCAACATCGAGTGCTTCCGGGAAAAAGAGTCCGCCCAAAGCGCCAGAGCGTGAAAAAGAAGACTCGGAGAAAATAGAATGTCTTGAAAAAGACAATAACGAACTTCGTCAAAGACTCGACGAAACTTTGAAACTCTATCAAGAGCTGAAAGAAGAAATACATTTTCTACGAAATAACAGCGATGCCGTAAAGAAAGCACAGAAAGAAATTGAGCTTCTTCGGAAAGAAAATGAAGAGTTGAAAAAAACTCAAAGACAAAACGATTCGAAAACAACTCCACAGCAGCTGGGTGTTTGCGAATATAAAACAGACGAAGAAGAGCTAGAAAGAGAAACGTCTTCAAAAAGACCTAGCAAAAAACGTAAAGCATTCTCCTCGCCAGAGGGAACCTCGTCTTCCGAAATAATAAAAGTAAATGTACCAAAAGATACGAATAAGAAAGAAAAAACTACTAAAATAAGACCACCGCCACCGATTAATGTCATCGGGATTGCGGAATACAATAAGCTTAAAATAATCCTTGAGGCGTTAACCCCAGCGAATTTTAAAGTTATCTCGCTTAATAACAACAAGTGGAAAGTTTGTGTAAAAGACTCCGATAGCTATCGTCTGCTTTCGCGAAGACTTAACGAAGCAAATGTAGAATGGTATACCTACGAAAACAAATCAGAAAGACCTTTACGAGTCGTTGCAAGAGGCTTACATTCCTCATGTCAAAAAAACGATGTAATCCGTGATCTTAAAGAAAAAAATTACAAGATCTTAAATGCTGAGAACATCGTAAAAAAAGAAAAACAACAAAAAGATAGAGAAACTGTCGTGGTAAAGCGTGGTCTCCCACTATTTATACTCACGTTCGATAAGACAGAAAAACTAGAGGAAATCTACAGAATTAAAACAATACTGAACCTCGTTGTTAAGATCGAACCTCTGAAAAGCCGTACAAAGCAAGTGCCTCAGTGTAAACGCTGTCAAGGTTTCAACCACACGCAAAGCTATTGTAAAAAAGAACCTAGGTGTGTAAAATGCGCGGGAAAACATTTAACTGCTGACTGCACTGGAAATAGCAAAAGTCCAGCGAAGTGCATAAACTGCAATGGAAGTCACCCGGCAAGCTATAGAGGCTGTGAAGTAGTTAAAGAGCTACAAAAACGCCGAGAAAAAATTCATATGGAAAGAAAACCAAAGAAACAAATAAAAAGCCCAATATCTAAGACTCCTAAAAGAATAAATACACTAAGAGTCGGCATCGGCAAAGAAAATCAAACCCCATCAACGTCAAAGACATCTCCAAAGAAACGTACTGTTAAGTCATACGCCGAAATGGCAGCTGCACAGACATCTCCAAAGAAACGTAGTGTAAACACAAATGCCAGAATGGCGGCTGCACCCGTAATAAATCAACCTGACTCTGACGCACTATCTCAATGCTTGGCTTTAATTTTGTCAAAATTTGAAGATCAGGTCAAAATCAATAGAACTATTTCTGATAGGTTAGCAAAAATCGAAGATTTTATTCGACCCAAACGTTTTAAAAAAAAATCATGATGGAAAACCTTAAAATTATTACGTGGAATGCCAACGGATTAAGGCAAAGACTTGAAGAACTAGAAATGGTCATACGGGAACAAGATATCGACATTTGTCTAATATCAGAAACCCACGTTAAAAAAGAATCAAATTTCAATATAAACGGTTATCTAGATTACCATGCAATTCATCCGTCGAACAAAGCAAGAGGCGGAGCATCATTATACATAAAAGAATGTATCAAACACTCGATAGGCCTTAAGCTTGAACTTGAACCGATGCAGCTTATAAGTGTGCAGGTTAAAACTAAACATGATACATTGAATTTCACATCTATATACTGCGCTCCACGGTACAGAATTGATAAAAATGATTTTTCAAACTTGCTAAAATCACTTAGACCATCTTTAATAAAATCGGTGGCGATTTTAATGCAAAACACACGTTTTGGGGTTCTAGATGCATTTCTCAAAAGGGCCGAGCGTTATATGAAGCCGGTATGGAGAATAATTGTGATTTTCATTCTAGTGGGAAACCAACTTATTGGCCGACAGATACCTCGAAAATACCTGACCTGATTGATTTCTTTATAGTCAGGGGAATACCGTCAAATCGAATAAAAATAACGGAATGCTTTGATCTTTTCTCTGACCACTCTCCCGTTATTCTCACTATGAGCGAAAGTATTGTTAAAATTGAAACACCACCTAGGTTAACAAACGGTAAAACTAACTGGGAAGGTTTTAAGAAAGATATTGAAGATAATGTTGAATTAAGGGTATCACTACAAACACCTCTTGAGCTTGAAGAAGCGGTAGATAATTTTGTGCATATTGTTCAAAAAGCCGCATGGAACAATACTCCTTACCAAAGACAAATGTCAGGCTATAGAGAAGCTAAATATCCCCAAGAGATAAAAGAGGTACTTAAAGACAAGCGAAAAGCGCGCAAAAAATGGCAACAAACTCGTGCTCCCCAACACAAAGCTAATTTAAATCACCTCAGTAATTTGCTTAAAAAGATGATATCAGATTTTAAAAACCGCGAAGCTGGAAATTACCTTGAAAACTTGACGGCAGGTAAAGAATCTAATTATTCTCTATGGAAAGCGATAAAAGCTACGAAAAAACCAAAGCTTCCAGCACCCCCGATTATGAAAGACCAAAATGAATGGGCAAGAAGCGATAAAGAGAAAGCAAACGTTTTCGCTGATTACCTAGAGGAAACATTTAAGCCGTTCAATGGGCAAGCATTGAATGATGATATAAGTGTGAATATAAATTCAAATGAAAGCTCCATCACAAGAAATGTTACGCTTGCCGAATTAAGCAAAGAAATTAAGAAACTGAAGTCAAAAAAAGCACCAGGATACGACTTAATTACTGCGGAAATTCTTAAAATGCTCCCACGGAAAGGTTTAGTAAACCTCCTTTACATAATGAACGCCACTCTAAGGTTAGAATATGTTCCAAATCAATGGAAAGTCGCAGAAGTAATAATGGTCTTAAAACCTGGCAAACCATCACATGAAAAGAAATCGTACAGGCCCATTTCACTTCTTCCTGTAGTGTCGAAGGTCTTTGAGAGAATATTTCTTCAGCGTCTTCAGCCCATAATAGAAGAAAAGGGTCTTATACCTGAACACCAGTTCGGTTTTAGAAGTAAGCACTCGACGATTGATCAAGTGCATAGAATCACCGATGTCATCGAGAAAGCCTTTGAAGAAAATAAAATTTGTTCAGCGGTCTTTTTAGATGTGTCTCAAGCTTTTGACAAAGTGTGGCACGAAGGCCTCAAATACAAATTGAGACAAGTCCTATCTGAAGGACTATACAACATTCTTAGAGAATATCTAGAGAAAAGAATTTTCCGCGTTAGGCACGGAAATGATTATTCAGATTTTAAAGAAATAGTGGCTGGGGTACCACAAGGTAGTGTTCTAGGTCCCATTTTATACCTTTTATTTACACGCGACATACCCCAAACAGACAATACAATTGTAGCTACTTTTGCAGACGATACCGCAATACTTGCAGTAGGCAAAACGGCTAACGAATCCACATGTAAATTGCAAAATGCTCTTAACAATGTCAATGAATGGACAAACAAATGGCGAATAGCGCTTAACGAATTTAAGTCAGTCCACGTGGACTTTACTTATAAGAAAATTAATAGATTACCAGTCTTTATTAATACAACTCAAGTTCCATTTGCAAATGAGGCAAAATATCTCGGGATGACTCTTGACGCGAAATTAAAATGGAAGTCACATGTTAAAAATAAATGTGATCAATTAAATATTAAACTAAGGGAAATGTACTGGTTACTCGGACGACATTCTAAACTTAGTATCGAAAACAAATTATTAGTTTACAAACAGGTGCTTAAGCCTGTCTGGACATATGGTATTCAACTCTGGGGTTGTACCCACGATACAAATCTAAATAGTCTACAAACTTTTGAAAACAAATTATTAAGGTCCTTTGTAAATGCGCCGTGGTATATTAGAAACGAAGATCTTCACAGGGATCTTGGAATCCCCACGGTTCGCGAAGAAATAAAAACTTTTTCGCAAAGGCATAGAAAGCGTTTAGTTGAACATACCAATAGAACAATCTTAGAAATTCTTGACGAAACAAATTTAGTACGACGTTTGAGAAGGACCAAACCTTCCGATCTAGTACGGTGAAATTATTGTACTGTATTATGTATATTTAAATCATCGCTTAAAATAGAAAGAAGCTATTCAACTAGCTTATAATTAAACCAGTAGGAACTTTCACCGGAAAGTTGCCTACAACACGTTACTTAACTTCGAGAAAGATAAATTGCTAGATAAGTTCCATATGAACTTAGTTGCAATCGGGAGGAGGAGGTGGTTTTAGTGCGGTCGGCCTGATTAACGGTCTGCTTGCATAGAGTCTTACCTTCCGTAAGGCTTTATGGGGGCAGAGTTGTTGGTCGGGAGAGTCCCACATATCTATGAGCGCGCGTTTTTCGGTCCTCATAGAATCTTTTGAAGATTTCAACACCTACCCACGGGAAAAAAAAAAAAAAAAAAAAAAAAATTGTTGTGGAGGCTGCCTCGAAGTGCTTCTTGTATATAGACCAAGAAGTTTGTCCATCAAAGGTTGGAGGTTGCTCTCCTCCTTTTTCCTCAAGGTTTCTCCAGAACTTTCCCGAAGCTTTATATTTTGATTGCGATCTAGCTCTTTTGAAAACGTCTCCATTTTGTTGTCGACTTGATTCTCCAATAATGAAACACGCTCGGCTTGATTCTCCAACAATGAAACACGTTCATCAAGTGCAGATACATTCTTCTCGATGTTAACAAGCTTGCCTTCTAGCATGTTTCTCTGCTCTTCGAGAAGGTCTTTTTGTTCGCTATGCTGTTTCTCCAGGCATTCGAGAACGTTCCTTTGTACATTCTCCTGTTCTTTCTTTTGTTCATTCCGTTGCTCTTCGAGACGTTCGAGAACATTTTTTTGTTCGTTTTTCTGCTCATTTCGTTGCTCTTCGAGTCGTTCGAGAACATTCTTTTGTTCGTTTTTCTGTTCATTTCGTTGCTCTTCGAAACGTTGAAGCAGAAGACTAATCATATTTGAAACATCTACATTTTTAAAATGTTTTTTAAATATTCTTCCAAACGCAGAACAAGCTCATTTTTCGATCCTGCTCTAGAAAGTTCTCGCTTGCCCAATTCACTTTTCAGCTCATTACAGGTGAGCTCTTTCGGCAACTTGCTCATTATTTTTTTTTTCCGCACACTTCACTGCACAATAAGTTTTATTCCACTTTTCTGACACCAATGTAATATTTTTGCTAGTTTCGTTAAATAAAACTTATTACTCTTTCTAGTATTTCTTCTTTATTTTTACTTTCCAAATCACAACAATAAATCTCAATTTTGAAATCAACTCAAATACTTTATTCAAATTAAAATCACACTTGTTTTACACAATCCAATAAGCAGAGTTTTGCACACTTCCGTAATCAAAAATCAACTGTGTTGTGCTCACCGCGAACACTCCCTCATATACTCATGTTAGTTGTTCTCGAAAATTCGCGAAGCTTCTCGTCTTGGAATGTTCTAGATGGTTGGAATAAGGGGAAATACATTTGACATTGGAAAAGAGCTTTTTGTTTCTTCCATAAATTAGATATGCAATTTTCCAACAGATGGCGCTGCAGTAGTATAAAGCTCTGTTCACAACAATATCTATGTAATAGATAAATTTTATGATTTAATGATTACTGATTAAAATTTGATGGGTTCAACGGTCAAGTTTTTAAAATATTCCGAATTGGGCATAAAAAAAAACTTGCCAAGTAGGCCCATCAAATTTTAGTCAGTAATTATTAAATAATAAAATTTCTCGATTACATTGTAGCCGTTTCAATATTATTCTACTTGAAATATATATTCGGTATTAAACCTTCATGAAGTAAGAACTTCGCGTACTTTTAGATCTCAGTACTTTTCACGGCTGACTTGGTAGACAAAGGTTTTTGTATAGAAGAACTTGGCTCTTTTTTTTAAATGTATGTGCACTAGGTTCGAGGAAGCCAGGAAGAAGTGCAGCGTTGATGGTGTTCTGGGAAAGGTGGGTTTGTGTTGTGAAACAACCACTAAGGAGTGCTGGTCGTTGTTGGCGTTCAGCCAGTCAACAATCGTCTTACCCTGAGGTGAAATCCAGCCACATGTGATACCTGGTATTGAAATCACCGCCGATCAGTCCATATGTGCTTCTCTCGAGGACACCGTTGAGAATTTGAAGGTCATTGTGAACATTTCTCATGCTGGGTTGGCACTTGAAATAGACACTGATGATGATAAGGGTTTCATCTCTTCCAAGTTTAATGGTGACGGCAGTGGCTTCGCGGGTTCTGAGGCCTGTGATAATGGTTTCGGCGGTGTTGGGGCAAATATTTGTCCTTTCGGAAGGTTTTGGAGCCGGCCATGTCGATGTTGTTGCGTCGGGTGACGTTGGTCTGGACTTCTCACATTCGCTAAACTAAGCATAGTTCGATGGAACTACACTCCGAGCTTTTCCAATGACCGAGAGTAGGCCGGATCCAAAAATTCTTTGGACTTCGGTGTTCAGGTTCGTTGGTGCGATTGTTGTTGGTTTGGTTGGTCCACTCCTTGGTGTTGTTGCTTGCTGTGTGATCACCTTCGCTGGTGTCGTTTTCTGTTGTTGCTGTTGGCTCCTGGAATTAGTTGGTTTCTGCGAAGAACCGCATTACACCATTGCTGCAAAGGTGAGTGCAGAGCGGGTAATCAAACATGTTGCTTTTGTAGCAAATACCGGTTGTACCTTTTTTCGGCTTATAGTTTTTTTTTTTGGTGAGTCTTACCTTAAGTGTTGGGAAACTTGCTGGATGACCTTCCTTTTTGCAGTTGGCACACCATACATCCAACCCAGTATTCTCCTTACGTTGGCATTGCCCGGGTTCATGATTCCCTTTACACTTACGCACACGTACTGGCGTCCGCAGTTGGGGGCAACGTGTCCAAAACGCTGGCAGTTCCGGCATTGAACAATGTCGTCGGTCTTTAGTCGCTCCCAGTGCACCCTCTGGTTCATTATTAGAGTCTTCGTGTAGACTTCGTTAATGTCACATATCTTCGTTAGCTCTACTACAAAATTGTTATTGGTTTTCCCCTGGGCCTTCTTGGCTTTAAAATGGGATACCTTGACCACTGGAAGTTCTTCTCTCTGTAGTTCGTCCTCAACTTCGATGGCAGCATAGGTATGGTGTATTTCTTTAAGAGGAAGTAGATTTTTCCTATCCTCGTGTGGTGTGAAAGAGTTGAACTGGATTTTCCTGGCTTTCAGGAAGTTTTTGATGTTTTTGAAGGCTTCTCTGTTTCCACTGGAAATAATAGTCGTCTTTGTATTTATGTTTTTGAACGTTACACTCAATCCCTTGCTTTTGCAGAACCGGCTGATTTCAGCAATGTTGCCGGAATAGCAAAAAATTGGGGGCATTCCTGGGGCTTTGGTTGGGTTCACTGTGGATTTATTCGATGTCTTTGTTTGCTGGACTGGAATGAGCTAAGTGGCTGCTGATGTTGAAGATGATGAAGCTGGAACGGGCTTGGTGGCTGCTGATGTTGAAGCTGTTGAGGATGATAAGGCTGGTGTCAGTGTCTTTTTGACTGACTTCTCGGTTTCGGTTTGGACAGGCGTTAGCACTTTAATCGGACTCTTTAAGCAGTCCTTTTCCAGTTGAATGCGCTTAGTACCTTTGCCCTTAAGCGCCTTGCTTGGTCTCTTCTGTCCAGGTATGGGAAAATCACTGGTATCTTCTTCCGAGCTGGTGATCTCACTAGGATCCTTTTCAGTGGATGGCTCCTCCAACGTGCTGGTGGTTGAAGATTCCTCGTCAATGTCTACCTCTTATCGGTTTTCATGTTGTTGTCACTGGTTTTATTGGGCTGCACAATGATATTGAAAGACATTGCTAATCTGCCACAATATTCAGGTCCACGGTCCTTGGCTATCCTCCTAAGCAAAGCTTCAAATGAAGCGATTGCCGAAGCTGGATTGAAAGGTTCCATACTACTGGATTAACCTTTTTCACTTTTATTGATTAAAAAGGATTAAACACGCACAACACTATTTTGATAAAAACTTCTATTTAACACACTTAATCCTCATTAATCTTTAAGTTAATCACTGGGATAATCACTTTTTTAATTACTTTCTAGGCAATAAAATCTGGTAGTCTGCAGGTAATCAGAATTTTTTACCTTTTTTACTTGCGATATAGGTACTATAGGGCAAGTTCTGCATTTGGAAAAAAAATCGAACTCGAGATTTTGATCAAAGTTGACATTACGATGATAGCGAAGACGAATAAAGTGGGTCCGGCAATTCCGTCTGTCTGTCTGTCTGTCTGTCTGTCTGTCTGTCTGTCTGTATGTCTGTACCTCGATCTAGAGCCTAAGCCACTGGACCTATTTTCTTCAAACTCGGTAGTTATGGGTCTTCGGTGATTCCCTAGAGGGGAAATTGAAATTTTTTTTTTAGCTCTAAAACTAACGGTACCCCCCATACACCCGTAATGCAAAATCTTATTTATCTCGAAAAGGGCTCTAACGATTTTGATAAAAAAAATTAGGTGTAATATTATGGACATGGATTACATTTTGCTGAGAAAAAAATTTGGGGCAAAATGTTATTAACGGTACCTGTCATAGAACCGTTTTTTTGATTTTCGACTTTCTCATTAACGGCTCTAACGATTTTAACCAAAAATTTTCAGCAGGAGCTCCACTAAGTTTTAAATAATATTGTATATAAAAATATTCGAAAAAATTATTTGTTGGGTTTTTTTGAAAAAAAATTTTTTTTGAAAAATCAATATCTTCAAAACCTATGAACGATTATTTTTTGAAATTATTTCCTAAAATCAATATTATTAAATACTTAAAATTCGCATCCCAAATTTTTAATTTTGAAAAATTTTAAAGAAATTTCTTATATAAAAAATGTATTTATTTAATAATAAAACGATTTTTTAAAGTTTGTTTGCATAAATTCATACTTTTCTAGAAATCAGACGGCAATTTCATTTTAAATTCATGTTTTGTATTTATAAAATGTATCTTAAATTCCAAAGTTCTTTTAAATAAGAGCAAGTTCGTGCGATCCAGTCGTGCATTTTATTTACTTAGGGGTGGATTTTTAAATTAAATTTAATTCGTCCGCTGTATGACTATCTGCACTGAGCGATGTACACTGAATCAGATTTTGGGGCATTTCTTAATCCAAATGGCATGCGAATGAACTCATAATGACCGGAGAGTGTAGAAAAAATGGTATTTTATATCTTTTTCTTCTATCTTTTTCTTCTACTTCTATGTGATAGAAGCCTTTTGTTAAATCTAATGTCGAAAAGTAATTACAGTATCCTAGTTTGTCCTCTTTTTTTATATATGTTTAGCACACACTCAAAGGTTTTTTGTATACTTTTAATACTCGTATTCCACACAGTGTGAGCATTAGGAAAAAAGGGAGGGGTAAGAAAGGAGGTGTCGGTGTACATCGGTTTTGAATTCTCGGACACTGCAATGACAGGGAAAGACAGAGCGTGATAAGACATTCTACATTCGCGTAGTACGGCAAAAAAAAAATATCTGTACTTCACAGTACGACTGAAGTTGGGCTCGAGGGTAAACTGATGGGCATTCCTAGAAGTGCGAGTGTTACGGTTGAATTGTTTAAGGGGAGGAATGCAGTTGACTATTTCACTAGAGCATAGTCCGTTAAAATAACGGTAAGAAAGAGTGAGACAAGAAACATTACGCAATGTTGAAGTGACGATAATGATGTCATTGTAACCAATCATTTTAAAAGCTCTTTTTTTGTTATCTTGTCAAGAAGCTTAAGTTACTGAAGCACCAGCCTATATATGGGAGTTATACTCAAGTCTTGGACGTATATAGGTTTTATAAATTGTAGCCAGATCAAAAGAAGAGGAAAATTTCCTGCACATTCTCGGAACATCTTGCAGCGTTTTTAGCGGGGGTGGCCGTGGCGCGATGGATATGTGCTCGCCTGTGAACCTCATGATCACAGGTTCGATCCCTGCCGTTCTATGTCGTTTTAATTCCATTAAAAACCTTCTAAAATTGTCATCAATGGGTTGCTGGTTTACTCATTACATGTTGTTCAGGCATAACACTAACAACATGTAATTGAGTTAAACTAGTATGCCCAACAAGGATGAACGCGAATAAAATAATGTGAATTATAAGCGACATAGAAATAAGACACGGCATTCTCCGCTTTAGTTCAGCCGCCATCCCTGGAGATAAAATATCTGAGACAACAACCTTCAGTCTCAGAACATCGTGCCACACATCTTTCCTATCCTTCTTTCTCTTCCTTAACTTCACGCCCGCGCTGTGTTGAAACATTTAAAGGGTAATCATAGTCCCTTGAGCGCGTGTAGATTATAAAAAAAAAAAAAAAAAAAATCGCGTATGTGATTGTTCCACAAGAGGTGGTTCGTGACGCACATACCGTGAATATCGAGATGTTCAGTTTCGTTGATGCAAGTGCCACTCAAAGATAGTGGCAAGGGGGTATATCTCGCTTTAATGATACAAGACGGCATTGAGTTTTCGGAGCATTAAATTCGACGCGGTTTCTTATTCCCCATTGTACAATGCTGAACTTATCATATTTTGTAGTTGCAGATCCGGATCCGAAGAGGTGGGATGTGAGTCTGAAAACGAATATAAAAAGCTAAGAGTTCTATCGTCAGCGAAACAAATAATTAGAATAGAAGTTGTAGAAGAGGGTCGGATACAAAACGGATCCCCGGGGCACACCAGCATTTATATTGTGGGTTTCAGACTTGAATCCATCCCATACAACTTGTATTGAACGGTTCGAAAGAAAATTCGTGGACACTGAAAGCACACATTTTCGGTAAAAGAGCATGATGCCAAACTTTATCAAGTGCCTTTAAATGCGTTTCTATGACCTTGGAAAGAAGGGATGTTAGTGCGATCAGTCGATGATTTGAGGGAGAAGAAGATTCGCCTTTTTTCGGAATTGGCTGAACAAATGCAGTTTTCCAGCCACTCGGAACGAGTCCAGAAGAATAGGATGGAAAGGCTTACGCAGGGGTTTTGCTAGTGTCGGCTAGCGTGGAAGAACACCTCTTCAAAATGATAGCGGGGATACTATCCGAAATGGCAGATTTATGCATGTTGAGATCTCTTAGGTCTCTTGCACAGTATGAGTACGAAAAAAGATTTGTCCCATCATTAACGCGCTTAAGAATTGGGGGAGTCATGACACTATCTGGCAAGGTGGAATTTGCGGCCTTACAAATAATTTAGCTTTCTCAATAGAGCTAACAAAAGGAGTGTCATTGACAAAAAGCGTAGGAACCGAGGAAGAAGAAGAATTCCTCATATTTTTTTACAAATGACCAAAAATTCTTACTGCCTTTGGGACATTGCAGTATTTTTTGCCTATATGGCAATATGGGCGTTGCAGGCCTTCCTGGCTTGTTTAAACCTTTTTCGGTTTTCCTCAGTTGGGTTGGCTCTAAAAAACCGGAAGCTTACCTCTTTCTCCTTAATAACCTCTTTGCAGCTCAAATCAAACCATTTTTTATCCTTGGGTCTGATACTTTTAACCCTATTCGGGATAAAATTTCTCATTTCCAAAAGAATCATTTTAGTTATTATATCTGCGTTGGAGTCTACAACACTACCGAGGAAGCATAGTGACCAGTTAAGGGTAGGTCTCATGCAAAAGCAAAATCAAATCTCATGTAAAAACTTTTGCCTATAGTAATGCACAAATGTGGCTCTTTTAGTTAAGAATTTTTGTGTTAAGAAAATAAATATATAGCTTGAACCAATTCAGTTGGCAGCAAGAGTACGATAACTTGGCCGCCAAGATGACAGATTTTTGTAGAGGGTTCAAAAATAAGCACTTTTTACTATGGGAGGGGGGGCTCTATATCCCCCCGTTTAGGAGGTAGGGGCATTTTTAGAAAAAATGGTTTAAATTGAAAAAAAAAAATATTAAAAAATAACGGCAACACTTACAATAAAGTGCTATACTGCGTTAGAAAGCTAGAAAATTGTTCTATAATCCTGCATTTAAATTAAATTACTCATGTCAATTGTTTTTGAGAAATTCGCATTTAAAGTCCAAATTTTGATAAAAAAAAACGTGAAAAAAAAAGTTTAGACCAATTGTTTTCAAAATTGTGAAATGAAATTGTAAATTAGCTTATATGTGTTTCATGTATCTATTAGTTCTTAATCGAACACAAAAAACCGCATGGTTCTATGTCTTCTGGTTTTTGAGAAAATCGAAAATAACTTAAACTACTTTTCTACAAAATGTTTGATATTTTTTGCTTCCTTACATAAATAAATCAGTGCTAGCTTCCAACATTACAATATATAAACAGTAAAGTATGTATGGGGGGGCATGCTGGCCCCCTACAACCCCCCTGCTTGGGCACACTATAGGATTTGGGGTAGGTGCGAGGTTGGGTGCATGCAAAGTTTCTTTTGCATTCACAGAATATGTATTCAAAAAATTCAAATTTATTCTATTTATCCACTATTCTATTCTATTTATGTCCACTAAATACATATAAAATACAATAAACGATCTTGAAAACCAAAACATACTTCCGACCATGTTCACCAATACATGGCACTATTTTTCTATCGAAAATACTGCCTAGAAAGGAAATATAAGGACGACTGCGGTTCGCAAATAATAGTTTTTATCAGATGTAAAAATAGTTTACCCTTGTTATACCGATGGTGATATATGTGAGGGTTTACAGTTAAAAGACATCGATCCTCCCACCCTTCAGAGCGAAAATTTAGAAAGTGTTTTACCGCCAAAACATCCTCGGCTTCCCACCATAAAAGAGTAACTCAACGAACTCGACAGTTATAGTACGGATGGTGGCTTTATTGACGAGACTTACACACCTTTTTAATACATTTTGACCTTTTTTAACTAACTATGACTGACTAACTCCTGACTAACTGACAAAATAACTGACCCAGATGCAATTCTACCTCCTCATGGTGCATTCTGGGTAACGCTAAATGAATTGCGGTACTGAACTAACAAAGATTCATTATGTTTATTAACATTAATCCTTAAAATGAAATCACCGTCACCGCCAAAAATCAAAAAAAGCAGTTTTGGTAATTTTCGATTTTCTCAAAAACTAGAAGACATAGAACCATGCGGTTTCTTGTGTTCGATTAAAAACTGATAGATACATGGAACACATATAAGCTAACTTACAATTTCTTCATTTCACAATTTTGAAAACAATCGGTCTAAACTTTTTTTTTACGTTATTTTATCAAAATTTGGACTTTAAATGCGAATTTCTCAAAAACCATTGACATGAGTAATTTAATTTAAATGCAGGATTATAGAACAATTTTCTGGCTTTGAAACGCCAGTATAGCACTTTATGGTAGGTCTTGCCGTTGTTTTTTAATATTTTTTTTTTTCAATTTAAACCATTTTTTTTAAAAGTGCCCTTACCTCCTAAACGGGGGGAGATAGACCCCCCCCCTCCCGTAGTAAAAAGTGCTTGCTTTTGACCCCTCTACAAAAACCCGTAATCAAATCTTGGCGGCCAAGTTCTTATCGTACTCTCCCCCAGTTGGCAATTCTACTGCGGAGGTCTCTTTAAATTTCTTGGCTCTACTCTTTAATTCTTAAAGAGACAGAAAAATCACTGAAAAAAAGAAAAAAAAGATGTACATGCTCACGTTGTTTTCAATGACGCTGCTGCGATCATACTGAAGCACTAAGGAGGGTGAGTTTTGTTTATAGCTTCGCTCACAGTAAAATAGAAATGAATTTCCAGCGATGGACTCTCTTTGAATAAAATATGATCATGGTTTTTTTTTTCTTTCATAGCTTGATGTCTAAAAAACTATTTCATCTCTGGTGAGTTTAAAAGAAAAGACTTTTAGGTGTAAATTATACTTCGAAAAAATAAAATTAATAGACAAACTGGAAGAAGCAAAGAATTCGTTTCTTCTAAATCCTGTGAGTTACACAACCACGCAAACCGAGGAAACTAATGGAATTTCTGAACGTTCAATCAGAAGAATTATTAAGGAATACGAAGAGACAGGAGCTATGCAGTCACCAAATAAAAAGTACAGCATACGAAGTGGAAAACTGGACTAGACGAATTTGACATCGCAGCTATTCGGCGTATAATGCACAACTTCCATCAGGAGGAAAAAATGATGAAAACCTTAAAAATATTGAGACCACGAGTTCAGGAAGATCTGGAGCTTAACTTAAGTATTACGTCTCTCAACAGGATTCTAAGAAGAAACGGATTTAGCTACAAAAAAACGCAAAACAACCGGAAACTTCTCTGTGAAAGAAATGATATTAAACTCATGCGAGTGAAGTATCTGAGAAAAATCCGGGAATACAGAACAAGAGGATATGATATCATTTATTTGGACGAAAGCTATATTCATAGCTCACATACAAGGCCACGGGCTTGGACTGATGACAGTAGCAGTGCGTTGAAGACGCCAATTTCAAAGGGGAAGAGGTTGATAATGGCGCATGCAGGTTGTGAAAAAGGTTTCGTGAAAAAATCCTTACTTTTATTCAAATCTGGAACGAAAACGGGAGACTATCACGACGACATGAACTTCGAAAATTTCTGTAAATGGATCCAAGAACAAGTATTGAATAACTTGGAGGAACCTCCAGTTATTGTAATGGACAACGCCTCGGACCACAATAAATTGGAAGAAAAACAAATTACTTCTGCTAGCAAGAAATCCGAGATGATACAATGGCTAACCGAAAACAATATTCCGCATACTATACAGATGTTGAAACTTGAACTGTATGAGCTAATAAAAGGACACCGAGCTACACACAACCCAAAGCATAAGATTAACGATATCATTCAAGGCATGGGACATGAGGTTGTACGTTTACCACCCTATCATCCAGATCTCAATCTCATTGAAAATATTTGGGCAACTCTCATGGCAAGAGTAGGTTCACGAAACACAACATTCAATTTATTTGATGTTCAAAAATTTGCAGAGGAAGAATTTTCAAAAATAACGGATGAAAAGTGTGTGAAAAAGCCATAAGAATTGAGGAAGAATACTTTTATCACGACCTCACGTGGGACACAATTTCGGATTCAATTATAATTAATCCAAGTGACGATTCTTCAACCGACTATGAAAGCGACATTAGTTCTTTAAAACTAAGTATGTTTTTGTAAATGAACATTTATTATTTAAATTATATTACTCTTGTTTATATTGTTTTTATTTCATTATTATGTTTTATATTTATTTCTGAAGTACAAATTTATAATAATTATTTTAAGGTAAAATTAATTCTTGAAAACTCGTAGGTAAAAATTATTCAAACTCGTAAACACTATTCTAACTAATTAACACTAATCTACAATTAATCCCAAAACCCCACAGGTCAAAAAATAATAAACACACATATCGAATAAACACTAACACCATATGTTGCGGGTTTAGGGTAAGCCACGGAGGCATCTTCAGTGCTGAAAAGAGCAAAGGCACGCTTGCTTATTGCACGGCTCAGCTCGACGGGTTGGGGTGGTTTTTGCCCTTTTCAAACACTTCCCTCTCAGCAAACAAAATTTATCGTGCCTTTTATATAGGGAAAGGATGGGAAGATTGGATAGGATAAAGAAAAATAGGAATGCAAAAAAAGGAAACCGCACAAACATAGTTACCTATGCCATTGCATCTGAGAGAGGATGACGCGTTGTTATGTTCTTAAGTGAAAAAAAAAAAGTTTTATTTTTATTAAAACTAAAAAAAACTAAAACTAATAAAATATTAAAAACCCTAATTTCTACATTTTATATATATTGTATATATATAAAGAAAATATATATATATATAAGAAGATATATATATCAATGACCCTATATCTAAGCCTAGAACTAAAACCCTAAACCTACAGCTAAACTTTTTGTTTCACCCAAAACTAAACTTAACCCCACTGTCTCTCAGACACAATGGTTCGCCGAGTCTGCAGAAGGTTTATTTACCAGATGTTTTGGTAATAGTTTGGCCTGCCCAACCTTGCGTCGGATGACACAACATTAGTTATCTCCTGGCCAGAATCTCGGAGATAACCCCTAATCCAAAAAAAAAACAACACTAGTCACAACTTATCATTGTACGTAAAGTAAAAAAAAATACAGGTAAGTCTGTCTTTAAGTAAGTGGGTAAGTTGTTATGTAAGTATATGTAGTATGTATAGGTAAGTGTGTATGTCAGTATAAATGTATGTCTGAAAATAAGTATGTATCGACAAGTCATTTTATTTTTATTCACAAGTGAACTCAAAAAAAAATTGTCACTATCTGAAACTATCGTCCTTGTCTGTGGTATCGTTAGTTCTCGTCCTCGTCATTCTTTCCGCCCAATCGCTGGCTCAGCCGACCCTCCACACACCTAAATTTGGATTTAGAACTCCATGTTGATATCTATTTCACTCATTCACAAGAAAATTTCAATTCATATATATGTAGCATACATATACATACATACACATTGATCTTTATTTCACAAAGAAAATTGATTTGGGTTAAAATTTACCAAAATTATTAAAAAAATCTAATTGAAAAGTCTCTTTATACAAAAAATTTTAATCAGAGTTATTATTTTTTTTATAATTCGTTTTCCTATCGAAGATTTTAAATTTTTAAAGAAGGACCCAATAGTAAAAAAAAAGGAAATCTATATATGCTTTAGGGCATCAGAGTGTACAAGCTCTTTTCTTCTGACCCAGTGTATCAACTTAAATATTTATATGTATAAATATATATATTTAAATGTGGTGTATCATGAATCAAAATATAGTTTATTTAGTTATTTTATTAATATTGTTATTAGACTTACTACTTATTTGAATTTCCTTTCTTTACTTTTTCCTTTTATTGTCCTTTGATGTGCTGCCGGCAGTACTCTGCGGTACTTTCAGGATAGCTGCTAATTTTTGAATCCGAATTTGTCCATAAATATTATATGTTGATTACACGCTATACACTTTTTCACTTTTCACTATTCATTTCCTTTTCCTTTTTCCTTTTTCCTTTTTTTTTTTTTTTGATTAATTTCAATATTATCTCTAAAGTAAAATATCAACGATTTCAATAAAACAATTATAGAAAATCCAATGACTTTATCAAAAAAAAATGGATTAAAAAAAAATCAAAATTTCAAAAATATATCAAAATGAAAATTTAGATCCAGAAGGGACAAAAAAAAACTTTAATTCAGCGACTCGGTGCGACAGGTTTGTGATCCTTAAGGCGTTCTTTTCGAAGGGCATAGATTTTATACGCCAACAGGTCACCAAATCATCAATTCCAGTTTTCCTGGTTTTGACCTCAACTCGTCACCAGAAATCTCTTGAAGAATGATTTATCCACCTTCTTCCAAATTCACAAACTCTCGATAAAAAGGCTAAGCAGAGGCTTAGATCGATTGCCTTTAATAATTATAGACAGGCTCCTTACATCAACGGAGGATATATATATATAACTATATATATATATATATACATATATATGAAAAGTGCCCTTGAGGCAAGATTGTCTGTCCTACGACCTAAACCTGGTAAGTAAAAATTATCTTAAGTTTTCTTTGAGCACTTTTACACACTTCAAGGATTCATACCTCTGCTATAGTTAGTATATTGGGTTTAGCTTTCTCCACTGCGATATGCCCTCTATACTATTCCACACTATCTCTTTTGAATTTGTATTCCTAAATATATATACAGTGAACATTGGAAAACGTGAACCCCCCAAAACGTGAACTATCCCAAAACGTGAACACCGTAATTTTAACATTGACTGCTCTAAAACGTGAACAAATCGAAAAGCTCTAAAACGTCAACAGAAATTTTTTCAACATTTCTACATGAAAATGCACTGAATTAATTTTTTAAAACTTCGGTGGGCCCCATAATATTGACAATGCGTAATATGAAATATTTAAAAAGGCCATGAAATAGTGTTCAGATGAAGGCTTTGACCAAAGCGACATAAACGCCTAAGAGAAATTGTAGTTGTTAAAATGTTGGCAAAAATAGAACAGACAAAAATTAAAAATTTTATTTGTTAAATAAAACTTTTATTTGTAAAACGTTCTAATTTAAAATAGAAATTATTTTTTTTTAAAACCCGTACCAGTATGTATAAATATGTAAAAATATTCATAAATCTATACTACTGCAAGCAAAAAGAAGATAAAATGAAAGAAAATATGTTTTATTTTAAGAGCAGTAATAAGACAATACGGTAGGAATACTAGTTTAATCATAAAATGTTACATTCCAAAACATGAACAATCTCAAAAACATGAACACCCTCGGTTTTAATTAGTTTACGTTTTCCAATGTTCACTGTATTTTTTTTTTATGAAGGATTATTGTGACTTTATCGTGTTTTACATCTCTCACCTTTATTAAATATGCCTTATTTTTAAGTAAAAATTTTTACATCAATTTTCTGGTTTTTTTCAGATATATCCATACGAGTCGATATAAAAAAAATCAAACTTGACAAGCTATATAGCTATTCTTCGAACAGTTTAATATTTTGCTTTAGCGGTCTAAAAAAAACGGCAACTCTACTGTGCTTTCTACAGATCGAATCTAGGTTTCTGTCGTTTGACCATCGGTCGTTACCCTATGGCCTATATTTCAATTTTTTTCCTCTTACATCATCAAATCTCTGCAGATTGGAAAACTAAATTGAGTTCCCCGATCACTTACACCAGGCTAATCAAATATATACATCTTCATATTAGTATTGTAATTTGTAATGTGTGTTTGTGTAGGTGTTCGGAGTAGAGCTTACGACTTTTGTTGCAGCAACACAATTGACGAAAGAATAAATTACATCAATCCACAACAATTAATTACTCTACAATTCTATATAAATAATCTATTTCCACATAATTCCTACTTATACTATCTAAAAACTAAAATTATTGCACTTTCCTTTAAGTTTTATAAAGCTTGTAACATATTTAAATTCAACTGATTGCCCAAAAGAAAGCTCAAATTGAAAGCTTTCAATTTCCTTTAAGTGCTGGATTTTCGAAGCTATCACTATTGCCATTTTCTGATCATGTTCCTTGACTAAATGTCAATTCTCAGTTGTCATTTGGTATTGTTTATATTTCGTCAGTAAACTTTTCCGCGATCTCCCACAACAACTAACTTACATAAAAATTAATAAAAAAAACGAGGACAATAAACAAAAAGTAAATATACAACTTAGAATAGATTTTTGGTAATTATACTTCATAAGTATGTGCTTGCTTACAAGATCTTATGATCGTGATTCTTTTCTTTTTGCTTTCAGTTCCATCCTTCATAACCTATAACCCATTGGAAGACTAAACCCAAGGACAGAAAAGTTAAGTTATTTGTTTTGTCACTAAAGAATGTCTTATAGGACACCTGTTTTGGGGTAGTTCTAGAACCACTCTTTAATGAAAAACACTAATCGATATTATATCGTTTTTTCTTTCTTTCAGGTATGTTATGTATCTAGTTCACTTCAGTGGCCACCGAGGGCACATATCATCTAGAAGTGCAGTGGTTTGCAGTGATGCTGATTGTTACACCCGAACAATATGTTATTATATTCTTATTATAATATATATGTATATATTATAATTATAATATCAACATAACGAATAAAGTGTATCTTTTTTTTTGTATGTGATGCATTCTATATCTTTTTTTTTTCTGTTGTGTTTTTGTGGCTGTTTGTGTGTGTGAATGGCAATCCAAATTTGAGGATTGTTATGGTAGTACTTTAAGATACTACTGACTATAGGGTGTACTCGTATTTATGGATGTCGTCTTTTTTTCTTGATCGGATACGTCACAAGCTCGACGGCGATTTTGGAGTGGTCGTGACGAAATCGACCTCGTAAAAAAAAGGAAGCCGATCATTCGAGTTGAAATGATTTTCGTAAATATTTGAATTAAAAGCCGTTCGTGACGACACGTGTGGCACGTCCCACTCCCTGAGTCATTTCGATATAGGTCCGGGCTGAATTTGCCTAATGTTTCCGTGGTTAGTTTTACTGTCACAGTTCTTTCTCAGGTGGGTCAACTAGTAAGTAGGTAGGTACAAAGTCAGGTTTGTCATGTATTTTGTTACAAGAATGTAATCCTAGTCAGTCTTTGATTCTCTTATGATAAAATATTATGAATAAATAACTTTGTTACTAATAACTAACGCGTCAAATAATAAATAAATAAAATAAATCTTTATCTGGGACAAACAAAAATAAATAAATAAATAAATAAAACTCTATATAAATAACATAAGAATCTGTATAAATAAATAAAACTATAAAATCTTTAAACTATAAAATAAATAAATCTCTATGAAATAAATAAAATATCTATGTTAATAAATAAAATCTCTATGTAAATAAATAAAATCTCTATGTAAATAAATAAAATATATAAATAAATAAATAAAATCTATAATAAACTAAAATCTCTGTAACGAACAAACAAGGAAATAAATAAAGTAATAAATAAATAAATAACATAAATACATAGTCTAACCAGAATTTAACTTAGGACTACATTTATATCACAGATCTTTGGTAAGGCAACAGCAGCTGAGTGAGTATTTATGCGTGGATATCTTTTGCATGATACACTCCAACTTTATCGCCTCGTAAATTACCCAATTCATAGAGGGAATTCCCTACTGTTTTAAAAACTATTGACTTCAAGAACTTAGGTCCTAGTTTCGCGTTATATCTTTCATTTAGATTACTTTGCTTAAAGTTTCGTCGGTAAACGATTTGCCCTACCTTATAGTTCACATCTCTGCTTCTCGTATTATACGTTTTCTTAGCTTTTTGATGTGCTAATTTCAAATTTTCATATATTTTGTTTCTCAACAATGCTTGTTTATCAGATTTGTTCGTGATTTCAAAATCTGATTCTTTTATCACATCGAGTCTTCTGAGGAGTTCATACGTTTCGCCGTTTTGGACCATGTGTGATCCGAAAACTGCATAGTATGGTTCGAATTTAGTTGCATCGTGCAATACGCTACGAAGGGAAAATGCAGTGTTGCTCACGTGTAGGTCCCAAGTACGTTGGTCACCTTTAATGTAAAACCTAATTTTTGTTAAAACTGACCGATTTACACGCTCGGAAGCGTTCGCTTGGGGCGAGTAAAATGCAGTTCGTATATGGTTAACTCCATATTTGTTTAAAAAGCTTGAAAACAATTCGGAGATGAATTGTTTTCCATTGTCAGAATGGATGTGTTCGGGTACTCCAAACGTATGGAATACACTCTCTTCAAGATATTTCACAACCTCAGCTGCTGTTGCTTTACGTATAGGTTTAAGAAAAACAAATTTGCTGAAATGGTCTAATACTATAAAAATATGAGTGTGTCCGTTCTTCGTTCGTGTGTAGGGTCCTAAAAAGTCAATGTACAGTCTTTGAAAAGGTCGTTCGGTTATCATTTGTTGTCCCATGGGCGGTCTTGAAATCGAGTTCATTGGCTTATTGCACTTACATATATCACAGCTAGCTACATAATCTTTTACGTCAGTGGTCATATTCGGCCAGAAATACCTCTGGCGAAGCTTTGCCAGAGTTTTATGTATTCCTCCATGACCAGCGTTGAAAGAATCATGGGCTGTTACCAAAAGGCCCCTAGACAACTCCCTCGGTACCCAGAGTTTCCAGGCCCTGTCATCTTGGATCGGGTCTCCAGTCCGTCGGTCTGTTCGTTTGTAAACGAAGCCGTCCGAAATACAAATGTCGGGTAGTTTGTCCTTGTTTTTGTTTATTGTCCTCTTCAATTCAACATACTCCTCTGATGAAAAGTATGGTGAGTTAAAGTCAACTTCCGGCATTTCGGTCACAATCTCCTCCATATGCATTCTTGATAGAGTATCCGGGACCACATTGAGAATTCCCTTTCGATGCTCTATGGTGAAGTCAAAGCCTTGCAACTTAAAACTCCACCTAGCAAGCCGACCACTCAAGTCCTTTTGTGTCATCAGCCACTTAAGGCTCGCGTGGTCAGTTATGATCGTAAAAGGCAATCCTTCAATATAGGCTCGGAACTTCTTAACAGACAGAACGGCCGCATAGCATTCAAGTTCCGTTACGCTATAATTCCGTTGAGCGGGATTAAGTTTTTTGGGACATGAATGCTATGGGTCGTTCGTTGTTTTCGTCATCCATCTGGAAGAGAACACTCCCTACGCCAGAAGTTGAAGCGTCGCATTGTATGTAGAAGTGTTTCGTAAAGTCCGGATTCGTTAATATTGGTGCCGTGACCAAGGTCGTCTTCAAGTTCTCAAATGCTGTCAGGGCTTCGTTTGTCATTTCAAAGTTCTTCCCTTTCCTCAGACAGTCTGTCATTGGGGCTGATATAGACGCAAAATTTGGGATAAAGCGTCTATACCAACCCGTCATCTCTAAGAAACGACGGAGCTGCTTAGGAGTCTTCGGTACAGGAAAATCCTTCACTGCAGATACTTTTTCGGGGTCAGTTCTCAGACACCCATCACCAACGAAATAGCCTAAGTACTTGATCTCCTTGAAACAAAACTTGCTTTTCTCCACGTTTATCGTCAACCCAGCCTCCCGCAAACATCTCGAGACCTCCTTAAGGACACTTATATGGGTTTCAAAATCTGGAGAGCAAATCAAGAGATCATCTAAATAGACAAAGACACTCTCTCTCAATCGAGCGGGAATGACTTTGTCCATCAGCTTACACATTCTCTGGGCAGCGTTGCACAATCCGAACGGCATAACCGTGAACTGATACAACGGCCGTCCAGGGACTGTGAAAGCCGTCTTCTCTCTTGATTTCCTCTCCAGAGGAATCTGCCAAAAAGCATCTTTTAAATCGATACTCGATATGAAATGCGTATCGCGTAGGCGACTTAAAATCTCTTCTATATGAGGGAGAGGGTACGCAAATTTTTTCGTGGCTGCGTTCACCTTCCGTGAATCCAAGCAAAGCCTGTTCTTGCCTGGCTTACGTACCAGCACAACTGGAGAGCTGTAAGCGCTGTTGCTTTCCTCTATTACACCAAGTTCCAACATACGGTTAAGCTCAGCGTACATCAGCTTTTGAACGACAGGTGAGATTGGGTAATGCCTTTGTTTTATGGGGATGGTGTCGTCTTCCATTTCGATAACATGTTCTTCAACATGGGTCTTACCCAATCCCAAAACTGCGAACGAAGGGAACGTAAGCTTTACACGCTCCAGCTCCTCATGTTGTGTTGGCGTAAGCTGTCGCATTGGATCAGACTCATTCTGTTCCGTTGAGGATGGAATGTTAAGAGAACTGATTATATTTGGAGCAACTCTAAAGTTCTTCCAGAAGTCTACCCCTAAATAGAGCTGTTGCTGTAAGCTTGGAACCACGTAGAGTTCCATCTCTTGAGTGTTGGCACCCCAAGATACCTTGGTAGAAATTCGCCCGTTAATTTGTTGGTGTTGTCCATCTGCAGTCCGTATATCTTCATTCATAGTACTCATTTTTAAACAATGCCTATGAACAAAATCTAAAGCACCACAACCCATACAACTAATCGAGGCTCCACTATCTAGTAGCCCCAAGAACTCTTCTCCTTCTATTTTTACTTTTGCGTACGGTCTGTTGTCATCATTGACCGCTAATACTGACGCTTCTATTTTATGCTTCCTACCCTTTTTAATTGCTATTTTCTCCCTAAGCCTTCGAATTTTCTTAAAATTTCTACTCTTAATACCTATATCACAGTTAATTTCTTCATTAAAAATTCTCTTCCTTGCTTCTGTATACTCTTGCATTCGCTGATGAAGAGATTTATATTGCACTACTGTTGTCCCACCTGAGAAAGAACTGTGACAGTAAAACTAACCACGGAAACATTAGGCAAATTCAGCCCGGACCTATATCGAAATGACTCAGGGAGTGGGACGTGCCACACGTGTCGTCACGAACGGCTTTTAATTCAAATATTTACGAAAATCATTTCAACTCGAATGATCGGCTTCCTTTTTTTTACGAGGTCAATTTCGTCACGACCACTCCAAAATCGCCGTCGAGCTTGTGACGTATCCGATCAAGAAAAAAAGACGACATCCATAAATACGAGTACACCCTATAGTCAGTAGTATCTTAAAGTACTACCATAACAATCCTCAAATTTGGATTGCCATTCACACACACAAACAGCCACAAAAACACAACAGAAAAAAAAAAGATATAGAATGCATCACATACAAAAAAAAAGATACACTTTATTCGTTATGTTGATATTATAATTATAATATATACATACATATATATTATAATAAGAATATAATAACATATTGTTCGGGTGTAACAATCAGCATCACTGCAAACCACTGCACTTCTAGATGATATGTGCCCTCGGTGGCCACTGAAGTGAACTAGATACATAACATACCTGAAAGAAAGAAAAAACGATATAATATCGATTAGTGTTTTTCACTAAAGAGTGGTTCTGGAACTACCCCAAAACAGGTGTTCTATAAGACATTCTTTAGTGACAAAACAAATAACTTAACTTTTCTGTCCTTGGGTTTAGTCTTCCAATGGGTTATAGGTTATGAAGGATGGAACTGAAAGCAAAAAGAAAAGAATCACGATCATAAGATCTTGTAAGCAAGCACATACTTATGAAGTATAATTACCAAAAATCTATTCTAAGTTGTATATTTACTTTTTGTTTATTGTCCTCGTTTTTTTTATTAATTTTTATGTAAGTTAGTTGTTGTGGGAGATCGCGGAAAAGTTTACTGACGAAATATAAACAATACCAAATGACAACTGAGAATTGACATTTAGTCAAGGAACATGATCAGAAAATGGCAATAGTGATAGCTTCGAAAATCCAGCACTTAAAGGAAATTGAAAGCTTTCAATTTGAGCTTTCTTTTGGGCAATCAGTTGAATTTAAATATGGTACAAGCTTTATAAAACTTAAAGAAAAGTGCAATAATTTTAGTTTTTAGATAGTATAAGTAGGAATTATGTGGAAATAGATTATTTATATAGAATTGTAGAGTAATTAATTGTTGTGGATTGATGTAATTTATTCTTTCGTCAATTGTGTTGCTGCAACAAAAGTCGTAAGCTCTACTCCGAACACCTACACAAACTAACATTACAAATTACAATACTAATATGAAGATGTATATATTTGATTAGCCAGGGGTGGAATCGCGTAAGGTGATAGTTGATTATCAATTTGTTGATTGTCGTTTTGAGCATCGCTCTCTCTATAATTCTTAATTGATATGATAGAGACAGCTATAGTCAAAAACGACAATCAACGAATTGATAGTCAACTATCACCTTACGCGATTCCACCCCAGGTGTTAGTGATCGGGGAACTCAATTTAGTTTTCCAATCTGCAGAGATTTGATGATGTAAGAGGAAAAAAATTGAAATATAGGCCATAGGGTAACGACCGATGGTCAAACGACAGAAACCTAGATTCGATCTGTAGAAAGCACAGTAGAGTTGCCGTTTTTTTTTAGACCGCTAAAGCAAAATATTAAACTGTTCGAAGAATAGCTATATAGCTTGTCAAGTTTGATTTTTTTATATCGACTCGTATGGATATATCTGAAAAAAAACCAGAAAATTGATGTAAAAATTTTTACTTAAAAATAAGGCATATTTAATAAAGGTGAGAGATGTAAAACACGATAAAGTCACAATAATCCTTCATAAAAAAAAAATATATATATTTAGGAATACAAATTCAAAAGAGATAGTGTGGAATAGTATAGAGGGCATATCGCAGTGGAGAAAGCTAAACCCAATATACTAACTATAGCAGAGGTATGAATCCTTGAAGTGTGTAAAAGTGCTCAAAGAAAACTTAAGATAATTTTTACTTACCAGGTTTAGGTCGTAGGACAGACAATCTTGCCTCAAGGGCACTTTTCATATATATGTATATATATATATATATATAGTTATATATATATATCCTCCGTTGATGTAAGGAGCCTGTCTATAATTATTAAAGGCAATCGATCTAAGCCTCTGCTTAGCCTTTTTATCGAGAGTTTGTGAATTTGGAAGAAGGTGGATAAATCATTCTTCAAGAGATTTCTGGTGACGAGTTGAGGTCAAAACCAGGAAAACTGGAATTGATGATTTGGTGACCTGTTGGCGTATAAAATCTATGCCCTTCGAAAAGAACGCCTTAAGGATCACAAACCTGTCGCACCGAGTCGCTGAATTAAAGTTTTTTTTTTGTCCCTTCTGGATCTAAACTTTCATTTTGATATATTTTTGAAATTTTGATTTTTTTTTAATCCATTTTTTTTTTGATAAAGTCATTGGATTTTCTATAATTGTTTTATTGAAATCGTTGATATTTTACTTTAGAGATAATATTGAAATTAATCAAAAAAAAAAAAAAGGAAAAAGGAAAAGGAAATGAATAGTGAAAAGTGAAAAAGTGTATAGCTGATTACACGCTATTATGGACAAATTCGGATTCAAAAATTAGCAGCTATCCTGAAAGTACCGGAGAGTACTGCCGGCAGCACATCAAAGGACAATAAAAGGAAAAAGTAAAGAAAGGAAATTCAAATAAGTAGTAGGTCTAATAACAATATTAATAAAATAACTAAATAAACTATATTTTGATTCATGATACACCACATTTAAATATATATATTTATACATATAAATATTTAAGTTGATACACTGGGTCAGAAGAAAAGAGCTTGTACACTCTGATGCCCTAAAGCATATATAACGGGTGATTTTTTTGAGGTTAGGATTTTCATGCATTAGTATTTGACAGATCACGCGGGATTTCAGACATGGTGTCAAAGAGAAAGATGCTCAGTATGCTTTGACATTTCATCATGAATAGACTTACTAACGAGCAACGCTTGCAAATCATTGAATTTTATTACCAAAATCAGTGTTCGGTTCGAAATGTGTTTCGCGCTTTACGTCCGATTTATGGTCTACATAATCGACCAAGTGAGCAAACAATTAATGCGATTGTGACCAAGTTTCGCACTCAGTTTACTTTATTGGACATTAAACCAACCACACGAATTCGTACAGTGCGTACAGAAGAGAATATTGCGTCTGTTTCTGAGAGTGTTGCTGAAGACCGTGAAATGTCGATTCGTCGCCGTTCGCAGCAATTGGGTTTGTGTTATTCGACCACATGGAAGATTTTACGCTAAGATCTTGGTGTAAAACCGTATAAAATACAGCTCGTGCAAGAACTGAAGCCGAACGATCTGCCACAACGTCGAATTTTCAGTGAATGGGCCCTAGAAAAGTTGGCAGAAAATCCGCTTTTTTATCGACAAATTTTGTTCAGCGATGAGGCTCATTTCTGGTTGAATGGCTACGTAAATAAGCAAAATTGCCGCATTTGGAGTGAAGAGCAACCAGAAGCCGTTCAAGAACTGCCCATGCATCCCGAAAAATGCACTGTTTGGTGTGGTTTGTACGCTGGTGGAATCATTGGACCGTATTTTTTCAAAGATGCTGTTGGACGCAACGTTACGGTGAATGGCGATCGCTATCGTTCAATGCTAACAAACTTTTTGTTGCCAAAAATGGAAGAACTGAACTTGGTTGACATGTGGTTTCAACAAGATGGCGCTACATGCCACACAGCTCGCGATTCTATGGCCATTTTGAGGGAAAACTTCGGAGAACAATTCATCTCAAGGAATGGACCGGTAAGTTGGCCACCAAGATCATGCGATTTGACGCCTTTAGACTATTTTTTGTGGGGCTACGTCAAGTCTAAAGTCTACACAAATAAGCCAGCAACTATTTCAGCTTTGGAAGACAACATTTCCGAAGAAATTCGGGCTATTCCGGCCGAAATGCTCGAAAAAGTTACCCAAAATTGGACTTTCCGAATGGACCACCTAAGACGCAGCCGCGGTCAACATTTAAATGAAATTATCTTCAAAAAGTAAATGTCATGGACCAATCTAACGTTTCAAATAAAGAATCGATGAGATTTTGCAAATTTTATGTGTTTTTTTTTTAAAAAAAAGTTCTCAAGCTCTTAAAAAATCACCCGTTACATTTCCTTTTTTTTTACTATTGGGTCCTTCTTTAAAAATTTAAAATCTTCGATAGGAAAACGAATTATAAAAAAAAATAATAACTCTGATTAAAATTTTTTGTATAAAGAGACTTTTCAATTAGATTTTTTTAATAATTTTGGTAAATTTTAACCCAAATCAATTTTCTTTGTGAAATAAAGATCAATGTGTATGCTACATATATATGAATTGAAATTTTCTTGTGAATGAATGAAATAGATATCAACATGGAGTTCTAAATCCAAATTTAAGTGTGTGGAGGGTCGGCTGAGCCAGCGATTGGGCGGAAAGAATGACGAGGACGAGAACTAACGATACCACAGACAAGGACGATAGTTTCAGATAGTGACAATTTTTTTTTGAGTTCACTTGTGAATAAAAATAAAATGACTTGTCGATACATACTTATTTTCAGACATACATTTATACTGACATACACACTTACCTATACATACTACATATACTTACATAACAACTTACCCACTTACTTAAAGACAGACTTACCTGTATTTTTTTTTACTTTACGTACAATGATAAGTTGTGACTAGTGTTGTTTTTTTTTGGATTAGGGGTTATCTCCGAGATTCTGGCCAGGAGATAACTAAGGTTGTGTCATCCGACGCAAGGGTGGGCAGGCCAAACTATTACCAAAACATCTGGTAAATAAACCTTCTGCAGACTCGGCGAACCATTGTGTCTGAGAGACAGTGGGGTTAAGTTTAGTTTTGGGTGAAACAAAAAGTTTAGCTGTAGGTTTAGGGTTTTAGTTCTAGGCTTAGATATAGGGTCATTGATATATATATCTTCTTATATATATATATATTTTCTTTATATATATACAATATATATAAAATGTAGAAATTAGGGTTTTTAATATTTTATTAGTTTTAGTTTTTTTTAGTTTTAATAAAAATAAAACTTTTTTTTTTTTTCACTTAAGAACATAACAACGCGTCATCCTCTCTCAGATGCAATGGCATAGGTAACTATGTTTGTGCGGTTTCCTTTTTTTTGCATTCCTATTTTTCTTTATCCTATCCAATCTTCCCATCCTTTCCCTATATAAAAGGCACGATAAATTTTGTTTGCTGAGAGGGAAGTGTTTGAAAAGGGCAAAAGCCACCCCAACCCGTCGAGCTGAGCCGTGCAATAAGCAAGTGTGCCTTTGCTCTTTTCAGCACTGAAGATGCCTCCGTGGCTTACCCTAAACCCGCAACAATGGCGCCCAACGCCTACGAACGGCTTTCAAGATCTTTTGGGACTCCAAGGAGATGATTTTTTTTTTGTTTAAGGTCATCCCCTTGGACTTACAATAATCTAGCACAGTTTTATCCTATTTTTATTTTTTTTCTATCCCTAAATGCACAAGCATGGAGACCGGAGAAGCTCTCTACTATAGGTGAATGATGAAGTTTGGCTGTCCAATCCTACAGGTCTTGAACCAGTGGATTCAGTGAGGTAAGATGAATTCTTTCACAAAGCAGAGAGCGGAATAGTATTGAAAGGCAGGGTACTTACTGCTATCCTTATCAGTCAGGTTAAGCCGGACGATAGGAGTGGCGTAAGTGGCTTGTCTAGCAATCCTTTTCGTGTTGAGGGTTGTCTCAGTTTCCTAGCCAACCTTCTTTTCAGGTTCATCATCAGAGAGTACGATGTGGTGGGAAATATGGGAAAACCCAAGGCACTCGTCGAGTCACAGAGGCACTAGTCACAACTATGACCGACTTTTTATGTTCGACATTAACTGAGACTAACTGACGTAACAAGAACTTTTTACGAGACTTTTCCTAACTGTTGACAGTACTTTTCCTTATAGATCGCTTTGGATACTCAGCTTTAACTTCACACACCTTAAATGAAATTATATACAAATTGCTCTAAGATAAATAAAACAGAATTTTTTTAACAGATTTTGAGTTGAAAACTTTGATTTGTAGCATATTTATTATTTGATTCTTTTTAATTCCTTATTACACTTTTTTTTTTTGATTTTTTTGTTCAACATTTATTACTTTTTAAAATTTTTTTTATTTATATTTTTGAAATTCGTAATCTCAAAAATTAATCTAATTTGGCATAACTTTGATTTTTGAGTTTAATCTTATAGAATTGTACATGCGTTTTCTTTATACGCATACAATTTCTTGATTTGAAATTTAATTTTTTTACATTTTTTTAGCTTATCCTTTTATTTTGATTTTTTTCATTTTTGAATTTTTTTTTCTGAATCATTATTGAATTTTTTTTCTGAATTATTTTTGAAGTTTGGATATCATTTCGGAATTTCTTTGAACTCTTGATTTTTTAAAATTATTTTTGAATTTTTTTTGAATTAGTTTTGAATCTTTAAATTTTTTTTGAAATTTTATCTGAGTTCTGATTTTAAAACAACTCAAAGAATAATAATTAAGATTTAAAAGAAAGTTTCTTAACTAAGAGAAATGGAGAAACGTTCGACTGGTGCTATAAAAAAAGGCTCATTATCGAAACGGGTAAGAGGCAAAGGCCGAATCACTCGACAGGCCACCAGATCTCACCAAAGTCCAACTCTTTCAGAAGAGGAACTAAACCAAAGTTTACTTCCAAATCCGTTTGATGACCTACTTAGGGGTGATGGTAATGAGCATGAAATAGGATTAGATATAGAAGGGGCTGTAGCAATGCCCTTACCAATTTCAATCCCACTTGCTTCAAGTCAGGTTACGTTACCAACTATCTTGATTCCAACAGAAGTAGACGAGGAAGAATCTAGGGATACAGTAAACAGGTTAACGAGGGAACTTGAAAAAGAAAAGAAAAGATTAGAAGAACTAGATAAAGTTAGGCAAGATAAGGGAGATTACGAAACCTCCATGGTTGGAGAAAATTTGAATAAGGCAATTGAGTGTGCGGTATCTCGTTCAATAAACGAGACCCACAGCAAAACTATATTGCTTCTTGCAGAACAGACTAGAAGTTTGAAGGAGATGCAAAAGATAGTACAAATGGTAACAGGAAATATTAATCTTTTGAGTGAACGTGTAGGGATAGTAGAAAAATCCGCCACCTATGCTTTCGATCGAAAGGATCAACGGGAGGAAGTCTTTCTGTCTGACCCTGAAATAAGTCCTCCAAGAATTCCTTCTCTGACAAAAGTCCAATCAAGTTGCCACCCTAGTGGATCATGTCATGAACCTGGGAAGCGTATTGACATCTATAAATGGGCAATAAAGTTCGATGGCACTTCAAAAAGTATGACTGTGGAGAGTTTCATTTTCAGGATAGAAACTTTGCAGAAGAAGAATAACGTCTCCAACGAGCAAATTTTTGCGAATTTTCACTACCTAGTTACAGGTGCGGCGGAGCGTTGGTATTGGCAATATCTCGAAGAGAATCAAGGAGATGAATATTTTAATTTCTATGATTTGAAAGCGGAACTACTTAGATAATTCCGAAATAGAAAGACTGATCATGAGATTCTCAGAGCTATGATGGATAGACGTCAACAACCCAATGAATCATTTGACGAATTTTATGAAGAGGTTAGGAGTTTGATGCTTCAAATGAAGAATAAACCAAGTGAGAGAGATTTAGTATCTTTAGTTAGGCAAAATATTAAAGACAAAGTAGCAACTCTCATCTTCGGTTGCAATATCAAGGATATAACAGATCTTAGAGAGGAGTGTAGGCGCGCTGAAAAGCATTTAGAGACAAGAGACTGGAAATCAAGGAAACAGATAAACGAAATTGAAGATCGCGATTTATATCGTAGTAAAGGTACAGCAGAAGATTCTGAAGACGAATGGGAGGATATTGTTGCTGCTGTCCAGTATAACCGGACAGATAAACAACAGACAAAAACTAGAACAGACAAAAGACAACCTACTTACACGAATAACGAACGTGACAAAAGACAACCTACTTACACGAACAACGAACGTGACAAAAAGGACTTTACGAAAGACTTGACTCCAGCAACATGTCCATCGACATTTCATGCCCTAACATGTTTTAGTTGTGGTCAAGGGAATCTAGCTTTTAACTGCGCTTCCTGTCAGGGAAACCTGAAGGTCGGCAGTGTTCCTGGGTCCACTCAACCGACAAAGACAGTAATCCCAGGGAACCAGGACCTGGAAAAATAAAAATTTTGAAGAGGAATCTCAAGACATGTAATGATAAGTGGGGGGCTATTTCCAATAGATATTTGGCCAAGGATCTAGCAATGGTTGTATCTTCGATACAAGGGAGGGTAGGCCAGACCTTTGCCATCAACACCAGGCAATGTCTTTGTGGTCTCAGCGAACTACTGTGTTGGTGAGACAGTGTTGAATTTTGGCGACTTTTTTGGTAAACAAAAAAACGAAGAAAAAGTTTTCTTTAGTTATAGTTTAGATAGGTTTAGATTTAAGATTATATCCTTCAGATATAAATTTTTATTTTAGTTTAGTTTAGTTTATTCATCAAACAGAGATTTCAACTCTTACAGACTACTATAATATAAAATAAATATAAAATTGTACATATGTATATATAAGTAAAAAGATAAATAAATAGTATAATTACATGTCATGTGGAAATAGCAAAGCCAACCATACATTTTTTTTGAATACATCCCTTGAATTATTTGAAAAAATATCTATAAAATTAACAACAGAATTAGTTTCTCTTATACAGCGTGCAAACGGTTCATTTCTACTATAGTTTCTTCTGGCAAAAGTTACTCGCAGATGAAAATGAGCGCGGAGATTTCTTGACGGAAAGTAAAAGTGAATTCGTTCAAGTAAAAGAGAACATTTGATACGATTACTTATTAAATCTTTTATAAACATAATTGAGAAGTATTTTCTTCTTAGCTCAAGCGTTTGAATGTCAATAAGCAAGCATCTAGATGCATATGAAGGTACTTCCATATTCCAGTTCAATTTTATAAAAACAAACCTGGTAAATTTTTTTTGAATTTTTTCGATTCTTGCCGAATGTGTATTATAGTAGGGATTCCAAACTATACTACAATATTCCAGTACCGATCTTACAAGAGAAATATATAAAGATTTAAGTGTATAAGGGTCAGAAAAATCCCTAGAGTTTCGTCTGATAAACCCTAACATCCCATTAGCTTTATTCACTATGTAATCGATGTGCATGCTAAACGAAAGCTTTACATCTAAAACAACTCCCAAATCCTTTTTTACTGTTACCCTATCTAGAGTCATATTGTTAATCGTATAATCAAAGATAATGGGTGTTTTTTTTCTATGGCAAGAAAAGCTCTGACATTTGGCGACATTAAGAAACAATTGGTTGGATTCACACCATTCAGATAGTTTGTGGATATCTTCTTGTAGAAGAAGGCAGTCGACGGGAGATTTTATGGGCCGGAAAATTTTAAGGTCATCGGCGTACATAAGATACTTTGAATGATTGAAACTGTCTGGGATGTCATTTATAAAAAGAACAAATAAAAGAGGTCCAATATGACTACCTTGAGGTACACCTGAGGTAACATCTATCCAATTTAACAAACTGAACTCTGTTTTTTAAATATTCAGAGATCCAATTAAGAAAACTAGAATGAAAACCTAATTTTAAAAGCTTGAAAATTAAAATATTGTGATCAACTCTGTCGAATGCTTTAGCAAAATCGGTGAAAATAATGTCAGTTTGATAACTGTTATCAAATCCATAGAGAACTGATTCGCATAGTGTTGATAGATTTGTAGATGTAGATCTACCGGGAACAAAGCCATGTTGAAATTCAGATATAATGTCCTTAATAAGAAAATTTAACTTTTTACAAACAAGCATTTCAAAAATTTTTGGGATCACTGATAATTTGCATATTGGTCTATAATTCGTAACATTTTGCTTCGATCCCGATTTATGAATTGGAGTTATAAAGGATATCTTCCAATAGTCTAAAAACTGGCCTGTTTGTAGAGATTTATTAAAAATAATACTAAGCGGCAAAGCAAGAGAAGCAGCACATTTTTTTAGAGCAATAGGAGCAATATTATCAGGTCCAGCACTTTTATTCACATCAACACTATTCAAAGCTTCGAAAACATCAGAAACGCTTAACTCCATACTTCCAACATCCACAGTTTTTGTAGGTGTGAAAAGGGGAGGTTCACAAGAAGAAGAAGGCAGATAAACTGATTTGAAATAATCAGCGAAAAAGTCGCATATTATGTTCATATCACTTGATAAGTTATCAGAAAATTTCATACAGTTTGGGAGTCCTGTAGATTTTCTCTTCATATTTATAAACTTCCAAAAATATTTACAATCTGTTTTAATTTTAGACTCAGCTTTGAGAGTAAAATTATTAAACAAAAAATTGTTTAGGCAGTCATATTCTCGATGGCATAGAATGTATTGCTGCTTTAGGTCAAAATTATCTCTGTTTTTATTGTAAGCTTTATAGGCTTTATTTTTTCTATTTTTCAGATTCAATAATTGTTTATTAAACCAAGGCGGGTTGTTACTGGGTTTAAATATTTTTTTCGGAATATAAATTTCAAAAGTATAATCTAGATACATTACAAATTTTTCAAACGCATGAATAAGACTTAAATTGTTTATTGTATCATCCCACGGAATTGAAAAGAAATAGTTATTAATTGCTTCAAAGTTTGCACGCTTATAATCAAAATAAAATTCTGGTACATCAATTTTCTCTTTAATATAAGTTAAAAATTTACACTCTACAGTGAAACAAATATGATGGATTGAGTTTTTGACAACAGGGAAATTTGTCTTTTCAATATAAGCTTCAAACTCTTGATCCACGAAAATTAAATCTAATATACGATTCAAACCATTAGGAAAATTATTTACTTGTATAAGATTAAATTGACTGAAAAAATCTATCACTGACGTTTCTATGTCAGTACGGACATTGAATGGTACTAAAAATTTGTCATCCAAGTCTAATTTCCAGCTTATATCTCCAAGATTGAAATCTCCTAAGATTATTGCATGATCACTTGTACTTAAGTTATTTAGAATTGATTGACAATTTAATAAATGCTGATTATATAAATCTAACGAACTTCCTGGTCGAATATAACTTACAGCCACATATAAATTTAAGTTTCTATTCAAATTAATTTTTATTATTAACTGATCAATATCAAAACCTTGTGGATTTATATCCGAAATTAGTTCAATTTGATTACAAACAAAGTTACTTCTAACTGCAATAATTACACCTCCACCTCTTTCAAGACCAGTAGTTAATGAACATCTATCTTTTCGAAAAACTACGAATTGATTACAATTAAATAATTCCGATGAAAGATGATTCTCACTAAGCCAAGTTTCAGTAAGTACTATTATATGATAATCTTGTGATGCAAAGTAGACATATAATTCATTTAATTTCGTTCGAATTCCACCAACGTTTTGGTAGTAGATACAAAGATTTTTAGAATTTACAGTGTTAGAACAATTTACTACAGGAAAATCACTGGAAAATTCAGGAACATCAGGAACGGCATCATCAAAAAGTACATCGCCAGTTGAAAGTGAAGCGACAGCAACAGGAGCAAGATCGATTGAATTTACACCGACCCCATTAGCAGAATAAATATCCGGAACGATATCAAAAAATTCAGGTACAATTGAATGGGTGACGACAGCGCTGGTATTAGCAACAGCAGCAATAACACCATCAACAGCAGCAACATCATCAAAAACAACAACATCATCAACAGCAACAAGATTAATTTTAGCGTCATCATCAGCACTAAGCTATAAATCGTTTTTTTGTTTGAAGTCAAATACGCGAATTTTGACCCCACTTGGCCAAAAATCAGAACTAAAAATAGTTTTAACAAGATCCAGCGGGCAGCCAAACTTGAAATTTAGATATCTTAGATCCGACTCGGAGTCACTCCTTTGTTTAGCTACTAATTTATAGCATGGAAAAGATAATGGGCTTAACTTTGTATTAGCAGCGATATAGGCAGAAATAGAATCTGGTGTTGTACTACAGTGGAAACTCGATAGATGAAACCATTTTAATGGATTATACACTTTAAGTCCCATATCATTTGATTTTTTACCAATTAATGTGTTATTAGCATTCTTATTTACATCGTTAGCATGCATTTCATTTACAAATAGAGGAGGGATAGAAACATTTTTTTTATAAAATTAATCTCCACCTGACTCAGCAACATCAATTGTATCCCTTTCGTCAGCACAAACATCGAGGAGAGCATCATTGTCATCAGCAATCTTAGTCACAGTAGTTGGAGTGGTGGGAGGAACGAAGATTGTCAAATTATCATTACTCTTGTGAGCATCGTCTGTACGATGAGATGAGTTAAGAGAAACAACAGCCGCAGGTATGTATGATGCAGCGGACTCATCGTTGTTGTTGACCTCAGCCAGTGATGCCAGACTTTTAAAGCGTAAAATCCCAGAATGAATAGAAAAAAACCCTTTTATCCCACGGTATTACAAGAAAAAACCCACAAATATCCCATGAAGTGTAAAATCAAAACTGTATAGTTTTTTTTATTATAATCTATTTTAAAATTAAAAAAAAAAAAAACAAGTTTTTTTATAACAAAAAATACTTATTTATTATTCAGTTTTCAACAAACTTAAAAATAAAATAAAATTAACAATAAAAAACAAAAAACAGAAAAATCACATTCTGTCTGATAAAAAAAAAAACAAAAAAAACTTATTTCACACTTAACTTATAAGAAAACAAAAAAAAACTTATTTCACACTTAACTTATAAAAAAATCACATATGCAGTTATAAGAACTTATACCTATATGAACATTATTACATTTACATATTTTATGTGTACATTTTTGAATTACGAGTATGTACGGCTAAGTGCTCCTTCTTAATTTCAAAATTGTAGCAGAACTATGCAATGCGCCAAAACTTTTCTGTTTTGAAAAAGGGCATTAAATTGATTGAAAATCGACAAAACATGTTTCAAGAAAAAGAAGATTTAACTTTATTTTGAAGGAGCTGCTCATAAATTTGTGTTGCTTTTTTTAGCTTGTCTTCAAAAGAAGCTAAGCGAAAAAAACGATTTTAAAACATCCCAATTTTCTTAAAGTCTAATCACGCAGGGATGCACAGAAAGACAGCGAGTTTTTGATGGCTTTAACATTTTTTTGGGTTCGCAGCCAAAATATTCTTGAAACTCAACTAACTCAGCTGAGCATTTAGCGCTTTCAGAAACTTAGAACGAGATGTCTCTCATCACCTCTTCTAGTTCTTTCAGCAGTTCCTTGCTTGCATAGGAAGCGACAAGTGCCGATGAATGGCATAAGCACTTCATCAAAACTATATTAGGGTTCACATTTAACAACATCCTACCACTACGTTTAGATGAAGGAAAAGTGGAAGTGATTTCTAATTTAGGATTTTTTTTAACAAACGAAAAACGAAAACTCTCATTATGAAAAAAACCCTTTTTTTTGTTCTACGAGCTTCAAAAAAACCCTTTATCCCTTTTTGCTTTTTTTAGACCAAAAAAACCCACAAAAAGGGATAAAACCCACGATATGGCATCACTGACCTCAGCTATTACTACACTCTTTTTTTGTATAGGTACAATTAAGGAAGAGTAAGAATGCATTGGTAATGAAGAGGACAATGGTAATTCGCCCGCCGAGCTTTTAGAGAGTGACGTAGTTTTTGCATTTTTGTCACCTTTTGATTGATTTGAGGGGGAAGGGGACAAATTAATGTTTTTCAGCGAGAGGCGATTTAGAGCAGGAGATGAATTTACCGAGTTATTTTTTTGTAGATTCCGTTTGGGTTCAATGGACTTTTGAATTCTTTGATTTTTTGTTTTTTCTCTTACTTCTCTACTCACATTTAAGCTTACTTTATTTTTATTAAGTGGAAGCGAAATATTCTTTTTCTTTTTGTCTTTATTCAAGAGTTCAAAATGTTTGAGTTCACTTAGTGATTCTTGAAGAAGAGCAAAATGTTTGTTTATTTTGTTTATGCAATCGGAAAAAGAAAAACTCTTACACTTTTCACAATTATAGAAAATATTAGCACTAGAATTTTAGGGCTTAGTTATAGTTTAGTGTTAGGTTACTTTTAGTTAAACTTTCTTTTTTTCTGTTTTGCCGAGAAGTCAGCTTGAAGTCTCACCCTTTCACCAATGCAGTAGCATAGGTAACTAGGTTTATGCTATTCCTTCTTTTATTTCCTTCCCCAAATACCTATCCCATAATCCTATTTCCTCTTCCTTTCCTCATCCTTTGACCTAGGCATGATTTTTTTTTGTTTGCTGTGTGGGATGAGATCGAAAAAGGGCAAGAACCGCCCCAATCCGTCGAGCTTAGCCGAGCTAGAGCAAGCATGCCACCGCCCTTTTTCGACCCTGACACGCAACACATAAAATAAATATAAACATAACGCCCCCGGAACCTTTCTTTTGCTAAGCCACAAATCATAAAACATAGAAATAAACAATAATCCCTAAACTATTTGTCAAAGCAAAGTTGAGTTAGGCACTGTAAGATTTAAGGAAAAATCTTTACTCATTAAATATCTTGCGCACCATTTTTGTTCTCTTAAATCTTCTCTCTGCGAAACCGACCGTTGGCCAACTGAATTGGTTCAAGCTATACCTCGTCTCGTCCAGTGGCGTATCCAGAAAAAATTTTGGGGGGGCCACCTGAATAATTTTTCAATAATTTTATTTTACTTTTTATTTTTTTGCAGTCCTTTTAAGTTAGAAAAATAATTAAATCCAGCATTTTTTTTTGTCCCCTAAGAAACCTTAACTTGCGTAATCAGTAAAATTAAACTTTTTTTCGATTTGTTTTTTTAATTTGTTATTTTTATAAAAAAGATAAGAAATAATAATAAGTTTTGTTCATTTGTTATGCAAACAAGTTTTGAAAACTTAAGTTTGAATGTGAAAAAGGCTAAACAAATAACTAAACTATTGTTTTTTTGTGAAAATCAAATCCATTCTCCTTTTTTTCTTATTGGCAAATTGTTCAACAACTTCCTCAGGATCTATTTCGATTTCTTTGTGAATATTCATGGATGCTAATCCATTTAGACGAGCTTCGGAAGTTGTTGCCCTCAGCCAAGTCTTTAACCTTCTCAGGACGGAAAATGTTCTCTCTGGCTCTGCTGACGTAACTGGAAGTACACACAGTACTTCTAATATCTTCCTTATATTTGGGAATTGTACACTACAGCAAACGGGAAGAGAAGCTAAAGCTGTTGATGGGATATTTTCTCCATTTTTCTCCTCCCAAGTTTGTTTCCATATCTAAATAGTAGAATGGAAAACATAACTTTTTAGTTACCGGTAGAATGAACTGCTCTATCATTAAAGTGGTTTTTGTATGTTAGCATACGTGCAGTTAGACAACTACTGTGGAAAATAAAAACAAATGATATAAAAATAAAAGTAATACCTCGTTCGTTGAGCTCTAGTATGCAATGGTCAAGGAAAGGAATATATAAATTAAGTTTGTAATACTGCTTCACATTTTGTTCTTCTCCCTGGATAACATTAGCTCTACTGACTTGCTTCCCACACGTTCTAGGAGCTTTTGGCTGTACCTCAAATCCTTGTGATATATCAATTATCTTTAAAAATAATAAATCGAAAGATTGATCCACCTCATCGCGCTTTCTTTTTAAAATGCTTTGTAGAGTTGATACAGACTTCTTTGCTTGGAACAGGTCAATGTTCCTGGTTTGCAGATACTTTGTCACCGGTAGCATTAACCCACTTACTTCAGAGCAAACAACTAAACTTACTAGGAACTCGAAACTAAGTATTGCTTGTAATAGCGAATACGCCAGGGAGTGTTGTGTTCCCAGTTCATTTATTTCTTCCAAGCTTTTTACAATGACGTGTACAAATTTTAAGAAATCAATCAAAACTGTGTGTCTTTCTATCCATCTAGTTTCACACATTTGCTTCAAAACTGTTTTTTGTGTTTCGTTGCATTGTGCTTCCAAAAGATTCTTTTTCAAAATTTCTCTTCTTACATGGCTATCCCTTAGAAAATTTGTAGTCGATTTTATGGTTCCTAGCATGTTCTTTATTTGCCGAGATGCTGAAGTGCCATGTGTAGCAGATACTATAGCTAGGTTAAGTACGTGACTGCAGCAATGTGTGTAAAGGGCGCAAGGTTGACGCTCTTTTATTTTGGCTTGGACACCATTCAACTTTCCAGACATGTTTGAAGCCCCATCATAGCCTTGTCCTCTTAGAAAATTAATGTTGAGCCCATATTTTTCTAAACTCAGCAAAATAGTGTTTGCCAAATTTTCACCAGTTAGAGACGTAACTTCAACAAAAGTAATAAATGCTTCGACAACTTTCTCATCCTTTAGATATCGTACACAGATTGACATTTGTTCTGAACCAGAAATGTCTGTTGTTTCATCACAAAGCACGGAAAAGAACGGAGAATTTTTTACGCCAACGATGATTTGTTTAGTTATAACTCCTCCGCATATTTCTATTATTTCATTTTGAATAGCCGAGCTGACGTATAAAGAGTTCTGTTGACCTTTCTCTAAGTGCTCCTTAAGAACCTGATCTCCAGCATCGACTCTAAGCTTAAGAAGAGCATTGAAAGTTCCTCGAAACTCAGTGCTCTCTTGAGACAGAATATTTGAACAACTAACTTCCCTATGTCCACGAAGTGGAATGTTTTCTCTGCTATGAAATATAATTGTTTTTACAATACTGACTAGCTTTTTTCTATTTTCAGAAAATTTTTTGTGAAATGCACTGTCACAAAGCTCTTGTACTGTGCATATTTTTTTTTTATAAACTTTTTTGAAGGATTCAGCATCCAAAAGAGAACTCACATGATACTGAGAGTAATTGTGCTTTTTAAATGCTTCTAGAGCTTTTTTCATTTTTTTGAGGGGACGAGTTACTAAATATCCTACTTCAGCATTATGTGAAGTGGCTTTTCCAAAAAGCACACAATATTTACAAAATGCACTTTCGTTAATCTTTGAATAAGTCAACCATTCATATTTTGTTAACCAAGAATATTGAAATGATCTTTTATGAGATCCTTTCTCAGAAAGAGGAAATTTATAAGAAACAAAACCTTCTTTGTAGTCTTTGGTAATAACATTATACTTGACATTATCATCGATCTGTGCTTGAGCATACGGTAACAAATTACTTTTATCTGAAATATCCACCTGACATGTATTTAAATCTGGGCCAACTAGAATTTGCGAGGAACTTGTAGCAGCGTCATCATTTGAAGGTAGTGTAAATTCAAGATTATTTCGGTTTTTTTCACCATCACTTTGACCAAAACTTTTTTCTTGGCAATCATTTTCCGACTCAAACGGCGCTTCGGGTTCAGTTTCAGTTATGGTTATCGTAGGCTTAACAACTTTACTTTTAATCACGAAACAATCTAAAGTATTGACTTTTCTTTTAGGGGGCATTTTTGTTATTATTACTTTTTTTGAAGAACAATTTTTCAGACCAATATGAATTTTATAACTAATTGAAAAGAAAATGGAAGCATAGATAAAAACATACGTCCGACAGTACTAGCAACCAAAACACCACTAACTAAACGCGGAATGACGTGAAAGAAAAGAAAATGCCAATAGCGGAAAAAGAATTACAGGAAAATGTTTCGCACACCAAAACCCATCTTCTTTTTCTTTTTTTTAATTTGATTTCGTGAACGTGAATAGCAATTGTGAAAACAAAAAACAAAACAAAGGAGAGCATTGTCATTAGATATATGTATGTGCACTCAGTCGCATAAGTTAGTATAAACCACAACATATGATTTACGTTTTATAGTGTATACCATCTTATACGACTGAGTGTATGTATGCATGTATTTTACGTATACTTTCGCACCTACTTGCAATTTTAAGCTTGTTGGCAAAACCAATTTTTGCGCCTACATAACACTGTCCTTATTCCTCTCCAAAACAGAAGCATTTTTGGAGGGAAAAGTACCAAACATTTTTCTCTTTCTCCTCTTTGATTGAGAGTGAAGCGCAGTGATGCCTGCTGCGGTGCTGTTGAAAGTACTATAGTAGCATTTTACTGCTCTCGGCAATTTCGTACTACCGTCTCCTCGTTTCACATTCAAAAAACTATTTTTTCAAAGTACTTGTATCCAAAACATTTTACACAAAGAGCAATGTGTAAAGTCAACCTAAAAAACAATGTATTTCGTTTTTAAATTTAATTTAAATATTGAAGCAATATTTTTAAATATTTTTTTTGTTTTTTGTTGAATATTTAAAATGCTCAATGTTTTTGTACGAGTATCTTTGTTATGCTATGTTATTTTTTAGTTAAAATCACGTATTGTATAAGTTTTGTGCTTATTTTCTTAAGACGCTTTATTAACAATAATTGTTATTTTGAATGCATAATATTAATCTAAAGAATTCCGAACGATTTATCGAATTATGTGGTTTGACTCAAAAATCTTAACGTCAGCTAGGGGTCTAATTAAAACAAACACAAACAACCGTTTCAGAACTTGGGAAGCTCGAGAATCTGAGCTCCCTCTAAATCTCTAAGATTTACGAAAAAGTTTCAGTTAATCATGTACATTATGATGAAATCACCTTAATAATAATTGATCTTTGAGGCTTGGGGGGGGGGGGGGGGGGCGGGCCCCCTGGCCCCATCCCCTCAATACGCCACTGGTCTCGTCTCTTCAGGATACCTTTTTTTCACATCACGCATAGAGATAGAGAAAGGTATAGCTTCAACCAATTCAGTTGGCGAACCTACTGCGCAGGTCTCTTCAAATTTCTCTGCTCTATTCTTTAATTCTGAAAGAGACAGAAAAATCGCTGAAAAAAAGAAAACAAAGATGTACATGCCAGGGTTGTTGTCAAGGACGCTGCTGCGATCATACTAAAGCACTTAGGTTTTTTTCAAGGTTTTTTATTGAACTTTAATATATACAATTGTGAAACTTAAGGATAATATGTATAAGGTAGAAATTTGTTGGCACATAGGGGGCCTAACTTATAAAATGACTTAAATTAAAAAATTATAACATTTATAATGTACATGGTATCAAAATTAGCATTAAGATAAATTGTCTTGGTCTTTGACTCGGGTTGTTCAGTCGCGGTTGTCCAGTTGGTGGGTTTGTAAGGGGTTGTTTGTTTAATATTTTCAGCCACGGTGATATGCTAGCAGCGTATAAACGAACTGTTGGTTCGTTGTCGGTTGGGATCCTTTCTATCATATCCAGAGCACTAAGGTATCTAGGCTCTGGATGTCGTTCCTGGGTGGTCATCCTTCTCATCAGCGGGTTTGGGTGGTTGGTGGTGCTGGATATAAGCTTATTCGCTAATTGTACGAGAAATTGGTCCAGTGGCTTGATTTTTGCTTCTTCGTAGACTCTTTCGTTGCTGAAGTGCTTCTTTCGCTGTCGATCGAAGATAAGTCCGGTGCTTATCCTTAGTATTTTCCTTTCGAAGATTTGGAGATTCAGCATTGCTGTCTTCGAAATGGTGTACCATGCAGGAAAATTGTAACTGATGACGGGTCTGATGAGCTGTTTGTATATCAATAGCTTCACTGGCTGGCTTAGTCCGGTTCTTCTGGCTAGCAACGGATGCAAGCGGTGAAACGCGAAGTTGGAAGTTGAAGCACTAAGGAGGGTGAGTTTCGTTTATAGCTTCGCTCAGAGTAAAATAGAAATGAATTTCCAGCGATGGACTTTCTTTGAATAAGATATGATCATGGTTTATTTTTCTTTCATAGCTTGATGTCTAAAAAACTATTTTATCTCTGATGAGATATAAAGAAAATATTTTAGGTGTAAACTTTACTTCGAAAAGATAAAATTAATAATTTTTGTTTTTATTATTGGGACAAATTTTAGTGCTCCTATAATAAAAAAATAAGTCTATTGCAAAATGCAATTGGGTTAGACATAAAAAACTACCTGCGAGCTGCGACATACGATTAATTGACAACAAGTTTAGGGATTATTGTTTATTTCTATGTTTTATGATTTGTGGCTTAGCAACAGAAAGGTTCCGGGGGCATTAAGTTTATATCTATTTTATGGCGTTAGTGTATATTTGATATATTTTTTATTTTTTGACCCGTTGGGATCAATTGTAGATTAGTGTTAATTAGTTAGATTAGTGTTTACGAGTTACCTACGAGTTTTTAAGAATGAATTTTTGCATCAGAGGGAATTAACGTATTTAAATGATATTTGCTTTGGTTTGCAATTCAGTTTAAAAAAAAACAATTAAGAATAATACATTGAAATACATTTAAAAGAAATTTTAATGGATCCATTTAGAAAAGGAAAACCTATTGGAAGCCAGGCGCGTAAGATAGTTGTTAAGATATTATAATGACAAACTGGAAGAAGCAAAGAATTCGTTTCTTGAAAATCCTGTGAGTTACGCAACAACGCAAGCAGTGGAAACTACTGGAATTTCTGAACGTTCAATCAGAAGGATTATTAAGGAATACGAAGAGACAGGAGTTGTACAGTCACCAAATAAAAAAGTGCAGCATACGAAGTGGAAAACTGGACTAGACGAATCTAACATCCCAGCTATTCGGCGCATAATGCACAACTTCCACCAGGAGAAAAAAATGATGATATCCTTAAAACTGTTGAGACAACGAGTACAGGAAGATCTGGAGTTTAACTTAAATACGAGTATTACGTCTCTCAACAGGATTCTAAGAAGAAACGGATTTAGCTACAAAAAAAACTCAAAACAACCGGAAACTTCTCTGTGAAAGAAATGATATTAAACTCATGTGAGTGAAGTATCTGAGAAAAATCCGGGAATACAGAACAAGAGGATATGATATCATTTATTTGAAAGAAAGCCATGTTCATAGCTCACATACAAGGCCACGGGCTTGGACTGATGACAGTAGCAGTGCGTTGAAGACGCCAATTTCAAAGGGTCAGAGACTGATAATGGCGCATGCAGGTGGTGAAAAAGGTTTCGTGAAAAACTCCGTACTTTTATTCAAATCTGGAACGAAAACGGGAGACTATCACGATGACATGAACTTCGAAAATTTCTGCAAATGGATCCAAGAACAAGTTTTGAATAACTTGGATGAACCTTCAGTTATTGTAATGGACAACGCCTCGTACCACAATAAATTGGAAGAAAAACAAATTACTTCTGCTAGCAAGAAATCCGAGATGATACAATGGCTAACCGAAAACAATATTCCGCATACTATACAGATGTTGAAACTTGAACTGTATGAGCTAATAAAAGGACACCGAGCTACACACAACCCAAAGCATAAGATTGACGATATCATTCACGGCATGGGACATGAGGTTCTACGTTTACCACCCTATCATCCAGATCTCAATCCGATTGAAAATATTTGGGCAACTGTCATGGCAAGAGTAGGTTCACGAAACACAACATTCAATTTATTGGATGTTCAAAAATAAGCAGAGGAAGAATTTTCAAAAATAACGACTGAAGACTGGCGAAAAGTGTGTGAAAAAGCTATAAGAACTAAGTAAGAATACTTTTCTCACGACCTGACGTGGGACACAATTTCGGATTCAATTATAATTAATCTAGGTGACGACTATAAAAGCGACATTAGTTCTTAAAACAAAGTATATGCAAATGAACATTTATTATTTATGTCCTAACCCAAGTAAATTAATACACTTTCCAAAATAATAATGGTAACTATGTACCTATGTATGTATACCTATAAATGTTTTGCAGTTCTGTTGAGTCTTTTTCAAAGGGCTGTAACCTGTAACTCTGCGAAAAGTGGTCGTATTGGGATGAAACCAAAATCGTTTTAAATATTTCTTTTTATTGTTTCAGAGTTTCTAAAAATAAGAAATATCCATAGTCAAACATTTTCAATTTTTATTTTTTAAGGGCTTCATTGTGTTCAGATTATTTATGATTCAATAAAATTAATTAGTGCAAAAAAAATATAGCCTCGGATTAAAAAGTAGTTCCGTTCCTGACCACTAATTTGTATGTAAAAACTGACAACATAATACATTGGGCAGTTTTGAACACATGAATAAATTCGTTATAGATAATGGATTGTGTGAAACAATTTATGGAGATACGTAATTAATTTTTTACAATTTACAATTTACAATTGACCGTTAAATAGTTAGGCGTAAATAATATTTTTGTATATTTGTTTTACAATTGCAATTGTTGGCTACTGGTATGGTTTTTTTTTTAACAAACAGATGATCAATTTTCAAATTGGTTGACCAAACCGTTCGTTTACTATCTATTGTTCCTGAACATTATGTAATTATCAAAATAAAAACAATAATAACAATTTTCGTAGTTTTGCATTTGTTACATATCTTAGACTTGAAGTCCCCACTTCCGGAAAAAAAGTCGAAGGAGATTTGAAGAAAAAAGTGAAGTAATTTGAGAAAAATCGAAGTAGATTTTAAAATGACTTTTTACTTGCTTTTAGACAAATTTGAACTGGGAATTTTCATAAGTTGACATTACAACACAAAAAAGTAATGATTCCGTCTATCTGTAACTCTGTACCTCAACCTGCAGCCTAGAGGAGAAATTGAAATGGTTTGTTTAACTTTAGCTCAGTTCCTTCCATACAGCCATTATGAAATATGATAATTATTGCGAAAACGGCTCTAATGCTCTTAAAAAAAAAAATTTGTGTATAGGTACTGTACCAACAATGCAGTCCACATTTCGGTAAAAAATAAATGTTTTTGTCGGTACCTGTCATAGAACCTTCTTTTAATTTTCTACTTTCTCATTTGCGACTCTACCGATTTCGACCAAAATTTTTTCATCGCAGATTCTTTGACTTTGAAATAATATTGTATACGACAAAAATATATACTTTTAAATACTTGAAATTGTCAATACATTTCTTTTAATTTTAAAGAAAATTGTATATAAATATTTAATTTAATTTAATTAATAAAACTTTCTTTTATAAAGAATAACATTAAAATTACTATAGTTAAATGTAATTTAGTTTCAAATAAAAAACACATATGCAAGCGAAATTTGCATAAGATTCGTGTTTACATGTATTGAGTTTCTATGTTTTTAAAATTACTTATTTGTATATTTTTGTTGTGTTGACAAGTTGACATTCTTTTTTTTTGTAATTCGATGAATTAGAAATTACGTTTCGGACCGTTCACAAAAAGTAGTTTTGAACGGTTTCAAATCTGATATCCACAAAATAAATGCTAGTGTACCCCAGGGCTCCGTTTTGTCTCCGACATTCTTCCCTATGTTCATAAATGATCTTCTGTCTGAAACTGTTGATCCGCTTAATTGTTTTGCTGACGACAGTACCCTCAGCTTTTCATATTCGTTTTTAGATTCACATCCTTTTCCTTCGGATGTGGACTACCAACGGCAGCGTATGGTAAGCTTATTCAATTCTGATCTTGACAGCGTTGTCCAATGGGGAATCAAAAACCGTGTAGAATTTAATGCTTCGAAAACTCTATTAAATATAATGAATTCATACTATTGTACTTTTTATCTCTGCCATCTCTATTTCAATTATTATATCTATTACTTATTCACCTAATTTATCACGTTAAATCACTATATATTATTCTTAATATTAATCTTTCACTTGAATAAAATACTTCTTGGTAAATAGTCGTTGTACTCTCTTCTTAAGGATTTTTTAATCCACAGCCATCGCTTATTATCAGCCTAAATATTCTACAGGTTATGGGCCCAGCTGGTGTTAAATATAATTCTGATTTCAATTAAAACTATATTTTTACAATTTTTTAATCGCTATAATCAAAATTTATATGATGTCGATTTCAAACACAGTGCAAGGCAGAATCGCAATTTCAATGGCGAAAACTATCCTACTTGGAGTGCGCAAATGGAAGGAGTTTTACATAAGCTTCGCTTTCTTAAAATTGTTCAGGAGCTTGAAGCACGACCAGCAGTAAAAGCAGAACAAGACAAATGGGATGATAAAGGAGTGAACTTTTACTTGCCATGGAACCACACGTGGTTGCACTCGTAAAAAATTATAAAACTTCAAATGAAATCTGGGATTTCTTGCAATCCAGCTACGATAGGAAAAGTGTGCGACAAAAGGCAGAAGAGTTCAAAAAGTTATTGAACATTCGTATGAGCAGCACCCAGGGTATGAACGAATACTTGCTAGAGTACTGTGCTATATTTAGTCGATTGACGGAGCTAGAGGCGAAACTTGATGATGATCTTCTAGTTGTAATGCTCTTAGATAATCTTGACGAAAGTTATAAGGATGGACAAGCAGCATTCGCAGCACAAAAAGACTTCCCATCGTTAGAAACTGTTCGCATTAGGTTTATGGAAGTTGGTGACAAAAAGGGGGGGGGGTCATCGAATGATAACGCCATGAGAGTAAAAGGTAATTTTAATCACTATTCATCTCGGTACAATAAGCTGGCTCAAGATATTGCAATTATAATTGAAGACGATGTGGACGAAGAGGACACAAGGCTAGGGACTGCCGATTACGTGGAGAAAAGGCAAAACAGGTTGATGACTTATATGAGAGTGGATTTATGATGCAGGAGTTTGTGAACTCGTCACCGTCAAAAGTACTAGAGGTAGCAGAGAGTCGTTATCATAAAGATGAAACACAATGGTGCTTGGACAGTGAAGCTACATCCCCCACATGTGCCATAATGAAATTTTCTTTTCCTCTATCAAAACGTCAAATCGGGTATGTTAAAGTTGCTAATGACAAACAAGTCAAAATTATGAGTATTGGAACTGTTGATATTGTCAGTGAAGTTGATAAAAAACCTTTATTTTGTTCTCTCTTTAATACATTGTATGTTCCAGATCTTAAAGAAAATTTAATATCTATTAACAAAGCAACAATGAATGGTGTAAAAGTGTTTTTTGAGGCCAATGACGCGCGTGTTGTGAACAAATGTGGTCAACAGCTCATGAGTGCTGACAAGGTGGAAGGGCTTTACTTCGTGTATCCTATCAAAGAAAAGGCATGCAACATCAAAAGCACTGATACTGTAGCATCTGTAAAGGCAGCAGAGAATATTAAACGATTTCGCTCTAATAATGGGTCGGAATACACCAGTAATGCTTTTAGGAGCTTATGCTTGTCTAATGGTATTAAGCAAGAGTTTAGTTCAGCCTATACACCACAGCAAAACGGTGTGGCTGAACGTGCCAATCGCACACTTGTTGAGATTAAAGCTGAGTTTCCAGAGTTTTTATGGGCAGAGCTAGTTCATACTTCAGCCCACATACGCAATCGATGTCCAACTACATCAAACAAAAACAAAACTCCTGAAGAATTATGGCCAGGAAAGATTCCTAGCGTTTCATATTTCAGGGAGATAGGGGCGAGGGCATTTGCTTTAAACAAAGCTGGAAATCAAGGCAAATTCGAGGCCAGAAGCGAAGAGTTTTTGTTAATAGGTTATTGTGAAGATGCTAAAGCGTATAGGCTATGGAAAAAGGGCACGAGATCAGTGATAAAAAGCCGAGATGTAATTTTCATTAAAGATTCTGAAAAAGAAAAACGGTATAGATATTTTAAGGTTGATGCTGGAGTTGGAACGGGTGGAGCAGAAAAAGGTGTTGCAGGAACGGGATTAGCCGGAGCGGGAGAAACAGGAACAAATATAACAGAAGCTGAGATACCAGAAACAGGTGTAGCAGGAATAGATTTTGAAGAAAAGGGGAACAAAATTAAAACTGAAAGTGATAAAAGTGATTGCTCAGAACAAATATCGGATGAGGATGAGCAACACTATGAGGAAGCTGTAGGTAATCAAAATAAAAGCCATTACGAGAATGAGGAAGACACAAATACAAGTACATCGAGTGACAATAATGGTGAACCGAAACAAAATTTAAAGAAAAAAGGGAAATCAGTTGTAACTGCTAATGCTGGACAAAGCCTAAGGCCAAGACGAAAAATTCCTATACCCAATTATAAGAAAACTTCGTATCAAGCTGAGATTGATGATCCTGCATCGTTGAAAGATGTTGAATCTTCTCCAGATGTTGAAGAATGGAGGCTAGCAATGAATGTTGAAATAGATTTTTTAAACAAAAATAACACATGGGAACTAGTAGACCGTCCCAAAGATAAAAATGTTATTGGATGTCGGTGGGTATTTAAAACTAAGCGTAACAGAGACGGAACTATGAAAAGAAGGAAAGCTAGGCTCGTAGCAAAAGGTTACTCGCAAATGTACGGGGTAGATTACTTTGAAACATTTGCTCCAGTTGCTGAGATCAGCTCGATTCGTATGCTTTATGCTATTGCTACAGAATATAATTTGGATCTTCACCACATCGACGTTTCAACTGCTTTCTTATATGGAGATCTTGATGAAGTGATTTTCATGGAGCAGCCAGCTGGTTTCGTAAACGATAAATCAAAAGTCTGCAGACTACAAAAATCGATATATGGTTTAAGACAATCGGGCTATCAATGGAACAAAAAGTTAGATAGCAAACTTCAAGAAATCGGATTCACAAACTCAAATTACGATGAATGTATTTAATTTAAAAAACAAAATGGAACAGATACATACATCACAGCCTATGTTGATGATTTAATTGTTGCAACAAACAATAATTCTGAATATATTAATTTGAAATCGCATTTAAAAAAATATTTTGAAATTAGGGACATGGGTGAACCTGTTACGGCTGCCCCCATAGGAGATGAGTTAAGCTGATGTGGATTTTTCTCCAGGGAAACTCCATTCAAAATCATAACCTGGGAAAGATGTATAAAAGAATAAATTGTACTCGGGTTTCGGTTCTGGTATCCACTCACCTTGTAGGTCGCCTGTGATGTACATATATAAATGTACAAGTACATAGATTTAGTCTTTAATTTTAACTTCTTTATTTCACAATTTTCAGGGTTATACAATAATAACTTTTTATAAATATTAATTATTTATCAAGATATAAAATTTTGTTTGTAATTACTTTAAGTTACTTTTATTTAATATATTCAACTTATATTTTATGTTCTGCTCTCCTTGAGGTCTATATATTTTGTGTCTTTTTCTATTTTGAGGTGCCAGTCAGTCTGACGTTCGTAAGTGTTACCGTAGGTAAAGATAAAGCTATAGTAGGTAGTATTTAGTATTTTACTACACCTCCTTCCTTGAGAAAAAAAATTTAACTCGCAGAGTTATAATTTTTGTTAATTTTACAATTTAGCAATAAATTTCATTTTTATCTTATTTGTACAATAAGGAAATATTTTTCATTTTTATTCGTACAGCTTAGAAATATTTAATTTGTATCTTATTTTTAATATTTTGACAATAGATTTTTGTGTACTAATTTAGTTTTACTTGTAGATATTTCTTTAATTAAGGTGTTGGAATTTTCAAATAATTTAACAATGATGTATGGCCCTTTCTTAATTGGTTCTAATTTGCTTTGATTTACAGTTTTTAACATAACTTTATCATTTACTTTAAAATCCAATGGTGTTTTAATTCTTGAGTCTAAATATTCTTTTCTATTCACTTTACTCTTTTCTACCATTTGTCTGGCTCTTACGTGAGCTGTTTGTAATTTAAACTTAAATTCTTTGCTATAATCATCAATATTATAAATCGGATCAATTTCTGCAGGTTTTAAATCAATTGGCAGATTAGCTTTTTTTCCATACACCAACTCAAAAGGTGTATAACCGGTCACAACACAGGGTGTTGTATTATAGCAAAATTCGTAATATTTAACCCAATCGTCCCAATCACTGAGTTCGTTATTGATATGTATTCTTAGATATTCATTTAAATTCTTGTGGTTCCTTTCCAATGAACCTATTGTTTCTGGATGGTATGGTGTGGAATGTCTGTGTTGAATTTTTAGGATTTGCATAATTTCTTTAAAGAGTGAATTCATATATTCTGTTCCCATATCTGATTTTATTTTTCTAACTGCACCGAAATTTAAAATGTAGTTTTCAATAAAAGATTTGGCTACAGTGCTACTTTCTTTGTTAATAATAGGACACAGTGTTACATATTTAGTTAATTCATCAATTATTGTTAAAATGTATCTATTGCCTTTGGTTGTTCTAGGTAGAGGTCCTACTGTATCTATTGAAATTGTGTCAAAGCTAGTGTTTGGTGTATCTGTAATTTGTGTGAATTCCGTATTTTTTTTACTATATTTATTTATTTTGCATGTTTTACAATTTGAAATATATACCTGTATTAGTTTTTTCATATTTGGAAATGTGTATTTTTGTGAAAGTTTTTTAATTAGTCGTGTTACTCCAACATGTCCCCCAAGAAGGCTCTCATGATAATTTTGAATTAATTCGTTTATTTCAAGTGGATTGCTTATATTGATTTTTAATGGTAAAATTGCTATTTTTAATGTTTTTAGTACCTGGTTCCCAATATCTTTGAATTTTTTAACTGTTATAATTTTAAATATCGAATCATTTTGGCTTATTTTAACCTTGCGTATATTATATTGTTTTAATTTTAATTCTAACAGAGAAAATGCTTGCTCTAGAGCAGTATCTTTTAAAAAATTTGATTCTAAAAATATATTCAAAGTGACTGATTTCTTTTTCTGGTTATACTCAACAGTTTGAAATTCCATTTCACAGTTTGGTTGGATTATGAAATTAATTTCATGAAATGTTTTTACCTCGTTTTCGGTCAAGACTGAGTATACATTAAGGTCAACAATATTTTCGGTAGGGTTATCCTTCTCATCATGATAACTAGGCACGCCTTGTTTTTTCATACTTCGGGTTGTCATCGCATTGATGCACAATTGCTTTAAATCGTCGCTATCTATTGGTACTCTCGACAGTGCATCGGCACATACATTGTGCTTCCCTTTAACGTATTCAATTGTGAAATCATACATTTCAAGGTCAAGCCGCATCCTTGTCAATTTGGAGGTGGGATTTTTCATTCCAAACAAATACGTAAGTGGCCTATGATCTGTAAATATTTTGAATCTTCGTCCTAATAAATATGGCTTAAAATACTCTACGGCCCAATGTATTGCTATACATTCTTTTAATGAGGGATGTTTATGCTTTTCGCTCTTTTGGAACGTTTTTGACGCATAACAAATAGGTAGGTCATGGCCATCTTTAACCTGGGACAAAACTGCTCCACAGGCTATATCGGAAGCATCTGTAGTTAACTTAAATTCTTGCGAGAAATCTGGATACTGTAAGATTGGGGGTTCCATTAATTTCTTTTTTAGTGTTTCGAAAGCTATTTGACATTCTTGTGTCCACTTAAATTCAATATCTTTTTTTAATAACTTATTAAGAGGATGAGCAATTTTTGCAAAATTTGGAACAAATCTACGATAGTAGTTACAAAATGCCACGAAACGTCGTATTTCGTCTGAGCATTTAGGAACAGGGTAATTTTGTACGATAGAGTACTTTGAGGGATCTGGAAGTATGCCTTTATCGGAAATTTGGTGTCCTAAATAAGTAACATTGGTTTGCAGAAATTGACATTTATTCGGGTTGAGTTTTAAATTGTGCTTTCTCAAAGCTTCAAACACTTTAACAAGATTCTTATTATGATGACTAAGCGAGCAACCAAAAACAACTACGTCATCTACATAAAGAAAACAGGATTCAGGAGAGAGACCTGATAGCACTATGGTCATCATACGTTGGAAACTGTTAGGTGAGATTTTCAGACCAAATGGTAATCTTTTAAATTGATAGTGACCAGAACCCGTAGAAAAACCTGTGCACTCTCTTGAATCAGGGTTGATTTCGATTTGATGAAATCCCGAATAAAGGTCCAAGATTGAAAAAAATTTTGCTCTTCCCAATTGATCAAGGATTTCATCAATTCTGGGGAGAGGAAAAGTATCTGAAATAACCTTTTTGTTAACGTTTCTAAAATCAACGACTACTCTCCAGCCTTTGATGTCAGAACTATTTTTCTTCGGTACAAGCAACAAAGGTGAGTTATACGGAGAGTAAGAATGTTCAATTATATCCCTTTTCAGCATATCTTCTACCTGTCTATCAATTTCGTTTTTATGTGCTTGTGGGATTCTATAATTTTTTGTATACACTGGTATATCATCAGTCAGATTTATTTTCTGTGTGTAAAATGTATTTGTAGTTAAGTAGTCATCTTCCAAATAAAATATATCTTCAAATTCGCAGCAAATATTTTGAATTGAATCTTTTCCATAATGAGGAACAAAATTTAAATTAAGAGTCTGTTTAATTTTATCTAATCGTGAATTTGTTTTTACTTTTGATTGTTCTTGAGTTCCATTTGAAAAATTAAGGTTAAAGATACTCTGTTCTCTTTTGGAAGGGTCAAGAACATAGTATTCAGCCAACGGTAGGCTTTTGGGGATAAAGTTTTTAATTTTTGTGTCTTCTTTATTTGTATTTACAATTTTTAAGTATGGCGTATTATGTACAATCGAATTTGAAATAAAAATTCCAGGTTCAATTTCTTCAGAAATAATTAAACTGGGTTCATTATATTCAATATTTAAACGTCTTATTACTTCTGATCTTCCTGGTAAATATATTAAGTCATCTATTTTATCGCAAAGTGGAACAGAAATTAAATCATCCGAGTCAGATTTAAATTCTAAAATGTAAGTTGAATAATTAATTGTTGCTTTCAGCTTTTTTAAAAAATCTCTTCCCAAAATGCCATCTACTTCTAAGGGAAATTCTTTCGGAACTATTTGAAATTCATGTATAAGAGAAAATTCGTTTTCAAAAGTTAGTTTTGTATAAGTTTTTCCTATAGTTACTATTTGTCCTTGAGTGACACCTTTTATTATACAATTCTCGCTTATAATTACTTTCTGATTTGGATCGATTTTCTTAGAAGAAAAGATTGAAATTGAAGCTCCATTATCTATCATCAAATAACACCACCTATTATTAGTCATTTTGACTTTGACTTTAACAAAATCTGATCCCGAGAGAACATTAATTGAATAAATATTTAGTTTTGACAATCCCTCAACTGAGCTACGACTTGGCATCCCTGTTGAGGGCGATTGGAGTTTCCCTGAATTTGGGTTTCGCTATTATTCCGGTTATAAACTTGACTATTGTTACGATTTTGGCTGTTGAAGTTATTATTCCTGCTTTGGTTAAAGAAGATTCGGCTGTTTTGATGGTTTTGGTTTTGTCGATAATTTCCTTGATTTCGGATGTCGTAATTTCTGTAATTGTTATAATTTCTATTATAATTTCTATTCATAGGTGATATATTCGAATTATTATTCAAAATACTCTGATTATTGTCGAAATTCCTATTGTTTGAATTTTGATATCTTTGTATGTTATTGTTTTTAAATTGGGAAAATGAGTTGTTTCTGGGATTTCTTGAATTTTGAAAGTAATAACAGCTTTGATTATATTCCCTATAGTTTTCTAAATCTTGTGATCTTAAACTGTTAATATTAGTTTCCTGTGTACGAATAAATTTTGAGTCAGCCTCTAGTGCAAATTTAACGGCTTCGCTTAAGCTTCTCGGTTCCTTATATATTAAAGCTTGTCTAATCTCAACTCTTTCTAAGCCCCTTGAGAAAATTCGAATAGCCATCTCGTCTACTTCAGATCTTATTATGGGACGCGCAGTTTCATCCTTACTTTGCATTTTAAGTTCAATCAACTCAGCACTTAAGTTTTCAATCTCAGTTGCAAAACTTGCTACTGAATTTTCTTGTTTTAATTTTTCTAATTGATTTATTTTCTTTTCCTTAGTTGTTTTGTCACTAAACCCGTCCATTATAGATTTTTTAAAAGACTCAAAATTCGTTGGTGAAACTTCCGTTTTAAATTTACATTTTACATTTTGTAACAATTTGACCTTCAAAAGAAATTGCAATAAAGTATCTTTCGAAGTGTTATTTAGTGTATCATTATAAAATTCGCATTTGTCTAGGAAATCAGTTACGTTCTTGGGATTTCCATCAAAGTCTGGTATTAAAGAGTTAGCTAATTTCAAATCAAATGCAGCCATATTTAATTGTTTTTCTAAAAAAATCTCTATTTCTGATTCAAGTTTTTGATTTAAGGGAGTATCTTTAATCACTGCATCTAAATTCAAAACAAACTTACTTCTATTTAAATCGTAATCGGAATCTGAATTTGAATCTGAATTCTCTTCACACAACTCTAAGGCAAATTTAAAGTCGGTAGCATATTCAAATCCTAAGAATTCAACACAAGATTTGCATTTTTCTTTACCGCTAACTCCCTTTGTCGTGTGTAAAGCTTTTTTTTATATTGTGGAAATGATTCAAAATGATCATCAAAATATTTAATATAAGAATCAAATAATGCTTTTAAATTCTTAATTGTGTTTGCTTTTGATATTTCGTTTAAAGAGTATACGTTCTCTCGTTTTACCTTAGTAACAAAAACACTCAGTTTAAAGAAATAATTTTTTAGTTTAATTTCTTGGTCGCACATTGAGCAAATATCGCGAACTAAACTTCTGTTTTCTTTTCATATATAAAATTTAAGCCAGATCAAATATAGAAATGATTAACACAAATAGCTATAATGCATGTAACAAAAAACTTGAAAAAAATACTAGGTTTCTACGGTAAATCAAAGCATCACAGTAAAATCATGGTCTTATCTGCAGTTATGGACAAACTTTTTAATGATTTTTTTTTTTTAAATTAAACATTATTGAATAAATATAATATAAATTGAAAAATTTAAATATAGTTAGTAAGTAATATTTAGGTTGTTGTATGATGTTTTTCAGCATTATATACATAGTTGTAAATATTTACGTAGTTATATGACTGCTGTTCGTTGGTAGGTAGTATATACTTATGTGGAATGCATGTACATATGTATATAGAAATTTTATCAGGTGATCTGGTGTGACGTTGATGCTTGAATTGTGCCTTTATGTTTTGATCAGTTGTGGATGCGGTGCTTTTTTAGTCACGGTCGCCATGTGATGTACATATATAAATGTACAAGTACATAGATTTAGTCTTTAATTTTAACTTCTTTATTTCACAATTTTCAGGGTTATACAATAATAACTTTTTATAAATATTAATTATTTATCAAGATATAAAATTTTGTTTGTAATTACTTTAAGTTACTTTTATTTAATATATTCAACTTATATTTTATGTTCTGCTCTCCTTGAGGTCTATATATTTTGTGTCTTTTTCTATTTTGAGGTGCCAGTCAGTCTGACAGTTCGTAAGTGTTACCGTAGGTAAAGATAAAGCTATAGTAGGTAGTATTTAGTATTTTACTACACGCCGCACAGTGGTTCCCAGGTGGAAAAAACCCCAAATGTAAAGTATTTTCTAAAGTGTAGTTAATAATATTTTTCGATTCTAGATATATGTATGAGTAAGGGGTATAATCCACACATTTTTTTTAAATTTTTTTAGCTGAGTATGGCTTATACAAAGTGACTTCTTGCAAAAGTCGAAGATTTATAGATTTTTTTTTAGCAATTTCAGAGTAAGAATTTTTTTACATGTAATATTTTAATCAAATTAATATTCTTTATTTTGATTAATATTGTATTTGGATTTAAAATGACATTTACCGTTTATTAAATTTGTCTATCAATTTCGCAAACGAGGCTCTAAGTTGAAGCTACCTTTGAAGATTAGCTTTTTTCAGTTTGACGGTCTATAAAAAAAAAGCTCCACGATGCTCCACGTGGATTCATAGATTATTATGACGCTTATAATATATTGCATTCATGATTCTAAAACAAATGACCCATTTTGACCCATTTAGCCGCAGAAGCCTTTTAAGTGTAGCAATGCATGCCACACAAACAGCACCTGAAATTGACTTCTGGCATAACCTTTTCTAATGTAACGGCTTTTTTGGTAAAAAAAAAGTTGTTTACATTGCAATAGATCTATGTAGTCATCACTGAAGTTGCATATGAGCTTTGGTTGAGTGAAAATTATAAAGCTAGTTTCATCATGCCAAATTTTGTAATTGATTATAAGGTGTGCGATTTCTTTTTTAATAATGATATTAATAATTTTGAAAACTTTTTAAGTAAAGGCTACCGAAATTTACAAACGGTTCAAATTAAAAAAATTGTTTCAGATGTAAAGAGATGATTCTTACCACATTTTAAACAATGGTATAAGTCCACACGTTTTACAAAATCTACTTTTGTGATTGAATACAAGTCCTACAACTTAAATTTCAAAGCTTGGAGAATCACAAAATCAACATTACCTATAAAACAAGAAACAAAAAATAACATTCAAAAGGCGTTTATTGAAAAAATGGGTTTTAAGGTAGACTTTGTTAAACAAGGATTAGGTACAACGAACGCAACACCTCGCGGAGATTTTTTTGAAACCCTTCTTTAACAGCAGATATAACGAAGATAGATTTAACTTTAATTAAAAAACTCAGTGTATACTGAGGAAACAGCTTTGTTGGCCCTTGAACTTTATCCTTGGTATTATATGCCAGCAACTGTGCACAAAATTTTATTCCACGGAGCAGAAATAATAACGTCAGCAGGATTGCCCGTATAGAGTCCCTGTCAGAGGAAGCACAAGAAAGCAGAAACAAGGATTATAGGTATTACAGGATACATAACCCTAGAAAGTGTTCTCGTTTGGCAACTAATGAGGATGTTATTCATCTTATGCTAACATCTTCGGATCCGTACATTACACACCTAAGACCTGAACCAAGAACAAAAGACTAAGTTCATTAAGTGAAGAAGCACAGTCCTTATTGCTCTAATTTTTTTCTATTAAAGAAATAAGAACCAAAAAATATGTATAAAATTAAGACGCTAATATACTAATAAGAGTTTTTAATTATTTATTTTCTAAAAGACCTACTTTTAATACAGCTTTAGTTAATAATTTAAGTAAAAGAATAAATTCACATTCTTTAAAAACAATAAGAAATAACAACAATAAATTAATTAATTAAAGTTGTGAAAATAACAGTAATTTGTAAGTAAGTTCCAAAATTTTTAAATCTTGATGAGAGCTTGTACCATTTATATCACATACCAAATTTCAAAAAGATCGGTCCACCCGTTTCGTTTTTATAGGTTTTTTCCATCGTCTCCATTGAAAGGAACCACTGTGCGCCGCCGCCTGTTGATTGCCTCTTAGATCCTGATTGAAGAATGTTTTTTTTTTTCTTTTGCTAGTGTTGAGAAGTATTCGGTGGGAATTACTCAATTTTCATATGAGGGATGTACTATAAGAACTTTATTGCAACACATTATCTTTATTTCACATATGATTACCGCATTTTTGTTGGCATAAAAAGTTTTTTGGAAAACTGAAATTAAAACAACTTGGAAGCTCGCAATTGAAAATATAATTTAGAGTCAACAGCCAAATGTCATAGCCGAAAGAGCATTCCATGGGATGCAAAGAAAATGAATGAGTTCAAAGAAATTAAAGAAAAGGTGAAGACACTAGAATAAGGTATTTTTGGGTTGAATGTGTTACAGTGATTATAGCGATGAAGAAAAGGTTGGAAGAGACGGGTTGAGACGGGGTTTTGAAGAGAGACAGCTTCGAAATACCGGTGAGAGAAACTCAAAGGTTTGCATTTATATAAGCTCCGCCTAGAAATAGGGGTTACGGTATGATTTCGAAGATGAGCATACGGGGTCTCAGCTAGGTCATCGAAATGGTGAGCTTAGTGGATAATCAGACGTCTTCAGTGCTGAAAGTGTGTCGCCAGGTTGTATTGACATAGCAAAAAAAAAAGAGAAAATTTTTAAAGTAAAAAGTGAACCAAGAAATTGTTCCCAAAACTTGGGATTTATATAGTAACTTTATTTAGGTCGCGTATCGGAAGGAAAAAGAAGGTTAGGCTTTTTTTTGGAAACGGTGAGTAACAATTGGTATGTTAGTAGAAAAAAAATGCTAAAACGGAGTGAAACGGTTTAGGTATCGCAGGCGAACCGAGACGTCGACGACAAGGGCAAAAGTCGAGTCAGCCCTGTGATTATGGCAAACCAAAGATAACGGTTGTCCAATTCAACAGGTTTAGTAACGTTATTGTGGACGAGCTATAAAGAAGCAGCGTATTTCGAATAGCGCCAGAAACTTAAGTACGAGTATCACTTATAAAAATATATTTTACAAGCTTTTTTTTTTGCCCGTGGCCGAAATTCCGAAGTGCCGCGTGATACCCTATATAATTATTCAAAGTAATTTTCAAAATGTTCCCTTTTGCGAAATAAATCGAAGCCACCAACCGGAAAGGGAAATTTAGTACGAGGTTCTGGCTTATGCTACGGAAGAGGTTGGGTGAGTTCATAATCGTCGGCCTAACTAAGAACTGCATTATCTGCGTTCATAAAGTCAGATTGTCAATCGAACTAACCTAGCCCGACTGCAGTACATACCGTTCATAAACGTCAAACTGTCGTCAGCGTCGGGCAGATTTTGCAGCTGTTTTTTTTTGGCTGCAGAAGAGCGGGAATCTTTAAAATTCATTTTACAGAAAAGTTGGAAGTTGGAAGGACTTGAAGAATGTAAGTTATTGCAAATATTTTATAAATTTGTTGATAGAAAATAATTTAAATTATTGTTTTTAAAGGGATGATAAAAGTACTGCAGTACTGTGGACAACAAACCACATTAAGCTACTACTAAGCAAAAGAATCAGCATGGAAAAGGAATTTAATGAAGGTAAAAAGAAAAAAATTACACTGTGGAGGACGCTTTTATCTGGCATCAAAGAAATCGATCCATTTTGCGACATTGGAGTCGATGATGCCAAAAAAAAATTTGAGAACATGATGACTACATACAAACGTATCAAGAAGAGAAATAAAGAAACAGGGCGTGAAGCAACAACGTGGGAATATTTTGAAATATTTGATCAAACGTACGGAGGAAGACACAGCGTATCTCCGCCACAACACCTACTGTGCTCTACATCATCATTTCCAACTGAATGGAATACATTTTCATCTGTTGTGGAAGAAACAGAATTAGAGGGTGAAAACATTTCTGAAACCCCAACGAAGCGTAAACGCAAAAATGAAGATGAACTTCTTGCGTTTTTGAAGAAAGAATCGGACAAAGATGATTTGAAGCACCAGGAGCTCGTTACCATCGAAAGAGAAAAAATTGAAATTGACAAACGCCGGTTGGAGCTTATAAAAAGCCTTCAGGAATCTTAAATGAATCTTCCTAATTGAAAAAAAAAATAACCTATTATCTAAGTACCTTAATATTACTTTTTTTGTATTTTGTTAAACTATTTTAAGTTCTGTTTTGTTTTTGCTTGTTCTTTATTGTTGAAGTTTTTAAAATTAAAGAAGTACACTTTTAAGTTAAAATATATTTGTTTTATTAAACCAAAGATTTATGAAAAAAATAACATAGCAATTTGATTTCTCTTCTGTTTTGCTTCTTCGTTTGTGGTTGGATTGTTTTGATTAATGTCGTGATGTTGCTCGCGCTCATCAGTTTCTGAGTTCAATGTTTCAAAAACTTCTTCTTCTAGTCCGTCTTTGTCTATAATAATATTCAGATCAGAGAAATCAATTATTGCCTACGCTGACTCAAGTTATGCCGAATCGTATCGTTTTCGTTCTGTCAGGCGCTCCAATCGACTGGGAATCCCGTAAGCAATCTATCGTAACGACTTCTAGTGCTGAAGCCGAGTATGTAACTTTGACGTCAGCTGCAAAACGAGCGAAGTACTTTAAGCTTTTGCTTGCTGAGCTTGGTCTACATCATGCTGATGAACCAATAATTTTATACACCGATAGTCAGAGTGCACAACACATAGCCAACTATAAAGGACGACGTTCACGTACAAAACACCTTCACATAAGGTACCATTATATTCGTGGAGCTATAACTGATGGGACTGTGTATCTGAAATACTTGTCGACTGACAATATATGTTAGGTGATCCACTCACAAAAAATTTGTCTTTACCAAAACATAAGAATCTTTTTACAAATCTTGCAATAATATTTTTGAATTAAATTTATAAATATGATTGTATAAAACTCTGAATTATTAAGTGTTGAGAGGGTATATTAAATATAATGAATTCATACTACGAGTATTGTACTAGGGCAACACTTACAATTATTTATCTCTGCCATCTCTATTTCAATTATTATATCTATTACTTATTCACCTAATTTATAACGTCAAATCACTACCTATATATTATTCTTAATATTAATCTTTCACTTGAATAAAATACTTCTTGGTAAATAGTCGTTGTACTCTTTTTCTTAAGGATTTTTTAATCACAAATAGCCATCGCTAATTATCAGCCTAAATATTCTACAAACTCAATGCTGTTTGGCTTAAACAGTGCTCTAGTGAAGTAGCCAGTTGCGTTTTCCCCCTCAAACAATTCAACCGTAATACCCGTACTTCTAGGACAGCTCATTATTTTACTCTTGGGCCCAATTTCGGACGAACTGTCAAGTACAGTGATTCTTTTTGTAGATGCACTACACGAATGTGGAATTCTTTACCCGGCTCAATATTTCGCACTCATTGCCATGTGCAGACATTTAAAACCAATGTGTATCGGTATTTCCTTTCTCATCCTATCCTACTTTCCTAATTTCTGGCACTATGTTTAACATTATAAGGGTATTCATAACCCCTTGAGTGCGCGTATAAGCAAAAAAAATACTACCTAGAGTGAAATAGAGAAAAAGAAGTAGATTTGGACTTTTTTTTGTAAAATTGAAGTAGGTTGAAACAGAGATATTTAAAATGAAGTAGATTTCAGTATTTTGCTGGTGCGAACTAAGAAGTAGATTTTAAATATTTTGGAAAAAAAGTAGATCTACTTTAACTGAAGTAAAATAGCACCACTGGTTCCCATTAGCTGAAACAAATTTTGTAGAAAAAGTTTGTCAATTTTATTTCCAATAACATCATTGTATTTTAATTTTACTTTGTATACCTACTACTATACTACTTTTAAGCTTCTATTTTATTAAGCAAAAACTAAAAATAAATTTTTCATAAAAACTGATCTTATTCAAGAAAAAAACGAATTTCATCAAGTAATTTCGAAATTATTCACAATTTGTCAACTATACCAAAGTAACAATTGAACAATTGGTGGTCGTACGTAAAACGAGTTAGAAAAAAATGTTGATGGGCAGATTTGTACAGATAACTGGCTAAGCTCTTATTTTTATATCATTTTTTAATTTTGACACCAACAAAATTATTTAAAAACTAATACTTGTTTTTTTCTTACAAATTAAAAACGAAGTGATAATAAATATGCCTACATATATATTATATAAAGGTCGTTCTTATTAGAACTGGGCCAGATTTGCCTATTGTCCTTTGTTAAAAATTATCTCATTTCGAAATTTTCAACGAAATTACATCATGCGGCCTAATGAAAACGAAGTAGATATTACATAATATTTTCTATTTGCTTACTTTTTATCAATTTTTTTGCTTGGGCTTTTTGTTTCTGTAGAATTTATATTCTAATAAAGAACGATGGCAGCGGATTTAGAAAAAACAAGATGACTATGTGACTATTAACAAGTAAGTAATTTATTGAAGTAAAAGAAAATGGTTAATCCACAGGAAGTGTGGTAAGTTTAAAAACAAGTGTAGATTAATAAATTTAAGTGTAGATGGCATAGTAAAATAAGTGTAAGTGCTGCCGTAATATAATTATAATTCATTTTGTTTAACATACCTCCTCAACACTTAACAATTATAGCAATATATTATATATAATATAAATATAAATCTTAAGGCAAATATAAATCTAAATCTTAAGGCAATATTGTTTTTTAAAAATTCAAATTAATATTATTCCAAGATTTTTAAAATGTTCATAATGTTTAGGAAAAGACAAATTTTTAGTTAATGGGTCAGCTAACATATTTTCGGTTGACAAGTATTTCAGATTCACTGTGCCATCAGCAGTGGCTTCACGGATGAAGTGGTATCTTATATGAAGATGTTTTGTTCGCGAGCGTCTTCCTTTGAAGTTAGCAATATATTGTGCACTTTGACTGTCGGTGAATATAAGGCAATCGGTTCATTAGCACAATGTAGGTGAAGTTCGCCAAGTAGAAGTTTGAAGTACTTGGCTCGTTTTGCAGCAGTAGTTAAGGTGACATACTCTGCTTCTGCGCTGGACAACGTAACAATGGGCTGTTTGCGAGATTCCCAATCGATTGGTGCACCAGCAAGTATAAAAATAAAACCAGACTGTGATTTTCGGTCATTTACGTCTTCACCATAGCTTGAGTCAGCATATGCTATGATCGGCTTTCCAGATCTGTAATAAAAAAGTTTTGTATTTAGAGTACCTTTTAAATACCTAAGAACTGAAATTGCTGAATTCCAATGTTGAACTCTTGGATCTTGGTTGAACTGCGATAGAGTATTCACAGTATACGCTATATCTGGCCTACTGAATGTAGAAAGGTGAAGTAAGCTCCCAATGAGTTCCTGATATGACTTTTGATTTACAGGTTTATTTTCTCCCTCAATCTGAGGCTCGTTTTCGAGTTTTGTTTTAGGTGGCAATGGTAACGTTCGTGGTTTGCAGTTCCAAAGATTGTATTTTGAAATTAAACACTTAGTAAAACTTGATTGGCAGGTCGATAAAGTTCCTTTCTCACGATCTCTTGAAATCTCCAGTCCTATGGTTAACGCGGGTTCACCCATGTCCCTAATTTCAAAATATTTTTTAAGATGCAATTTGAAGTTTACAAAATCGGTTTGACTGTTCGTTGCCACAATTAAGTCATCAACATAGGCAGTAATTATAGTGATAATACCGTTTTGTTTTTTGAAATAAATGCATTTATCGTAACTTGAATTTTTATATCTAATTTCTTGAAGTTTGCTGTCAAGTTTCTTGTTCCATTGATGGCCAGATTGCTTTAAACCATAAATTTTTTTTTTGAAGCTTACCATGAAAAAGCTGTTCCATGAAAATTTCCTCGTCCAAGTCTCCATACAGAAAGGCTGTTGATACGTCGATGTGGTGAAGATCTAAATCATATTCCGTAGCAATAGCATAGAGCATGCGGATAGAGCTTATCTCAGCAACGGGAGCAAATGTGTCAAATTAATCAACACCATACAGTTGGGAATAACCTTTAGCTACTGACCTAGCTTTCCTTCTTTCGACAGTTCCGTCTGGCTTTCGCTTCGTTTTGAAAACCCATCGACATCCAATAACGTTTTTATTCTTGGGACGATCTACAATTTTCCAAGTTTCATTCTTATTTAAAAAATCAATTTCAATATTCATGGCCTCCTTCAATTCATCAAAATTTGAAGAAACTTCAACGTCCTTCAAGGATTTAGGATCATCCTCTTCCGATTGTTCCGACAGATATGATTTCTCCTTGTAGTTGCGAACAAGAACGTTTCTCTTGGCCCTGGAACTTAATGTGGTGGGATTGGATTCATTCCCCTTTTTTAAATTCTTATTAGGTGTGCGCAAATAGTCCACATCTAGAGCTTCCTCGAAATGATCATAGTCTGAAGTTTCCTCTAGGTTATCATTTTTTACCTCTGTCGTTTTTTCATCTTCATCCTCTGCAGCTCCACCGGTTCCTTTTTCATCGGCTCCATCGTCAGCTCCATCATCAGCTCCATCATCAGCTTCATCATCATCAACCTTATCCGACTCTTTTTCATACTTTTCAGCTTCACTCGATCGTGATTCCTCGTTTACCCAATCAAACTTAACGAATTCGGGCTGCTTTTTGTTTTCTTTATTTTCCATAAAAACAACATCTCGACTTTTAATTACGGATCTTGTACCCCTTTTCCACAACCTAAACGCTTTCGCATCGTCACAATATCCTATTAAAACAAATTCATCGCTTCTGGCATCGAACATGCTTTGGGTTCCAGATTTATTTAAAACGAATGCACGTGAACCTATCTCTTTAAAATACGAAACATCAGGAATCTTCGATGACCATAACTCTTCTGGAGTTCTGTTGTGATTTGCTGTAGTTGGACAACGATTTCGAATGTGTGCTGAGGTAAGAACTAATTCAGCCCATAAGTAGTCTGGTAAATTCGCTTTGATTTTCAAGCACCTAGCCATCTCGACAAGCGTGCGATTGGCACGTTCAGCAACACCATTTTGTTGTGGTGTATAGGGCGAACTAAATTCATGTTTAATGCCATTGGTTTCACACAATTGTCTAAAAGCATGACTGATCCATTATCAGATCTTATTCGCTTTATTTTTTTATTTAATTGATTTTCGACAAAGTTTTTAAATATTTGGCTATCATTTCGGACTTCTTTCGACATATATATAAATGAAAATTTTTCTAGAGAAATCATCTATGAAAGTTACGAAATATAATGACTTACTCAGAGATTCTGTTTTCATAGGTCCACATAATGTCTGAATGTATGAGATCCAAACAAGATAATGTCGATTTTTCATGTTTTCTATCAAATGGCAGACGTGTTTGTTTACCTCTGATGCATGTGTAACAGTCCAGTTCATAGTTGTTAAATTCTGGAAGTCCTCTAACAATTTTCTCACGTTGCAGTTGCTTCAGAGATGCTGCATTCAAATGCCCCATCCTGTTATGCCAGGTTTTGAAATCTCCTGCTGCCTTTACATCGTCGTTTTCAGTTTTCGTGATTAAACAAGATTCTTCTTTGGATGGATAGACAAAATAGAGTCCCTCGGATTTTTTCGCACTCAATAGTTGTCGTCCGCTCTTGCTCAAAATACTTGCTTTATCGGTCTCAAAATACACTTTCACACCATTCATAGTGGCTTTGTTGATTGAAATTAAATTTTCTTTTAGATCTGGAACAAAAAGTGTTTTAAGAAGCGAACAGAAAAGAGGCTTTTTATTAACTTTGCTGACAATGTCAACAGTACCAATGCCCATGATCTTTATTTGTTTATCATTTGCAAGGTTGACATACCCAATGTGACGTTTTGACAAAGAAGAAAAAAATGCTTCGCTGTGACACATGTGGGAAGTTGCTCCACTATCCAAGCACCAACGAGAACTTTTGTTGTTGTTTAAATTATCTGATACCTCAAGTGCTCTCGTAGAAGAGAGCTCCAAAGACTCCTGCATCATGAAACCAGTTTCGCAATACGAGTCATCAACCTTTTTTGCCACTTCTCCATTTAATCGGCAATTACTTGCCTTATGCCCTCTGCGCCCGCAACGTCGACAATTGTAGTTGCAATACCTTGATCCAATTGAATTTGTCACAGATGTTTGATGTGTCGACTGACAAAATTTCTTGGGTCTGTTGGAATGAGATGAAAAATTATTAAATTTAGCCCTTACTCTAAATGCATTATCATTTGATAACTTTGGCTTTGTATCGCCAACTTCCATCAACCTTATACGGACAGTATCTAATGTAGGGAAGTCTTTTTGCGCTGCAAATGCTGCTTGAACATCTTTATAATTTTCGTCGAGACTATCTAGAAGTATGACAACAAGGAGGTCATCATCGAGCTTTGCTTCTAGCTCCGTCAAACGATTGATTATAGCAAAAAACTCCCGCAGATACTCGTCCATAGTTTGAGTTCTATCCATACGAATATTTAATAATTTTTTAAATTCCTCGGCCTTTTGTCGTACACTTTTTCTATCATAGCTGGAAGCCAAGAAATCCCAGATCTCTTTTGATGTTTTAAAGTTTTTGACAAGAGCAACCGCGTGTGCTTCCATGGCGAGTAAGAGTTCACTTCGCGCATCCAAATCTTTATCATCCCATTTTTCCTGGTCATCCTTTTTTTCGGTTGGTCGTTCTTCCTTTGCTTGAACTATTTTAAGAAGGCGAAACTTATGCAGTACTCCTTCCATTTGTGCCCTCCAAGTTGAGTAGTTTTCGCCATTGAAAACTGCAATCCGACCTTGCACTGTATTCGAAAGTGACATTATATGAAATTTTGTTAATGCGATGAAAAATTTTAATTCAATTGAAATACAAATTTTATTTAACACCAGCTGGGCCCATAACCTGTAGAATTTATATTCTAATAAAGAACGATGGCAGCGGATTTAGAAAAAACAAGATGACTATTAACAAGCAAGTAATTTATTGAAGTGGTAAAATGGTAAATCCATAGGAAGTGTGGTAAGTATAAAAACAAGTATAGAAGTTAAAACGATCACCTAATATCCGCCGGGCCACACATCGTCATCATGTCATCATCAACAACAAACCATGCTGACACAGAGTTCGATCACCCAACATCCGCCGAGCCACACATCGTCGTCGTCATCAACAACCATGCAGACACAGCTGTTTCTATAAACGAAACAGCCCAGTGTCAAGAACCGACGACGGGAAAGATGAAATGCGATATCTTGCACGAACCGCAAGATATCAAAAGCATTGCAGGGTTCAGGGTTCTAGGTATTAAGTTAGTTATAAGTTATTCAGTCTTTCACAAGTCTCAAATAAAGAAACAATAATAAAACGGAATCATATTGAATTTCATTACTGGCACCTTTCATTAAAATTGAATTCTAACGAATCTCTTTACTGGCGCCCAACTTGGAAGAACTTTTTGGAAATCTAAACAATATCAACCGGAATCAACCAAAAATCTAAACAATATCAACCGGAATCAACCAACTGAAAAAAATCATCATCATCATTCATCAGTTACGAGCATTAAGAATTATGTAAGAATTTGTCTATACTTTGAATATTTTGTCTGTACTGTGAATATTTTTATTTGTAAAGCTTGCAAGTGTTATTTTTTTTGTGAGTGCTTCTATTGACTTTTTTTTCATAACATTGAAATTAATTAAACATCATCATCATTCATCGGTTACGAGCATTAAGAATTATTTTCTTTTATGTAAAAATGTCTATACTTTGAATATTTTGTCTATACTTTGAATATTTTTATTTGTAAAGCTTGCAAGTGTTATTTTTTTTGTGAGTGCTTCTTTTGACTTTTTTTTTCATAGCATTGAAATCAATTAAAGCATATAAATATCATTTACGGTTGATGAGTGAACCTGAGAATATTGAAACACTATTAGAAAAGTTCAATTACTTACAAATAGGAAAAAAAAATAGAAAGAAAAATGAATGCTACAGATTTAAAAGTATTAGTAGAATCCGCAGTCAGTGGTGCCCTTGAAGCACAAAAATTGGATTTTGAACGAAAGTTAAGTGATGCAGTGAAAAATTTAACAGTGACACAAAACAAACCTGAAGTTGAAATTTTTAAAGAAATTGAAATTGTGGAAGGTAATAGGTGTGAAGAGTGTCTCGACATAGTTAAATCTCTCCCGGAATTTGAGGGCAAACAGGGCACTTATGTCTCTTGGCGTCAAGCGGTTCACTCTGCTTACAAAGTTTTCGAAAAATACGATGGTAGTTCTAGACATTACCAGGCAGTTGGAATAATAAGAAATAAAATAAGAGGCCCAGCCGATGCTGTTTTGGCTTCATTCAATACAGTTTTAAATTTTAAAGCTATCATAGCTAGGTTAGACTTTACGTACGCCGATGTACGTCCGATTTATTTAATTGAGCAAGAGCTCAGTACATTGCGGCAAGGAAACCTTACCGTTCTAGAGTATTATGACGAGATTGAAAAAAAACTTACCCTCCTTACAAATAAAGCCAATATGTCATATGACAGTACATTAGCCATTGCATTTAACGAAAAATACAGAAGAGACGCCCTTAGAGTTTTTATATCTGGGTTAAAAAAACCATTAAGTGATGTTCTGTTTTCGGCCCGTCCGTCTGATATGCCTACTGCCTTGGCGTTAGCTCAAGAAGTTGAAGCAAACAATGAAAGGTATTTGTTTGCGGCGAGTTATGCGAAAAATTCTAGAGAAAATTCTCTAAGGTCCGAGATCAAACGATCGCCGAACCGTTACCAAAACAATAGTAATAACTTCAATTATAACAGCCAAACTAATAAGCAGAGCAAAACTCCATATTTTAACAAAAGACAAAGTTATGAAAATGACAAACAATTGGAACTTAACAGTTCTAAATTCCCCAGCAGTCGTGAAAAAATGGATGTTGATCCGACATCATCACGTTTACGCCAATTTAATAGCTATCAACAACCAAATAGTAGCGATACCAATACCTATGATCAAGGGCAAGAACAAAGGAATAAAAGGCCAAGTAGCTTTCAAAGACAATCGGGACAGCGCCGCCAAAGAGTAAATTATTTGCAGGAAAATCCTCCACGGAATAATGAAGGTGACTATGAAGCCATAGCGGCGTTGCAGGTAGATGAAGTGGAAGCTGAGGCACATGACTTCGACTACGTTAATTTTTTAGGGGGAAACTCCCAACTACCGTTTATTCAAAAAACAGTAGGAGGGAGGTTAGTAAAGCTTTTAATCGACACAGGTGCCTCGAAAAATTACATCAGGCCATTTCGAGAGATAAAAGGTTTAGTGCCAGTAGACACACCTTTTTTGGTAAAATCTATTCATGGTTTCAACAATATTGAATTCAAATGTTGTATAAATATTTTTGGGAGAAATAGCACTTTTTTTATTTTACCCAACCTGTCAACTTTTGACGGTATTATTGGTCTTGACCTGTTAACACAGGTTAACGCCACAATTTGCTTAAAAGAAAATTTAATTCGCTTCAATTCAGGGTTAGAAACTATTCTCTTCCATAAATGTGACAATGTGAACTTTACGAAAGTAGATGACATTAAGGTTCCATCATCCGTGAGCATAGATTTTAAAAATATGATACGTAATAGAATAAAAACATTTGCAGATTCAAATGAATCTTTGCCGTATAACACCAACATCGTTGCCACAATTCGTACAGTAAGTGAAGACCCCATTTACTCAAAATTTTACCCATATCCTATGGGTGTGACAGATTTCGTAAATAATGAAATTAAGGATCTTCTAAAGAATGGCATTGTTAGACCGTCAAGGTCACCTTACAATAATCCCATTTGGGTAGTTGATAAAAAGGGAACAGATGAGTTGGGCAATAAAAAGAAACGTTTAGTAATGGACTTTCGAAAGCTCAACCAAAAAACCATAGACGATAAATATCCTATCCCAAATATTACAACGATTTTGTCAAATTTAGGCAAAGCACGATTTTTTACAACCCTAGACTTAAAATCAGGGTTTCACCAAATTGAATTAGCGGAACGGGATCGGGAAAAAACTGCTTTTTCCGTTAACGGTGGAAAATACGAATACTGTCGCCTTCCGTTTGGGTTGAAAAACGCGCCCAGTATTTTCCAACGGGCTATAGATGACGTCCTTCGTGAACATATTGGAAAAAATTGCTATGTTTACGTCGATGACGTAATTGTTTTCTCAGAAACTGAGAACGAACATGTCAAAGATATTGATTCGGTTTTAAAAAAATTGTATGAAGCGAACATGAGGGTTTCGCGAGAAAAATCAAATTTTTTTAAGACGGTGGTAGAGTACCTGGGCTTTATAGTGTCGAGGGATGGTATAAAAACTTGCCCTACTAAAGTGGAGGCGATTAAAAATTATTCACAACCTTCTACACTCTTTGGAATAAGATCATTTCTAGGTCTAGCTAGTTATTATAGATGCTTTATTAAAGATTTTGCTTCAATAGCCAAACCACTTACCAATTTATTAAAGGGTGAGAATGGCAAAATAAGTTGTAATCAATCAAAAAAAATTAAAATAGAATTAAAAGAGAAAGAACTCCAAGCATTTAATAAATTAAAAGAAATTTTGGCGTCAGAAGACGTCACATTGTTATATCCAGACTACTCGAAGCCTTTCGATCTTACGACGGACGCTTCATCACATGGTCTTGGAGCTGTTTTATCACAAAACGGAAAGCCTATAACAATGATTTCAAGAACTCTCAAAGATAAAGAGTTGCAATTTGCAACAAATGAAAGAGAACTGTTGGCCATTGTGTGGTCATTAAAAAATCTATGGAGTGAAGACTCTAAATATTTTTACGGATCATCAACCTCTTTCATTTTCAGTTTCAGATAAAAATACAAACGCAAAAATTAAGCGCTGGAAAGCTTATATAGACGAGCATAATGCTCAAATATTTTACAAGCCAGGAAAGGAGAATTATGTCGCTGATGCACTTTCGCGACAAAATATTCATGCATTGGAGAATGAGGCGTCTTCTGATGCCGCTACAATTCACAGCGAATTATCCTTGACTTATGTAATCGAAACAACAGATAAACCTCTAAACTGCTTCAGAAATCAAATAGTTATAGAGGAAGACTCAATTGCTTCAACCCGTACATTTATAATATTTGGTAAAAAATCTAGACATTTCATTAATTTTTCAGACAGGAAGACATTGATAAACACTTTAAAAAACGTGATTAAAATAGATGTCGTCAACGTAATTCATTGTGACCTGCCAGTTCTAGCTCTTATCCAACACAATTTAGTCGAGTTATTTCCATCAACTAAGTTTTGGCATACTAATAAATTTGTGTTAGATATATTCGACCCGAATGAACAAAAAGAAATTATAATTACTGAACACAACCGAGCACATAGAGCAGCTCAGGAAAACGTGAAGCAAATCCTATGTGATTATTTCTTTCCAAAAATGACGAAACAGGCAAACGAGATTGTGGCGAATTGTAAAATATGTTCAAAGTCGAAGTACGATCGGCATCCAAAAAAACAATTGATTGGCGAGACACCAGTTCCCTCTTATGCTGGAGAAATGCTTCACATTGACATATTCTCCACGGATAAAAAATATTTTTTAACTTGCATTGACAAGTTTTCCAAATTAACGGTTGTGATGCCAATACCATCACGTACAATAATAGACGTAAAAGTTCCAATCCTGGAGATAATGAACATCTTCCCAAATACCAAACAAATTTTTTGTGACAATGAGGCTTCTTTAAAATCCGAGACAATTAGGTCAATTTTGCTCAATCATTTTAATGTTGACATAGTAAATGCTCCACCCTTACACAGTACATCCAACGGTCAGGTAGAAAGGTTTCACAGCACTCTATTAGAAATTGCAAGATGTCTAAAACTAGACAGAAAAGTAGAAGAAACAGTCGAATTAATACTATTAGCAACAGTAGAATACAATAGGACCGTCCATTCTGTTACAAACCAAAGACCAATCGATGTAATACACTCCTCCCCGACAGATTTTAGAGAAAAAATTAAAAATAAAGTTCAAAAGGCCCAAGAATTACAGTTGCAAAGGGAGAATGAAACAAGGCAGAACAGAATTTTCAGAGTAGGAGAAAAGGAATTAGTAAAAACAAATAGACGATTAGGAAATAAGCTAACGCCATTATACGTTGAAGAAAAAGTGGAAGCCGATTTAGGGACAACGGTTCTAATTAAAGGGAGGGTGGTCCATAAAGACAATCTAAAATAGAACCTTACTTATTTTCTATTCTTGCAATTAATCTTTCAGGATTCTTCTATTATTTATGATGACAACAGTCGTGGCTAAATTAACAGACACCGTAAATAATATTTTGGCTTATTCAAAAAAATCACAAATCGACACTAGCCACGTTTATGAAATCTTGTTAGCAAAAATAGAATCCTCATTTCAGAAATTCAAAATCTAATGTTCTCTATAACACTTGCAAAGCTCGGGGTCATAAACCCAGTAATTTTAGATGATGATGACTTAAAAGTCATAATAAACGAACAATTTTTTAATGTTAGTGTTACAGAACTTATGGAAGTGTCAAATGTAAAGGTTCTGCAAAATGATTATATTTTACATTTCATAATTAATTATCCTAGACCTAAGTTAGTTTGTAAGAAAGTAATAATCTACCCTGTTGCTCATAACGGCAATATTTTATTCTTCAATGGAGATGATGTGGTAGCGGAATGTGGAAGACAAGTGCTAGCTGTTGAGGACTGCAACGTAGCAACAACGCTAACATTTTGCAAGGAATTACCGAGCAGGACATGCGCTCAACAATTACACTCTGGAGGTATGGCTCATTGCAACACACAGCCAGACCATCGGGAATCCGTGTTGGTTATTGATGATGGCATAGTTATTATAAACAACAGAAATGCCAGAATAAGGGAGGCGAATGATTTTGAGACGAACATCAACGGGACGTATTTGCTGACTTTTGATGATGCTGTTTGGATCAATGGGTCCAAGTTTATCAATCGAAATAACATCCAGAAAAAGCAACCCGGTAGTGCAACATCTACGCTTCTCAATATCACCGGTCATAAAGAGATATTGAGCCTACCATTCCTTCATAAAATGAACATTGACAACTTACATTACATTGGTGAGATAGAGACAAAATTGACGACCCATCCACTCATCGCTTGCCTCGCGACACTTGCACTCATTACAATTTGTTATACCATCATTAAATTAAAGCAATGTCAGAAGAAGCAGCGCCAAAATGCCGATCTTAAAAAAGTCATCAAAGCTCTCAAGAAGCCCGAGGACGGCCTTCATTTTAGTGAGGGAGGAGTTAACACGATCACCTAATATCCGCCGGGCCACACATCGTCATCATGTCATCATCAACAACAAACCATGCTGACACAGAGTTCGATCACCCAACATCCGCCGAGCCACACATCGTCGTCGTCATCAACAACCATGCAGACACAGCTGTTTCTATAAACGAAACAGCCCAGTGTCAAGAACCGACGACGGGAAAGATGAAATGCGATATCTTGCACGAGCCGCAAGATATCAAAAGCATTGCAGGGTTCAGGGTTCTAGGTATTAAGTTAGTTATAAGTTATTCAGTCTTTCACAAGTCTCAAATAAAGAAACAATAATAAAACGGAATCATATTGAATTTCATTACTGGCACCTTTCATTAAAATTGAATTCTAACGAATCTCTTTACTTAGATTAATAAATTTAAGTGTAGATGGCATAGTAAAATAAGTGTAAGTGTTGCCGTAATATAATTATAATTCATTTTTTTTAACAGTTTCCTTTGTTTGTTTTTGGAGGCATTATACCTTTGCATCTACGTTGTTGAAAAAAAAATATTTATGGGTATGTGAAAAATAGATTTGCACAATATAAATACAACAGAAAATAACAATAACGAAAGTTTTATCCATCATCATGATTCATGACATATTGAAATAAAGGAGAAAAATCTTCCTACCTATGTAAAACCAACAATAATACATAAAAGAAGCGCACTTTGACATACCTCCCAATTTCACCACCGAAAACAAAGAGTGATCGAATTTTCCTTCTTAACTTATTTATATAAATATGTACATAGGAATTTAGATTAAAATAGATACCTACATACATACATAATATTTTGGCGCTATCCACTTGCCATATCCATTGGTTGTTGCGTATTCGCTTACAGTGAAATGCAATTTGCATTCATTCACAGGATTAACATGTACTTATCTAATACATCTTTGATACATCCATTACCTACCTACGCAAAATTATATCAAAACAATCCTTACGATACCAAATCAAATCACTTCGTTGCACCTCTACATTACCTATGAACCTACTTATCGGAAAAAAACAACAACACAAAATCTATTCTATATATACTCGTATTTATATGCATATGTACATTAGGCTGTGTCACTTTTGTATGGCCGCAAAAAAGCACTCTTATTTTTAAATGTAATAGTGCTCAAAAGTTGTATTAGGGTCTAAGGTTTAAGATCATGTAAAAAAAAATAAGATATCGTTCGTCTTTGGCTCGCTCTAATCGGTTGAAGTTGAAAAAAAAAATTTAACTTACAGTACATTTTTTTTTTACGTATACTAAAAAAAAACTAAACAAAATACAGAAAGAATTAATGTCTTTACAAAAAGATATTCCACGATATTGTAGGTGGTTCCGTTGATTTTTAAGAATTTTTTTTTGTAAAAAAAAACACGATTTTACATAAAAAATTATTTTTCTTCCTTTTTTTATTATTTCATAGCTTCTTTATCAAGTGTTCAATTTAAACAAATATAAGCTCAAAAGTGTTTCATTGCAATTATCTTTGACTTGAAAGCCCAAAAATATTTTATATAATTTTTTTTGTATCCACACGGTGCAATTTAAAACAACACATATTTCAAAAATCTCGAAAAATGAAAATTTTTTGGATTTCATCCTATTTTTGAGCGAGCCAAAGATATTAATTAAAATGAAAATTGTAAGCGCAGGATTTAATTCTGATAAGCAATGCAACTTTTAAAAGCTATTACATTTGAAAATACCATAGTTGAGCACTTTGACACACCCTAATGTACATTTGTATCTTATTCTATACACAACATCGCACTACACACTATCAGCCATATTTATAAACTCATTATAGTGAGTACATAAGGCTATGCAACCCTTATAATGCCTCTAAACGCAAAATCGTTATTTATAAAACTTATGTGACGTTGAATAGGGGCATTATAAGCTAAACGCGTTTGGAGGTTGAATAGTGCCTACATAAGGACATTTTAGTATTGAACTGTCACATTCACTTTGACATCACATTGAATTATAAAGATTATCAACAAAAAAAAATGCCTTTGGCTTAATATTGAAACTAAAACTTTGTGTTATTTTTATTTATTGAAACAAAAATGTTATACTAATATATTTAAAACAAATTGAATTGAAAATTGTTTGTAATTAAATAGATAAATATACTTGTTTGTGATGTCTCTCCACGCATCTTTCTTCATCCGGTGTGTTAGTGTTGTAATTATTATCTTGCATTATTGAATTGTATCCTCAAGAACTTGTCTGAGGAGTATTCCAGCTATAATGAAACGAATAACAATTTGATTTCCAGTATTGTGCTAGAGATAATAACATACTTTATCTGATGAATCAAAGTTAATTGTTGGAATTCTTTTAGCTTTTGGTAGTTTCCTTTTTGTTTATTAAATTCGATAGACAGAGAAGATATTTTTTTTTTTTATAAACAGCTGAGTGTTATGAAGGCTAAATGTAATAGATTCTTACTTTTTGGTACTTTATTTGACACAAGCTCATTATAACTATGCAGGGTAGGCAAATGTTTTATAAATATGAATTTGCATAGTGGATGAATAAGTCCTTATGCATTGCATAACTATTCACGCGTTTAGGGAATTCTAATAAATACGGCTGTATGTGTATGTGTGTACCTCAAATGGCCTTCCAATTTTCCATAGAAGAAACAAAAACACCAGTAGAAGTGATGATAGATCGCAAATAAAAAATACAAAAAAAAAACAATATTTATGACAGCGAATGTGTGATATACCTACTTATATTCTTTTTTATACATACACAAAGAACATTTTTCCACCCTACCTCCGACAATGTGGAATGGTCATTGCATCATATACCTACCTTCTAAAAATAAAATGCACGACTGGGTCGCACGAACTTGCTCCTATGTTATAGACTAGGAATTTTAAAAACGGATGTTATTAAAGAAAACTGTTCATAAGGATAACATGAATTTTTTAAATTCTTTTAGTAGTAAGAGATAAAAACATAATGCTATGCAAATATGAATTTATGCAGGAACAAAACTTATAAGTTGTTGTAGTCGTTCCTTAAAAAAATAAGCTTTTGTGTACAAAATTTTTAAAACATTTTTAAGAAAAAATTTTGGTACGCCAACCTTAAGTTTTTATAATTGTACGAATAAAAGTCTAATTTCCAAAAAAAAATACTAAGACGTTCTTGAGATATCGAATTTTTCAAAAAAAAAAAAAAAATACTTTTTTTTCTAAAAATTGAAAAAATATTTTTTCTTAAGTTAATGCAATGTTTTTTAAACATTTTAGGAGCTTTTTTATAAAAACTTTCGTTAAAATCCGTTATGCCGATAACGAGTAATTCAAAATTCGAAAAAATCGTTCTATGGTAGGTACAGTCAGTAATATCTAGATTTCAAATTTTTTTTATTAAATTATAGATCGTAAGGATTGATCAAAAGAAAAAAAATTTAGCAAAATTCTCGGACCGTTTCCGAGAAAAATACGATTTTCGAAACCCATTTTTTAAAATTTGTATGGAAGGTACCGTTAGTTTTAGATAAAACAAAATTTTTTGATCAAATCTTGTAGATTATGTTAAGAAACTTTTATTTGTCAAGTTTGAAAAAAATCGAGCATGGGGTTTTCGAAATATTGAGTTTCCAAAAAAAAATTTTGAATTTTTTTTGAAAATCCAAAAAATAAAAAAATTTAAAATTTGAATATGTAATAATATTCAAACTTTGGAGGAGCTCTGACATAAAAAAAATGATTTAAATCGGCTGTACCGTTTTTGAGAAAATCAAAAACAAAAAAAAAATGGACCCAGGGGGGCTACCAAAAATTTTTTTCAACCATTAGCTACTGCGGGTCAATAAGTCCGTGACTTTTGGAATAAAACACAGATTTTTTGATAAAAAAATAATTTTATTTTTCAACGTAGTCTCCCTTGAACTCTATACACTTTGTCCAACGCTTCTCCAATTTTTTTATCCCTTCCAAAAAAAATGATTTGTCGAGGTCCTCAAAATAGGCCTTTGTTTGCGAGATGACTTCATAATTGGAGTCAAATCTTTTTCCACCAAGCCATTTCTTCAGGTTTGGGAACAAGAAGTAGGCGCTCGGAGCCAAATCTGGAGAATGAGGGAACAATTCATAGCCCAATTCATGGATTTTTGCCATGGCAACTGCACATGTGTGCACCCTTGCATTGTCTTGGTGGAAAAGAACTTTTTTCTTGGCCAAATGAGGTCGGTTTTTTTCAAATCGTCATTGAATCGGTCCAATAAGTTGGCATAATATTCCCCATTGATTGTTCTTCCCTTTTGAAGGTAGTCAATGTGGATTATCCCGCGTGCATCCCAAAAAACAGTCGCCATAACTTTATTGGCTGACAAACCCACCTTGGCCTTCTTTGGCGCCGATGCACCCTTAGAAACCCACTGTTTTGACTGTTGTTTGGTCTCTGGTGTGTTGTGATGGATCCATGTTTCGTCCACGGTTACAAAACGGCGCAAAAACTCCTCCATATTGCGATTAAACAACGCCAAACCTTCCTGTGAAGTTGTTACACGATTGCGTTTGTGGTCGACTGTGAGCAAACGCGGCACCCATCTTGCGGAAAACTTTCTCACGCCCAAGTGATCATTCAAAATTGAAACCACTGAGCCATGCGAGATAACTACGGCTTCCACAATCTCTCGCACTTTCAATCTTCGGTCGGCCAACACCATATCGTGAATTTTTTCGATTGTTTCGGGTGTAGAGACCTCAACTGGGCGTCCAGGATGTTCGGCATGGCATCTTCAGTGCTTGTACGGCCACAACGAAATTCAGTAAACCACTTTTTTACCATTGGGTCTTGTGAATAAAAAAAAAGTTAAAGCTTTTTTTGGAGGAAGCTAAAGCCAACTAGTCATAGCTCTTACTAGCAGCTAAAGCTAGACAGTACTAGCTTAAGCTTTGTTTTATGTGAATAAAAAAATGATAACGCTAAATAGCTTATGCTGGAAAATTCTAGCTTAAGCTTCGTAATTTAAGGTGTTCGTTTTTTTATTCACATGTTTCGGCTAGTTAGCTTTAGCTAAAACTGGTACATGTATGACCGAAAGGAAAGTTTTTTTGCCTCAATTTGTTATCTGTTCTACAGGGCAAGTATTGGTTTCGGCTAAAAAATGTTTTTAACATTTCGTATGTCAGTTTCTGGTCTATACGTTCACAGTCCTATTTTTTGAGATATTCCCTTATGTTTAATTAACAACTCGCACAAGTTAATACTGAAAATAAGACCTAGTCAAAGATTTCTAGACAGGTCGAAAAAATCTTGAAATTTTTGTAGCTTTAACTATAATATTCTAGTTTAAGCTATTTTTATTCACAAAAATTGAAGCTTAAGCTAGGAAAACAAGCTAAAACTAAATAAATTTAGCTTTGGCTATTTTTAAATAGCTATTACTAGAAAACATCTTTAACTAATTAGCTTAAGCTTATTTTTATTCACTAAAAATCAAGCTTTTACTTAAAAAACCAAGTTTCAGCTTTAGCTTTTTTATTATTCACAAGGCCCATTGAAATCGATGGTGCAGAGTCCCCATAGTATTTATCAACCTTATTGACCCGCCCGTAGTTTTAACCAAATGAAATTTTTCAATTTTTTTTTTAATTCTGTGGGACAGTTTTTGAGAAAAAAAAAATATTTATAAAATTTCGAAAAAAAAATCGTATGGCAGGTACCGTTATTTTTGGTCTTAAAAAAAAAAACAGAAAAAAACGTCCGGGGGAAAAAATTAAAACCCATATCTACCAAGTTTGAAGAAAATCGGCCGAGCCGTTTAGGCTGTAGTCGAACCGACAGATAGACAGACAGACAGAATTGCGAGACCCACTTTTTTGGTCTTCGCTATCATCGTAATGTCAACTTTGATCAAAATCTCGAGTTCGATTTTTTTACGAACGCATAACTTGCCTTATAGTCATAGCTGGGCATTAACTCGTTATTCCGTCAATCGTTAATTAACGAAGTTAAAATTTTGATTAACGGATTAACTTTTAAGTTAACTTTTAAAAATGTTAACGGACACGTTAAATCCGTTAATCCACGTTAAGTCCGTTAATCGTTAATCCAATGCCTACTATTTACCGCGCGGCGCGAAAAACAGGTTCAGACAAGTATGAGACAAGTGCCGTGCGGCGCGTGCCGCGGGTAAAACAAAAACATCTACGACGGCGCGTGCGAAGTGAGAAAACTGCGAAGAGATTCGTTTCGTTTGATCATTTCATTATGCCGGTCGTCCACTATGTGCGCGATAAGTTCAACCAACTTCGTTCAACTTTTTATTCTTTTTATTCTTTCGTTGAATAAATGAATTTACAAACTCTTACACTAGTGCAGCAACTTACGTATTTCACGTTGAGCAACTAAAGTTGAACAAAATGCCTTTGGAACCCCGTGCACATAATTGACCAATTTTCCTATATGGTGATTAACCCCGCACACCTAGTTGATCAACTCTTAAAACTTATTCCAATGTTGAATAGCTCCGTACGACTTGTTGACCAACTTACTCAAATGTTGAATAACCTCGTACACTATTTGATAAACTTGTTCGATCTTGACAGAAAAAAATTTTTTTCGAGTTGATCAACTGCGTTTTCGATATTGTTGCTCAACCAGTTGATGAACGAGTTGATACCTTCGTACACTTAACCAAGGATCACTCGTTGGGGAACGCGTTGAACGCACCACGATAAACAAAAAACTTAAACGTCAAACCTGAATTCGAAATTTGTACGTTGATCGCCTAGTGGACGACAGAGTAAAAAAATATAAAAAATGCAATTTTTATCACATGTTAACGGATTAACGATTAACGTTAACTTGCGTTAATTCTTCCGAAATTTAACGCTTTAACGTTTAACGAAGCTTATTTTATTTTTTTATTTTATTTTATTTTTCGTGATTGCTTAACAAACTGTAAGATATAGAATCTTATAAGATAGTAGTAAGCTAATTTTACACAAATGAGCCAAAAAGGTTACTTTAATTAATAAAATTGAAAATATTTAAAAATTAAAAGGATACAAAAAACAAATTAATATAACTTCAGGTTTGCATTCAAATTGAAAAATGAAATTTAAGCGCTTTTTTTATACTTGTTGCATTTTGGTTTTCTCTTATAAAACGTGGTAATGAGTTCCAAAGACGGACAGAATTTACGAAAAATTGTCGCTCTGATGTAAGGAAAGAGCAGCGAGGGACAATCAACTGATGAGATCTGTGCGAGGATCCACTTCTAATTTTTTCAAAACAGTATTGTGGCTGGCGTGTAAGAAGTATATCAGAGAACAAAATTAAACTTCGATAATTGATATAGTTTTCAAATGACATATTCAGTATGCGCGAGGCAAAACCAGATATCCTGTCATATCTACTTAGTCCGTATACATAACGTACGGTAGAATTGAATGCGACATTTAGTTTACGCCTGCTTATATAATTACAATTACAATAAATTTCACAACCATATATCAGGATAGGAATAATCAGAGTCTTAGCAAGGAGAAAACGCGTTTTTACTGGAGTAAAAGCCTGGGTTACCCAAAGTTTACGAAGTGCGCCATATACCTTGCCAACAAGTCCATTAATGTGGTTATCCCAAGTCAGAAAGCGGTTGAAGGTCACTCCAAGATTTTTTGCTGTTAAAACGTATTCGATTGGAGCATTGCTCAAGACAATCGGTGGGAAATACGTGAGATCAATAGATTTTCTTGAAATGACAAGGCACTTAGATTTTTTAGGGTTTAGAACTAGACCATTCAATTCCGACCAATTCACCACTTTCTCCAAGTCCTCATTGACGCAAAATGCCCCATGCTCAATAAGTCCCAATGGGCAGCTAAAATACAGCTGAATGTCATCAGCGTACATGTGAGAGGAACAATTTGCAAGTGAAGATGGAAGGTCATTCACATAAACTGAAAACAAAAGGGGTCCAAGAATGGATCCCTGAGCCACACCAGTAACATTTGGCAAAAAATTAGATAAGCTATCTCCAACTTGCACTGCTTGTCTTCTGTTAGTCAAGTAAGAAAAAATTAATTTTGCAGCACCGGAAGAAAAATTGAAATTTTGCATAAGTTTTCTACACAAATTGACATGATTGACAGTATCAAAGGCCTTTGAAAAGTCAAGCAAAACCAAAAAAGTAATGTCATCTTTATCCAATGCTTGCCTCAGGTCTTCAGTAACATTCAAAAGTGCAGTAATACAACTGTGCTTTTTACGAAAACCAGATTGCTTTGGACTTAGCAATGAGTTGACAGCGAGATAAGCATTTATTTGTTTTTGCAGAATCCTTTCAAAGACCTTTGACAAAAATGGCAGTATGGAGATAGGCCTAAATTCATCTTTTTTGGCATTTTTAGGAAGGGGTATGATTTTGGCAACTTTCCATAAGTCCGGGTACACGCCAGACATCAAGATAGTATTAAAAGCAAAGGTAATATATGGCAACACAATTGGCAAAATCATACACAAGAAAGAAGGATGAACATCATCGAGCCCAACAGCCTTTGACTTAATAGAAAGAACACTTTCGACGACATCAGTACTTATTACTGCGGAAAAACCAAAGCCAGGGGCATCGCGATGATCAATAAACGAAAAGGAGTTTTCGACACTGTCTTGGGAGATCTGCCCCGATGGAGCGGATACAAATGTTTCGTTGAGGATGTTACCATCGATATCCTCAGCTGGTCTGATTTTTGTCTTACCTATCCCAATGTTATGAAGGTTTTTCCAAAGCTGACGTCCATTTAAAGATGTGTTGAGCTGTTGAGAGAAATGATGGGATTTGGCTGTTCGTATTTCAGCTACAACTATATTACGAAGCGAACAAAACGCACGACGCAGCTCGTTCAAACGATACCGCTTCCAATTTTTATAAGCATCATCTCGCCGTTGGATTAAATTTCTAATATTACCAGTGAACCACGGTTTATTGTTTGGTTTAAGAATTTTTGTTTTTAATGGAAATTGACTATTGCAGAGATAAGAAATGTTATGGGTTAAAAATTCAATCTGATCATTTGATGATGGCATATAAAACATAGCATCCCAGTTAATTTCTCGTGTACGATCTTCAAGTTCCTGAACATTGACATTGTGGAAATCTCGATAAGTGATTTTTTCAACGGAGTAATCAAGGTTAAATCTGAGAGTTAGAAAAATTAAATCATGTTTTGAAAAGGCTGGTGCAGAAAGCTGATCATAAAAAGCAACGTCATGAATATCGCTTACAAACATCAGGTCCAACAATGAGGCACATCTACCAAAATAGTGAGTTGGTTCGCTAGTGTTGACTGGTTTTAAATTGTAGGTTCGCATATTCTGTGTCAGAACATTAGTATTTAAAAGATTGCAATTGAAATCCCCACAGAGTACAATATTGGGAGAGCTCAGAGTGATTTCCTCCAATACTGTATACAGTGGTGAGAAATCTATGTACCTATTAGGCCTGTAGATAGTACCCAAAAGCAAATTTCCATCATTACCTACAATTTCAACGAACAAGTATTCGATAGTGCTATTAACAATGGCTGAATGTTTAAGTTTGCATTTAATTGTTCTCTTAACATAAATCGCAACGCCCCCCCCAACACGGTTCACTCTATTAAAACGAAAAACTCGATAGCCCTCTAAGCAACAGACATCATCATTTAACTCATCCCTCAACCAAGTTTCAGTGACACAAATAACATCTACATCAGAATCAACAAAGGTATCGCGAAATTCATCAATCTTCGGAAGCAAACTTTGCGCATTGATGTGACAAATCCGGAGCCCACATTTCTGCTTGCTCAGAACTCTAACCATCGATCGCAATGCTGTGTTATTTGACATTACAACAAGCAAAAAGAAAGTTATAAAAAGAAAAGAAAACCAAAAAATTTAAAATAATTGAACTATTGAAAAGAAAATTATTTAAAGAAGAACAAATACAAATTTAAATTAAATTGTATAGGTATATTAAAACTGAATTATAATTTTGAAAATATAAGAAAAGGAAAAAAAAAAATCAATAATATTAATTATCATTCGAAAGTGATGATCTGGCAACTTTTTCGAGTCCCTCGATGCAATCAACAGGCACAGCTGTGTCATCCGCTTTGCCTTTGACATAAACAACACCCCTTGCGGAGAAGACGACTGATATTCGTTTACTTTTTCTGAACTCGAGTGCACGTTGCATTATTAATTTATTGTTTTGTGTCAAGCTCTCGCGTATATGGATTGCAGAAGATGATGCGGGGGATCCAGCAACAACGAAGTGAATGTCTTCAAGGCAAAGCTGTCTATTATTTATTTTTCGGAATTGTGCGATGGAAGTTAAAACATAGTTCTTATCAAAGGGTGAATTAAATTTAATTTTGATCGCAGAGTTTGGAGAATTAAGCTTCGGGCGAGTGCGGTATATATTAATCAGTGTCGGTGGATTGATATTAATGGTATCACAAATTAAGTTGAAAATAGATTTTAAATTTTCGTTTTGCAAGAACGGAATACCGAAAATAAAAGCATCTCTGGCGATAATTTGATTTTCGTAGGTGTTCATTGTGTGTTTAAGTTTGTTGAGTTCTTCGGCGGTGTAATTTGAATTATTGTTTACATTACTAAGTTCAGCGCTTTTTTCGTTTAACAAAGTTTTAGTGTTAGTGCACTCCGCGGTGACATTGACGAGTGACGTTTTAAGATTGTTTATATCGGTGTGAATTGAATTGATATTTAGTTTTATATCAGAACTATTTGATTCTAATTGATCAACTCGGCTAGTAATGTCACTTATACTATTTTTAATGTCTTTAATTTCGCGGCCTAGCTCCTCTGTTATCCTTTTCTCGGACTCTTCAAGTTTTTGAGACAATAATTTAACGATAAACTCACTTTGCTGACGAAGTTTATCATCCATCCAAGAGTGATCATCCAGCCCCATGGGTTTTGCAGAGGGTAGGGGAGATGATATGCCACGGGGCGAATTTACGGTGGCGGAGCTTTTGGTGGAGCGTGTATTTTTTTGCATGATTACACGCGTACGTATGTATGTAAACGGGTGAGTTTGTTTATGTAAAATAAGTAGTGTGGGTGGAGAGAGCCGGTAAAAATTTCACTCAATGTACGAATTTACTTTGTTTAAAATGAGACAAAGAAAATAAGAAATTAAACAAATTTATTTAACTTTGATTTGATAAAAAAAAGAACACTACTTCGGGAAAACAATTGTGTAGTTAGTTTCAGTAAAAATAGAACCACAATCACAATAACTTTTTTAAGAATTGAATGCGTTTTCGATCAAAAATAAATAAAAACAGTGTCACCAGAATCAAAGCACGTCTACTCAGCAGCTCATACTTGTTTTTTTTTTTTTTTTTTTTTTTTTTTTTTTTTTTTTTTTTTTTTTTTAGTAACGGATTAACGATTAACGAAGTTAACTGTTTGATTAACGCTGCCCAGCTATGCTTATAGTATACCTATAATTCGCAAGTAAAAGTCATTTCTAACACGTTTTTTTTTATTTTTTCTGTTCTTGTAATACGAGCTGCAAGATGACAAGTCATAAACAAGAATAAAAAAACTAAATGAGCCCAGACAAATAAAAGAAAGAATCAAGAGAGCGGATGGGCGCACAGAGCGCCCGATGGAACTTTTTTGCGGCCAAAAGTCGAAAAACGTAGAGAATTATGCACAAATTGGTATATAGGGGTTTTTGTGGTCGCTGATTACGAATCTGTTATCAGAATCAGCAAATTCAAAATGGCCGACCTAATATGGTGTCATGTCATACGAAAAAACTTAAAAATGAAACTTTGATAGTTGGTTAAAAAAATTTGTTTTGATATTATTAGGGCATTTATTTGAAAATTTATTAAAAATTAACAAATTCAAAATGGTGGAATGCTATATGGCAATATTATAAAATAAAAAAAAAGGAAAAAAATTATTTATATATTTTTATTGAAATCGAACACAGCAATTTATAAATCATAAATTTAGAAATACAAAATGCAATATGAGCAAACAATATATAAGTTAATCCGATATTTACATGAAAAAGTTTTCATTGCCCATCTCGTAACAGTTACAATCATCTACATCTGTATCTGTTTCAGAAGCCGAAGAGCTGTCAAAAGATTGTTGTTCATATTCTGTTTGATTATTTACAGGTGGAGGTGCTAACAAATTGATACAGTCTTTAGACAAAGATTTAACTCGTTTTAGAGGTAATTCCCGACATTTAGATAATAATGGATCGGATGCGATTAGGAATCTTTTAAAAATATCCTCCATTGTCTTTTGACGATAATGGTTTCTTGCGAAATTAGCTTGATAGATTTAAAAAAAATTATTACATGCTTCTTGTGCATCTGTTGCACTTTTTCTCGCGACGCGAATTGGTATCCGACCTTTTAATTTTCTATTATTAAAATTGTTATTATTATTAATTTCCTTAATAATAATAACAAATTACCCGAACGCTAATTAAGAAAACAAAACGAAATGCAACCCGATACCCGACTCGATTTATCTCGACTTATTTTGACAGATCTAAAAAAAAACTAAGAGAACAACAAAAAGTGCAACTTGTAGCTAGTTGATATGAGCTACCACCGCGGCTGCTCAGCTGGGCTGGGTTCAGTGGAGGTGTACGAATTCGCGATAAGGATAGTTAAATTGATTATTGATATAATCAATTTAATGAAACGAAGAATGTTTTTATTACCAGTACAGTGGGGTACTATAATAAAAAAAAATGGGCGCCAGGAATTTTTTTTTTCCGATATAGAAAATTCCAAAACTAATTGAAATGGTTTGAATAAAAAAGTATAAGCAATAGGTTTATATAAATATAATGTTTATTTTTGGGAAACCGTGGGATAGAAGACCCCTGGATTAAAACCCAAATATTTTCGAATAAAAGAAGTACAACGAGAAAGTTCAATTTAAAATGGCCGTTTGGCTGAGTAGCAAATTTTAAACAATGAAATTAAAAACAAGATAAAACTAATTGAAAGAAAATAGGTTTTCACAATACCGACGCGCGCCCCGACAATTCTTTTGGGGAAACCCGAACGACAATAAATGAGTAGATATATATATATATTTCAGGATTACGAATGTATATATATTTCTATTTAAAAATAAACTCAATTAGGTACTTATCTTTGTTAACTCTCCTTTCTTCTATTTCCTTTTTCTCCTTTTCCTATCACACCTCGAATCCCGATTCCTTTATTTAAATTTCCTCCTTTTTGTTTTCTTTGTCTCCACCGATTAATTTTAATCTCCTTCTCGATTTTTTTTCCTTTTTCCAAAAATTTCTCGATCCTTTTTTTTGTTTTGCAAGCTTTCGCTTTCAAGGCTCTCCTTTTTTGTTTTTCACCTTATCGCTTGGTAAGCTCTCTCAAGAGTGAACTTTCCTAGCTTAAAAATCCTTTCTTTCCTCCCTCGACCATTCCAGTCACTCACACATACACACATCCAGCCAATCGTTTTCGCGATCATCGGTCACGGACACCGGCTTCCTGGAAACCTTTTTCGTTTCGCAGAAAACCACCGTTGTTGAATCTCAAACGAAACTTTTCTCTCACGCACACATTCACGGATTCAGCAAGTTGTTGGGTGTCTTTCCAAAACTTGCCGAATCTAAATGGTCGAGTTCAAACTATTATTAACTAAATTTCTCGAGAAAAATCAAAAAGAATAAAACCGAGGAAAAGCCCTTTTCTTGGCATTTCCCTAGTTACAATTAAATACACGCGAGTGATTCGAAAAGCGAAGCCATCTAAACAATAATGAGATGAAAGAGGAAAGCATAATCTTAATACGATCTATATTCGAAGTGGACCTTTTTGAAAAAGACGAATTAATATCTTTAGGAAAAGAATCTATAAGTTACTCTAATCATTAAAGACCTTTACGCTTACAAAATAATGGGATTTACGTTATTTTAGAAATTGAAAGTTAACCAAAAATTTAGTATGTTGTGTTGTTTTGATGTTAAGGTAGGTAAGAGTCCACCTGACTCGTTACCTCTTCAGCTCATCCGCTGGCACTCGTTATGCTGCATGAGACCGCCCGTCTACATGCCAAAGTAATCAATGAATCTCGGGAACCCTTTTACTCGAAACCTGTATTTGCCACTTTTGCAAAATGCTGACTAAGTACACCAGTGGTTGATGGTACCATGGTTGCCCTCAACCTCGCCAGAATTTTGCAGCCGCAACCAAAGAAAAGAAGGAAAGGAAGGAAACGAAGGCCAGTCATTGTTGCGGTAAATTTTACCGTAACAAATCTTCCGACATTTGACAGATAGGTAACACTAAATATTTTATTATTTCGGGGCCACGAATTAAAAAGGATATTGTTGTAAATTAAGGTACTAGTACGGTCTAGAAAGCCAAAACCCGCACGATTTTTTGGAATTTTTTTCTCGGAAACTATTAGATAATAACATTATTTTTTTTAAAATAATGAATACATGCGTCAAGAGTACAAGAACATTTTTACTTGCGACGTATAGGTACTATAAGGCAAGTTATGCATTCGGAAAAAAAAATCGAACTCGAGATTTTGATCAAAGTTGAAATTACCATGATAGCGAAGACTAAAAAAGTGGGTCTCGCAATTCTGTCTGTCTGTCTGTCCGTTCGATTGCAGCTAAACGGCTCGGCCGATTTTCTTCAAACTTGGTAGATATGGGTTTTAATTTTTTCCCCCCGGATGTTTTTTGATTTGATTTTTGAAGACCAAAAATAACGGTACCTGCCATACGAATTTTTTTCGAAATTTTATAAACATTTTTTTTTCTCAAAAACTATTCGACAGATTTTAAAAATAAAAACACAAAAAAATTTCATTTCATTAAAGCTAGGTAGGTATTTGTTGGAAAAATTTTTCAGAAAAATGGTTATTGAGGGTACCCCCCATGGAACCATTTTTTTTGTTTTTGATTTTCTCAAAAACGGTACAGCCGATTTTGATCATTTTTTTTTGCTAAGGATCGCCAAAAACCTGAATAGAATTGTGTACTCAAATTTTCAAAAAAATTTTTTTGGATTTTTAAAACAAACTTCAAAATTTTTTTTTCAAAACTCAATATTTCGAAAACCCCTTGCTAATTTTTTTTAAACTTGATAAATAAAATTTTCTCAATATAATCTACAAGATGTGAGAAAAAAAATTTTATTTTATCTAAAAATAAAGGTACCTATCATGGTTAGGTTAGGTTAAAGTGGCTGTCATTAAAGCGTCTGACACACTTAGACCATTAGAGGTCCATTGTGATACCACGATCTAATAGGGAACAAAAAGGTTTCCTACTAGTTAAAACCATTTGGAGCTTCTGATGAAGCGAAGGAGACTTTTAATGTCTTTGTTTATGAGATCGCTTGGTTCATTATAGAAATGTTCTCCTAGATGAAGTTTGCGTCTGTAAGAGAGAGCAGGGCATGTACAAAGAAGGTGTGGGATTGTCTCCTCTTCCTCCTCGTCCAAGCAACTCCTGCAAAAATCGTTTGATAGCACACCGAGACGTGCGGCGTGTCTACCTATGAGACAGTGTCCAGTTATGACACCTATGACGGAGCTGATCTGAGATCTACTGAGGGACAATAGACATTTTGACCGTTTCGGATCCAGTTTAGGCCAGATCCGCTTGGTCGCCATACAAGTGGTAGTATTAAGCCATCTTGTGTTTGATTGTTCCAGAGCGATTCGTTTCAGCATAAGTTTACTTGTAGCTATGGGCATACCTATATTTGCCTTTTCGGGTAAGATAGGCATTTCCGTTCCAATTCTGGCGAGTTCGTCGGCTTTGCAATTCCCCGGAATGTCCCTGTGACCCGGCGCCCAGAATAGGTGAATGTTAAATTGGCCATCTCCATCAGAGACGATCGACAGTCTTGGGCTGTAATGGAGTTTACAGAGACTGATGCGAGGGATTTCAAAGCAGCCTGACTGTCTGAGAAGATACGGATATCCGTGCTAGATACCACGTTTTCTTTAAGCCAGGACAATACTTCCTTTAACGCCAGAATTTCCGCTTGGAATACGCTACAATGGTTTGGTAGGCGGAAGGAGAGACTAAGGTTTAGTCCATCTGAGTACACTCCACCACCCACTCCGTTTTCAGTCTTCCTATCATACAAATGCTAAAAAATAAAAAAAAATGCTTTTCAAAAATCGTATTTTTCTCGAAAACGGTTCCGAGAATTTTAATAAAATTTTTTTTCTTTCAATTAATTTTTACGATCTTTAATTTAATAAAAAAAATTTTGAAATTAAGATATTACAGCTTGTACCTACCATAGAACCATTTTTTCGAATTTTGAATTTCTCTTATGCACATAACGGATCTTAACGAAAATTTGTATAGAGAAGCTTCTAAAAAGTCTAAAACACATTGCATTTCAAAACTTTAAAATAAATATTTTTTGAATTTTTGAAAAAAAAAAATCTATTTTTTCTTTTTTTTTTTTGAAAATTCGATATCTCAGAAACGGCTCAATATTTTTTTTTGTAAATTTTATTTTTATTCGAACGATAATAAAAACTTTAAATTGGCGTACCAAAATTTTTTCTTAAAAAGCTTTTAAAAAGTTTTTACATAAAAGCTTTTTTTTAAGAAACGGCTACAACGACTTAAATTTTTGTTCTTGCATAAATTCATATTTGGATAGCATTGTTTTCGTCTCTTACTACTAAAAGAATTTAAAAAATAATTTGATCCTTATGAACAGTTTTCTCTAATAAATTCCTAGTCTGTTACATAAGAGCAAGTTCGTGCGACCCAGTCGTGCATTTTATTTTTAATAGCATCCGTTTTTAAAATTCCTAGTCTATTACATAGGAGCAAGTTCGTGCGACCCAGTCGTGCATTTTATTTTTTGTCATAATCCGGAGATTAACTGTCCGCAATGGGACAATGTATTTTTTGATGAGTCGACGTTTGCGCCCTCTATAATTCGGCCAAAATTCAAAAATTTCAAAAAATTTGTATTCTTGACGCATGTATTCATTATTTAAAAAAGAATTATGTTATTATCTTATAGTTTCCGAGAAAAAAATTCCAAAAAATCGTGCGTTTTTTGGCGTTCTAGACCGTACCAGTACCTTAATGTATAAAAAAAACTCAACGGGCAGCTACGGGCAGCTGAATTTTATTTTATTTTATTTGGTACACAATACTTTTATTAACTATCTTAAATAGATTTGAAAACAAGAAATAGCAAGAAAAAAAAGTTTTCACTCAAACAAATATGTATACAATATTTTTTTCTTCAAGTAAATAAATAGTGTTGACATATCTCTGTCTAACAATGTACTATTTAGGAATTTTTATTCAGAAATTCTTTAACTTATTTTAAGCACCTGCACCTGCAGCTGTTGAATCCATTTTATTGCAATAGATTTGCTTGGAAATAAAAACTTTTACACGTGTTTTGATGGAAGTGTCCATAAGCCTATCTTAACGATGCGTGACTACGTTAACTTAGCAGCCACATTCAGACTAAGATTATGGGGGGGGATTTGCGACAAGAAACTCTACTACGAACATTTTTCGTCTCCTAGGGGTCTCCTTTAGACAGCCTGATCACAAAAAACCCCTAACTCTAAACTTTTATTTTGGACTTTTGGCCGCAAAAAGATGCCTTCGGCCGCACTGTGGGGCGGGCAAAATTCTTTTGCACAGAGAATAACAAACATGCTCTTCCAAAGCGCTGATATTGCAGTGGAATTCTTGTGAACTGAAATCTTACTTGTGTGCGTGTGCAAAGAAATTTTTTGTTAAAAAATGCAAAATGGACCTCTTTTATAGAAAATAAAATTAAATAAATATTGAGTGAAAAAAGTATTTTGTATTTTCGAATTTCGTAAAAAAAATATCAAAAAAAAATAAAAAAAAAATATGTGAGAATTGTATTGTCAATACTTTTCTTACAAATGCATTACAAATACTGTCATATTGAATCGCATTTTTATGAACTTTAGATGAGTTTTATTTAATTTTTAAGGATGTTACTCAGTTCAGGGAATATAAATCTTTGATTAAAAAAATATTTCCAAAAATTAAAAAATATAACTCTCAATTTCCCAGGGAAAGGCACAAAATATTTGCCAAAAATGTACATTTTTTTACTTTTTGTTAATGAAAAATAACTTTAAAAATTTTTAAAAATAAAAAAAATTTAAATTAATTGCATATACAGTTATGGACAGAGAAATAGCACACTTATTAGAAACATCTCGCGATTAAAATGTCCGTTATGTCTAATGTTTGTGGTAAGTTTGTTCTCCAGGCATAATGGTCTACATTAATTGATGTAAACAAAAAAGTCATAATAGTCCCGTTACTTTTGATAGATTCTTGCGTTTGCCTTTTGATTATATTCTTTTCTCTTTTACTCCTGGACACAGAAATAGCTCATATTATCTTAACCGTTGAATTTTTATTTCGCGATCGAAATTTATGAGAGATAGTGCTTATTTTGTGTTGTTTATAGTTTCATAAAAAAAATGCATCAAATATAGTCAAAGAATGGCTTTTGGACGAACAAATTGATGTACTGAACTGGCCAGCTCAAAGTCCCGATCTTAACCCCATAGAAGATAGAACATCTATGGAATGATGTTAAGGTTAAGATTGGGCAGACAAAATTCAAAAATTCGAACGATCTTTGGGCCGGTATCAAGGAAACGTGGTATTCTATCCCACAAAGTACTAGATACCAAAAATTAGTTGAGAGTTTACCAAGAAGATGCCGGGAAACTTTAAAAAATCGTGGTCACCCAACAAAGTACTAACTTTGTAATATTGTAAGATCTGAAATTCTAAGAATTTTTCGCTAAAAGGTTGATTTTTTTTACAATTCTAGGAATATGTGCTATTTATTTGTCCACAAGAAATAACGTCACCACAAATTATAATAATTTTTCAAAATCTTCTGAAGTGACATGATGATTTCTCCAATATGGAATGTCGAAATGTTTTCCGCTTTCTGTGACGCTCCACTCAAAAGACCTCGATCCCATAGAGATTTTGTTCCAGTTGGATCCTCATCGACGTCGTCAGTTACAGAATTCAGAAGCCGCAGAATGGACACATTACCAAACTTATCAGCTGTAGCGATAGTATCGTAGCCTAGCAACGTAGTGGCAGTTATCCATCGAGGATGTGTATCGTCGGCAAAAATGATCAACTGATTTTCTGCCCGCTTGTAGCGTACAAAGAACACAGACTCTTGTACTTCTGAAACGTAAATGCGATCACCCATTGCTTGAAATTTGACAATTTGATAGGGAATGTGTTTGTTCTCGCACTTTCTTAGGAGTCATATATGCGGAGGACACGACCATTTCCAGCTAACAAGCGCCCCTGAAATCCCCAAAGAGCTCCCGGAATTTCGTCGCATTCGGTTCGGTGTAAGAACTCCAGCAAAGAACAGGTTAGATCTATACGATATACATCGATGGCGCCTCCATTGGAAAGTCTCGGATTTAGTTAAAGATCTTTAGCGACCCTTACAACGAGGTAATACCGGCCATCAGCCGCTGCAGCAAATTTCATAACGGCCATCGAAATTATAGCGTCATTTTGGGTCAAAGGTATTTTGAAAGTCGTTTGTCCTTGAATTGGATCTACGACACGTATTTGGGATGCCCATAATCCTAAACCGGCTTTCGGCGAAAAGAAATTATCTTCTGGCAATACCTCGTTAATAAACGCATCAGCCATTTCATTTGCCAATTCTTGTTCATCTCCTCCAGCCGCTGTTCGCATTTCTTCAGCCATCTGTTTCTTTCGGACATTTTTCATTTTTTCGGTATAGGTATTGTGATCGGTTTCAGCGATTATCATTCGACCAGTATCTTGATGGACAGCGAAAATACGTGGCGTGTACTCCAATGGATATGAGACCTGACTGAACACTGTTCCTAGCTTTTTCAATGCTAAGATTCTCAAAGTGTTTGTTGAAATCGCCACAATACCCCCATTACATTGTTGACTCGAAAAGCCAGAAGCATACTCGAGGGTCTCATATGACAGAGGAGGGGGTGGCCGTGGCACGATGGTTGTGTGCTCGCCTGTCAACCTCATGATCACAGGTTCGATCCCTGCCGTCGTCTATGTAATTTTAATTCCATTTTAACCTTCTAAAAATTGTCTCAATGGGTTACTGGTTTACTCATTACATGTTGTTCAGGCATAACACTAACAACATGTAATTGAGTTAAACTAGTATTCCCAACAACGATGAACATGAATAAAATAATGCGAACTATAAACGACATAGAAAAAAAAGACACGGCATTTCTCCGCTTTAGCTCAGCCGCCATCCCTGGAGATAAAAATATCTGAGACAACCACCAACAGTCTCAGAACATCGTGCCACACATCTTTCCTATCCTTCTTTCTCTTCATTAACTTCACGCCCGCGCTGTGTTGAAACATTTAAAGGGTAATCATAATCCCTTGAGCGCGGGTAGATTATAAAAAACAAAAAAAAAGTTAAATGAAATCGATTTTGGTATAGTAATACGAAAGCTATGTTCGACTTGACATTGCAAATACAGCTTCTGAACCTTGCATTTTGATTCGAAACAACTTTACAGGCCTTGAGCCTAAATATCTTGTTCGAGTATCTGCTAAATCTCCTGACACGGGATCGAGTACCGTTCGCAAAAGAACTTCGTTGCTCAATCCGATATTAAGATAGATCGTGCTTTTGCCTTGAGCCTGTCCCTCCTCATTCAACTCGCCATGACCCATTTCTACCAAACACAACGACTCTGCAGGCGATGGCAAAGCTTGCATAGAAGAAGTTGATAAACAATCATTTGGATCTAGTGATATAATTCTAACAGTGTTGTCGGCCAAACCAACAGCCAATAACCATGATCGCTGTTCTCCCTCCGGCACCGTTCCTAGAGCCATGCACATTATTTCAGCAGGCATTTCTGAGCGCTCTGTGTATTCATTGAGGTCACCAGACTCATCTATTTCAAAATAGACAAGCTCCCGACCCGACAGTGCAATCACAACATGCCTGCACGAATATGTCGGAGGCCATCAGGGTAAACTTGAACCAAAGCATCATCTCCCAACGAGGAGCAGCTAAGAGTTGGTGTTGTACCAAAGAATCCACTGTCCGTAACTTCCTCTACGGTTTCGCCGATACTGAGAACCAGCGTTGCATTAACGAAGGACACGATAATGTAGGCGTCAATATCATTGTCTATGCGTTTCTTTACTGTCCAAACAGCATTAGGGTTCTCAGGTAATTCAGATACGGCCATCTCAGACAGTTCCAGACCGTGACGAAGTACTCGAATCGATGAACGTGGCCCTCTGCCACAAAGCAAATACATTTGCGGTGTATCTTCGTTTGACATTGCATCGACCATAACCAGATTTTTCAATGGCCGTGGTGCAAAGAAGAAAGTCTCTCCCTCTTCGAGGGGCATAGCTGAACTGAATTCAGCAATGAATATGCAATTTGGTACAGGTAGCTAAAAAAATAAACATAATTTTCAGTTAGAAAGTGGAAACAAGATTCAAATTGACAATTTTAACTTACTGGTCGCCAAATTCATATGCAACAAACAAAAAACCAGTTTTCAGAACACACATCGATATTGCTGGAGGCACCGTATCGAAAAATTTTAACTTAATTTCTGACACAGCATCATCATCATCAGTTTCTAAAATGACTTTAAAAATGTCCCCTTGTTCAATCTGTACAAGGAAAAAGTACATACTCTTTGTACTGTGGGTTGCCGAACAAATGAAGATCATTCCGCGTTCAGGGTCATCCAAATCGTTTCTCCTACGAGGAATGGGGCAACGGATATCGTGCATATTGCCGTAGATTTTGTATGTTAAGTAATTTTCAGAGCAAATCAATACTTCCGACGGTCCGTCACCTCCACCAGGAACAGAGATCAAGAAATTAGCGTGCTCTTCGAGTGGTGCAGAACGTTTTCGAACCACATGATTCAAACCCAAATCTAGTTCGTAAAATGTTAGTGTCTGTTGTGTTTTCTGAGTAGCTTTGCCAGTAGGATGATTGTCAGCTTCTTCGTAATCGATTTCGAAGCAAGCAAGCATTGGATTTTCGAATCCAGTATCTACTCCAACCATATGATAAGTTAATTTGTTGGACTTGTGCGCTTTCAGGGGTGAAGAAAAGTCAATCTTGCTTCAGCATCTCGATTAAGAATATAAGCCAGTTTTTGCTTATCTACGGCGCCAATCATAATTGCACGTCCTCTCGGATCAATTGAAAAATATTGTTCTGGGACAATACGACTACATCCAGACTTTCCAAATGTTTCTTGATGGACTTTCCCAAGGTAATGTTTTGTATGATTGTATTCCAAAATAACAATACATCCTGAATCTGAACCCATACGATATAATCTTTGGTTCCGCCCGTTAAACGGAAAGACATCAACGCACGTACACATCCAAAGACTTCAGTAGTCAAAAGCGTATGTACTTTTCCCGTGGTAGAATCCGGACGAAGCAGTTCCAAACTTTTCCCACGCGAAACAATGATCTTGGATTTTTGTCCCGGAAAAAATTCCATGGATAGCGTGAGTGATGCCTGTGGCACGTTGCAAGGTAAGATTATACAAATATGTACATATGTAATTGATGCCGATGTTACACTTACGTCATAGGTTTTCATTTTAATTCAATTTACACTCCAAGGGATGAATGCAGATAATATTTACAATTACTTTATGTGGATATGACCACCATTTAATTTCCACAATTTAACCAAAAAAAGACATCCGACCCACAAGCCGGTTGAAATTGAAATGTACATATGTATGTATAGCTATAAATTTCTTAATTCTGTAGGAGAGAGACGTGTGTGGTGGCGGGGTTACACAAAGCGGAAGATGACTCCAAAAGAGAAACTAAGATTAAAAATCGCTTTCGTGTAAAAGCAGACGTCAAGTATCTACATTTAAATTCAAACAGATGACTTTGTTTTTATTTTTGTTTTAAGTAAGAAGTAATATTACATATGTAGACTTTAATCGGTTAAAAAATGTATCTACTAGTTGGTCCCGTGCTGCAGTATTGTTTTCACGTGCGTTTTGTATTTCAAAATTTGCAAAAACTGGTATTAAAACTTCCGGATCATTTGGAGGCTCTTCATATCCAATTTCAACACAAATATTATGCAAAACTGCTTTACAACAATAACTGCCATTATGGTCCGTATTTCTAAGCGCATACCAATAGAAAGGCAAGGAAATCGCCTTTTCCAAACCCCAAAACCCCTTTCAATTACATTATTTCTCGTTTTGATTTGAGATTTGTTGTAGGCAATCCGAGCTGTAGTATGAGGATTTATTATTGGGGTCAATAAATAATTTCTACATGGATAGCCACCATCACCAAGTAGATAACAATTTGGAAACTCATTGTTTTCAAACCTAGCACGAAGAAAAGAATCGTCAAAAATACTAGCATCATGAGCACTTCCAGGCCACCGTGCCACAACATCAAGGAATTTTAAATTGCTGTCACATACGCATTGCGTGTTAATTGAAAACCATCCTTTCCTGTTTCTATAAACTTCTGCTTCTTCTCCACCAGGTGACTGAATTCTGATGTCTGTGCAATCGATTGCACCAAAAACTTTCGGGAATCTCGCCAAGTCGTAGAATTTGTTTTGAACTTTCATTATATCATGAAGATCAATAGGAAGTGTAATAAAATGTGGTCGCATTGATGCTATTAGGTGGGTTACTCTTCATACAATACGGCAAACAGTTGACTTTGAGATATTAAACATGTCTCCAACGCAGATTTGGAAAGATCCTGTGGCATAACATCGTAAAACAATAAGCACTTGATTTAATGCACTGACGGGTTTGTTTCGGTTAGTTTTAGGTTGCAAATGACGACCAAACAAATCCAACAACTGTTCCACGGATGCTTTGGAAGGTCGGAACCTCATTTTGAAGTCAATATCGTCATAGTCGGAGAATGGATTCCTGTGATTTCGGAATACTCTGGTACGGCGAATTACAATGTGGTGCTCTTCATCATTGGATTCGGATGAAGACGACCAATCTATTATTCTATATAAAAAGCAAATCATTAAAATATTATTATTAACATTCAAAGTTGACATTTTTGTACCTATTTATTTTGTATCTCCAAAAATTGAAAATTAATATTTTATGAAACAAAAATGTCAGCTGCTTGTTAACTGCATATGATGACATATCTATGACACTTTTAAAATTTAATGAGCTAAAAATGGGCATAAGGGTGTTTAAGAGCTTGTTAAATTTAAAAGCACTTGGTGAAACTAAAAAATGCCATTTTAAGGTTTAGAAGCCTGTTAAATGTTTAAAAGTCCTTCGTGAAATCGGCCATAAGAAATATACAAAATCTAATTAACAAGGCCGACGCGCGCCGCGACAACAACAACCGAGAAGATGGGACACACTCACACACAAGACAAACTAACTTATGTCAAATTGAAATGGGTGCGTTTGATAAAAAGCACAACAAGCATGTATCCAGGGTACTGCCACCCACTAGCTCAGAGATGGGGTGGATTCAGAGATTTAATTAATCGAGTTGGTTCAGAGATTTAATTAATCGAATCTGTAAAGAAGATAGGAAGTGTAAGTACAGGGTGTACTCACACAGAAAATGGGCGTCAGTAATTTTTCTTGTTTGAATTAAAGGAAATTACAAACCTTTAGGACCGGGACCACAGAATTTTTGTTTGAATAAAATAAAAATAGGAATTTAAACTTTGTTTTGAACAATTTATAATTTATATCGATTTTTGCTTGGGAAACCTTGCAATCAGGATTAAAACCCAAGATCTTTTCCGATTTTTAAGAACAAAGAAGTTTCACAAATTTAAAGTGTAAAAAAACAAAATCGAAAGCAAATGAAACGCAAGTGAAAAACGCAATTGTGCCGTTAGCGAATAAATAAAGAACCGTGTCCCACAATTAACTGGGATAAAATGAAATAATTAGCAATCCTTTTTATATCTTTAAGAATTGACGCACAAACAAAAGAAACACTCTACTTACCTTTTTTCTAAGTCTACGGATCTGGCTCTTTTCTCTATCACCTATCAACTGATTTTCCTGTTTCCTCCAAAATTTCTTCTCCGCCTCGAACTACAAACTTTCTTCCTCCTTCAAAATTATCTCGACAACGTTTTTCAAAAAAAAAAAAAAAAACAAAAAAACTTTTTTTTTTCAACTAGATTAGATTTCTCTCGACTTCCGACTAAAATCAACTTTCTGCTTCAAAAGTTCTCCAACGATTCCCCTTCCAAGCTAAACCTATTGTCTTCCTCGGCCATTCCATTCTCTCACACATTCATACGTCCAGCCAATCGTTTTCGAGATCTTCAGTCACGGGATCACGGCTTCCTGGAAAGCTACGTGCTCTCCTCGAAAACCTCCGTTCCTCCGTAGTCGAATCTCATCGAAACTTTACTTGATTCAACAAGTTGTTGGATGTCTTTCCAAAACTTGCCGAATCCAAATGACCGAGTTCAAACCCCTTTCAACTAAATTTTTCGAGAAAATCTAAAAGGATTAAAAATCGAGAAAAAGTTTCTACTAGGCATTTTCCTAGCGAGTAATTCGAAGTGCGAAGCAATCTTTCGTGAGATAGGAAAACGATTCTTTAAATTTTAAGCTCTAATTAGTTATTTTCTTTCGTTGTCAATTCTGAAAGATCTTCTATTCTAACAAAAATTGAGTTTTAAGAATTTCGAAGCACGTTAACAACCCATTTTGCTTACAAAAAAATTATAGATTACGTTAATAAAAAGTTAAATTTGGTTACTGAAATCTTGATTAATTATTCGGCCTGTTTGGAGATAAGTAAGAGTCCACCTGACTCGATTACTTCTTCAGCTCATCCGCTGGCACATCGAAAAGTCTTCTTTATAGTTTTAGAACCAACTGTTCCCCTCCGTTTGCATATAATGTACATAGCTCAGAAACCTATTTTTGTTACTTATCCAAAATACTTTAAGAGCCGGTCTCTGGCTGATGGCCACCAGGTATCTACTATCTCTATAAGTATTTTGGAGCAGCAACGGAAAAAGAAACTAAAAATGATCAAAGGCAGGCAGGTGAGACTTGTTGTATTAAATTTTACCGCAACAATAATAACTGCATTATATTAAATCAAAAAAATAAGGTTGTTTGTGTTGTGTATCGCGTTGAATACTTATTTCCAATCAAATAAAAAAGCTTCCGTCCAATAAGATACAATTCAAGTTTTATTTAATGGGTTTAAGTAACTTACATATTTGTGACCTGATGGGTCGGAAGTCTAAAAAGGAAAAGGAAAGAAAAACCACGTTGGCTTCCTTACATCGTATGGATTTTGGCATCTAATATATTTCCGTCAGGTTGGCAGCAAGCTTTCGTCAAATGTAAGGACCGCGTTTGGAAGTACGTAACAGTCCTCACCACTAATTTTTAGAATAACCTAAACGTTCCACAGGCTTCTTGGTGCGGGTGCTTCGCCTAACTGTTGGCTGATCATTTACACTCGACTTTCCGTTGTTACTTCCTTCTACAATATCTGAAACTGTGCAACTAGATGGTTCCATAATCGGTTCACTTATTGTAGGTACTTCCACCCTTGCTTCGGGATTTTTGTCTGTGAAAATAAATGGAGTTTTAGTTAAAGGAATCAACGATGTTACCTCTAAATCAGTATCCTTCGTAATATTTGATTTTTCAATGTCACACTTCATAATTTGATCCACATGTCTTCGCCAAAGCTTCCCATTTACATTTAATATGTAGTGTAGTAAACCATCTCTGCGGACAACCTTACCAAATTCCCACTTCTTATCTTTTGACGTATAATTTCTCGCCTGCACGTTGTCACCAGGATAGTACTGTCTTCCATTTGCATATGTCGCACATTGTAGTTTTTGTTGAAGATTTTCTTTTGTTCCAGACCGAACCAAATCCAGGCGTACGCGAATATCCCTCTGCAGGAACAAGAAACATGGAGCTATGCCAGTTGTAGAATTTGGTGTTTTCCGGTATTGCATCAGATAGTTTGAAAGCTTCAGGTTTAAATCTCCCGAGTCATTTACCATTTTACGAAGTGCTACTTTCATATTCTGCACGAATCTTTCGGCCTGTCCATTAGTAGCGGGATGATACGGCGCAGAGAACTTGTGATTAATACCATTTGATCTGGTGAATTCCTTAAAGTCTCCCGATGTAAAAGTAGACCCGTTATCGCTGACTAAGGTGACAGGTAACCCAAAACGAGCAAAAATATCTCGTAACACAACTATTGTTTTCGAAGCAGTCATACACGTCATCGGAACAATCTCCGGCCACTTGGAATGCGCATCAACTACGATCAGAAAATATTTGTCCATGAATGGTCCCGCGAAGTCTATGTGTACTCTCTGCCATGCACTAGTTGGGTACTCCCACGGATGCTGTACCTTTTTTGTAACCTGCTTCAAAGCACTTCTGCATGCAAGGCATTCGCGAGCCATATTTTCAATGTCCAAATCTATACGCGGCCACCAAACGTAACTCCTAGCAAGAGCTTTCATCTTCACTATACCTACGTGCGCCACGTGCAATTCGGCCAGGATGAGCTTCCTCAAACTTGTAGGTATCACTACTCGGCTATTTCTAAGGATTACACCATCAGATAAAGAAAATTCTTGATCTTTACCTTCAAAATCCGGATGCAGAAGCTTTTTTCCCGCCAGCAAAGAAAAATGCACCTCCTTCAGAACTTCATCTTTTGTTGTCTCCTTTGCAATATTTTTGTGCGTTACCGGAACAGTGTCAAATTTCAGCATTTTGTAGCATGTGATGTCATCGCTCTCCTCGGAGCTAATAGAATTCAACGGAAGCCGTGAAAGCGCATCTGCATTGGAATGCTCATCCGTCGACCGATACACAATATCGTAGGTGAAACCTTGTAGGAACTGGGCATAGTGCAGCATGCGTGTTGCCACCATACTTGGTAGATTTTTTTCTGGGCTGAAAATAGCAACCAACGGTTTATTGTCTGTTATTAAAGTAAACTTACGCCCATAACAGTATTGGAAAAAACGTTTTAGAGCCCAGAATATTGCGGTAGCTTCCTTGTCAATTTGGCTATAGTTTCTCTCGGATGCTGACAAAGATCGAGATGCATAAGCAATCGGATGTTCCTGTCCATTAGGAAGTGTGTGTGACAGCACTGCTCCCAATCCGTATGGACTTGCATCTGTGGCCAATGACAAAGGCAGAGCTGGATCATACGCAACGAGCACTACGTCGGAAGAAACCTCATCTTTGATGAGATTAAACGCTTTCTCGCATTCCTTGCCCCAATTGAACACAACGTCTTTTTGTAAAAGACGGTGAAGTGGGTGTAGTTTAAGTGAAAGGTTTTTTAGAAACCTCCCGTATTAGTTCACCAACCCTAGTCAGCTTCGCACCTCCGTGATGTTCCTCGGAGCAGGCGCGGCCATAATGGCCTGAACCTTGTCTTTAGTCTTTTCTAATCCTCTCGCCGAAATCACATGACCTAGGTAAGTAATAGATTTTTCGAAAAATTTGCATTTGTTAAAATATACCCGCAATCCCACTTTGTTAAGTCGGCTAAGCACATCTTCTAAACGACCTATGTGTTCTTGGAAATTTCTTCCTTGGACTTTGATGTCATCCAAGAACACACATACTCCCTTTATGCCTTTCAATGTCTGTTGGATGTACCTCTGCCAAATAGCCGGTGCCACCTTGGTACCGTACATCAGCCTATTTACCTGGTAATCTCCTTGAATGGTAGAAATTGCTTGCATTTGTGCACTTTGCTGATCCATTGGCATATGGAGATAAGCCTCACTGATGTCCAACGTTGTGAAAATTTTTCCACCTTCCATTGACGTAGCAAAAATTTCTTCTATTGGCGGGATCGGAAAGTTGTCACTTTTGAGTACCTTGTTGAGGGTGATTTTGTAATCTGCACACAGCCTGATTGATCCATTCTTTTTCAGAATTGGTACCACTGGTGTGCCCCATTCACTGAACTGCATCTTTGTAATTATGCCAGCGTTTTCCAGACGATTAATCTCTTGTTCCATTTTACCTATCATAGCATACGGTACCTTACGAGCCGCAATGTACACAGGTTGAGCGTTTTCTTGAAGGTGTAACTTGGCTTCGTAGTCATTAATTTTCCCAACTCCAGGTTTGAAAACTGTTGCGTATCCGATCCCACTATACACGACCAAAGGCACCACAAATTCAGTATCTATAAGATACTAGTTAAACACTCAATCACAAGTAATCACTTTTATTTAAGAAAGAAATCAAAACTACAGAACAAAAAAAAAAAAAAAATACACAATAATCACAACGGAATATAGTCTTGTTGTATGTGTTGAGGGTGTCTTCTCGGCGTTTCATCACGACTCCGATCGCACAATGGCAGGAACTATATCTGAAAAGAAACAAAAAAAAAAAAATTAGTATAAAAATCCTTAAAGTTTTCACGATGAAAACAATCAGATTCTGCTCTAAAAATATCCCTAAATTAAAATAAAACATAAGGGTTAATTTTTACGACAGGATCTGGCGAAATACTTATCTTTGCACTGTGTTCATAAGTGTAGACATGAAGCAATGATAAACCTGAAAAGAAAAGAAAAAAAATATATAATAAAGAATTTGCAAATGATAGCAGGCCACTACAATAGGTTACCTGGTTGTTCACAAGAAGGCAAGATGATGTAACGAGGTTTCTTTGATGAAGATCTATCTCCTTTTGTGGTGAAGTATTCACTGGACACAGGATAAGTAAATAATCTGTAAAAAGAAAATAAGAAACACTAATGAATACAATGCAAGAATGTAAGTAGAAATGACTTACCATCATTAATGGTGTTCTGCATCTTGCAACACCAGACACATATGGCATTTAGGTATGGGTTCACTTTCCGTTTGTTTATTTATAATTTTTTTTTGTCCACGTCAATTAATACTAATGTTTTATTGTTTTTTTTTTATAAACTGAAAACCGAAACCGATGAAATAATGAATGTTTTGTTTATGCGAATGCGTAAACGTTTAGGAAGTGACAGATGGGGATGACAGATTTTCGTGCTGAATTACACTGATACCAACATTGTTAGAAAAAAATTTGTGCTGAATTAAATAAATCTGCAATGTTGACGTTCACAATAGGAGAAAGGTATTTCTAGTCAGGTGGGGGGTAGTAAATACTGATATGTAGGGATTTAGTGCAATGGTATTAGTTATTATAATTTATTTTAGATGTTTTATTTTTATTTTTATAATTAGTTTATTTATTTCTTTTATTAGTCATTTAGTGCAATATTATTAGATCTTAAGTATTTTTCTGTGATATTTTTTTTATTATTTATGTATTTTAATAGTTAATTTTAAGTTATTTAGTGCAATATTAGAATCATAGGTAATATACATAGACATAAATTTAATATATGACAATAGACAACACTGACAAGAGTATAGGTTTAAGACATAAATTTTACGAACACAGGTATTCAAAATAGGAGAAATTAGATTCCGAATTCCAGTCTGCAAAGTTAGATAATATACATAGAGGAGAAGGCAAATATAGGTTATAGGGCAATGACCGATGATTATGTAATGAAATTAGGGATTCCAAGTTAAGCAATCACCAAGACAGGTGATAACAGTCGAAGCCACGGAACTAACGAGAAAACGTTATACGATTTTTAATTTTGCTTGTGAAGTTTTTTTTGGATAAGAATCTTGAACAAAATAATTTTTGAAATCAAAAAGACAATAAAACAAAGTTGCAAAAAAAAAAAAAAAAAGAGATAATAAAAGAAGTGGGTAATTCATATAAGGGCGTGAAAATTTATCGAAGGCCCCGTTCTTCAAAAACTAAAATTTGTGTCAGAAGCGTATCTCAAGGAGCGGCTTCATATATAAAGATAAATAGATATATACATGTACCTATATTCGAAGCAGCTCGTCGACTTGAAACTACCGATTTGAGCCTCTGCTGCTGTTATTTTGTCATCGATATCGACACAAATTTGCAAACTGCTAGGATTGAGCTCGAGAATTCTGACTTGGAGATTGGACAAGCTGTACGAATCAAACGCACGAAGGGTGCTCCTATAGACAAACAACTGGTGAAACAGAAAGTGCATCGATAGTATTTGTTTGTGAGTCCCTTCAGGACTTTAAATTTATATACACTTGTTCATTCTGGACTGGAGTAAATTTTTTTGTTTTTATACCCTTGGTTTCTTCTTTTTGGTCCCTTCTGGACGGGTAATTTTTGATTAATTTTTTTTTTTTGTAATTTTTGAAAAAGAAAAAAAAAAAAAACAGTGTAAAGGAAAAAAAGAAAATCAGAAAGTACGTGAATTAGAAAAAAAAAAAAAATAATAAAAATTAGAAAAAAAAAAGAAATTAAATATATGTATATAAAAATTGAAAGAAAGAGGAAAGTGGAAGTGAAAAGTAAAGAGTGTATGACTGTACGTATCTGGACTTTGGTACAAGTCAAGTATATATATGTATATATATGATATTTTATTGGCTATCAAAATTTATAGCATCGTTCCTGAAAAGTACTGCCGGCAGGACACCGATGGACAGTAAATTTGTTGAAGTAAGTTTGGTTGAATTATATTGATTTTTCTTACATATATATAGATATATACCTACTTATGATAAATACTAAAGTGATCAAAGGAAGGAAGTACCTACACTCCGGTGCTGCAGAATAAAGCCATTTCCTTTTTTAATTTAATTGGACTCTTTCCTTTTGTTTGAATTTTTCTTTCACATAAGACAGGTGAATTGAGCACACACTCCGGTGCAAAATAATAAATCCATTTTTTTTATTTAATAAAATAGATAAAACTATCGATAATAATAAAATACCGGCAAGATTCAAACGCATTGAAACGAATATTTTGAAAACAAAAAATTCTCTTTTCTTCCTGTTCTTTTTTTTTTTTAATTTAAATAATATAATAATAAATAATTTTTTTTTTTTGAATTTATAAAATAAAAATCAAATTGAAATGAAATGAAATCTGATTTTTTTAATGGTGAATTTCACTGAATGCATAAGACAAATAATGGAGTGCTGAATTTCTAACAAAGGGTGTGTGAAGGTTCGGCTGAACCGACGATGAAGAGAGAGAGATGACTTACGACGAATAAATAGTGACCTATTATGGATTCGACTTGACTCAGGGACAATACTTACGTAGACCGTTTCCGAACATACTTAACTACTACATACTATTTTACTTACCCTCTTAACTAACTGACTAGAAGTACGTTTTGACGACTATAAATACATTACGTTACCTACTTACCATTTTTACGTACCCATACTTACCTACTTACCTTAATTACGTACACTACATATGACGTTACCTACTTACCTTGTTTACATGCGTTACTTATACCTACCTTACTTCCATATTTTACTTATACTTACCTTAACGACTTACTTTACAGACTGTATCTACCTGGTTACTTACTGAACGGAACTACGTACTTTACTCTCTACTCTATAAAGATGAGAAGATTTTATTTCACAGATTTAACTAAGACGATAATGAACTAGGTTACGACTGGAGGTTCAAATCGGGGGCTATTTCCAATAAACATTTGGCCAAGGAATTAGCAATGGTTGTATCTTCGATACAAGGGAGGGTAGGCCAGACCTTTGCCATCAACACCAGGCAATGTCTTTGTGGTCTCAGCGAACTGCTGTGTTGGTGAGACAGTGTTGAATTTCGGCGACTTTTTTTGGTGAACAGAAAAACAAAGAAGAAGTTTTTTTTATTAGTTATAGATTAGATAGGTTTAGATTTAAGATTATATCCTTCCGATATAAATTTTTATTTTAGGGCTTAGTTTTAGTTTAGCGTTAGATTATTTTTACTTAAACTTTCCTTTTTTTTCTGTTTTGCCGAGAAGTCAGCTTGAAGTCTCACCCTTTCACCAATGCAGCAGCATAGGTAACTAGGTTTGTGCTATTCCTTCTTTTATTTCCTTCCCCAAATACCTATTCCATAATCCTATTTCCTCTTCCTTTCCTCATCCTTTGACCTAGGCATGATTTTTTTTTGTTTGCTGTGTGGGATGAGATCGAAAAAGGGCAAGAACCGCCACAATCCGTCGAGCTTAGCCGAGCTAGAGCAAGCATGCCACCGCCCTTTTTCGACTCATGAAGTTACACCCCTGTGGTACCCCTGGCACGCAACAATGGCGCCCAACGTGGGGCCGGCTAAAGGATTGATTGGGACTCCAAGGAGATGATTTTTATTTTAAGGTCATCCCCTTGGACTCACAACAATCTCACTTCCTTTTTAAAATTTTTTTTCATTTTTTTTAAATTCCTTTTCCGATCCGTTAAGCACAAGCTTGGAGACCGCAGAAGCTCCTTGCTTGACGGTAGATGGAAGTCAGCTGTCCGAACTAACGGGTCTAGAATCAGTAGATTTTGTGAGGTAGAACGAAGTCTATCGCATTACAGGGAGCGGAGTAGAATGAAGGAACAGAACACTCATTGCTATCCATACAGTCAGGCCTTGCCAGACGTATTGAGTGGCGTGAGTGAGATGTTTCGGAAATCTACTCGTGTGGAGGGGTATTTCTGTTTCTTTGCCAACCAACTTTCAGGGTTAACACCAGAAAGTTCGACGTGGTAGGAATACTAGATTTAACCTGAAACACTCGCCGAGTCACAAAGACACCAGTCGTAAACAGGACTAACACTTGACATAGGAAAAGAACTTACGATAACTTAACAGGACGTAAAATTGACAAAGGACAAGACATGACACAACATTTTTTGTTACTTCTCTCTTGAATCGTTTGGAAATTCAGCAGTAACCTCACACACCTTTATATGATCATTGATAAGCAACACACAGATTTTATTAAAATTTTCTTTGGTTTCAAAAATTTTGATTTTTTTCATATTTTTACATTTTTTTTTAATTTTTTTACGATATTTTTGAATTTTAATTAATCAGTTTTTATACTGAAGTTTTTTTTTATTCTTTTTAACTTTTTTTGATAGATACTTTTTATTATTTTTGAACTTTAATTTTTTTTTCCTTTTTTTTTATCATTTTTTTACTTTAATTTTTTTTCTCTTTTTATTCCTTTTAATTTTTTTATTTTTTTTTTTACTTTTTTCGTTTCATATTTTTTTTAATTTTCCTTTTTGTTTTATTTTGAAAATTAATTTTGATACAAAATTTTTTTTTGTTTCGAAATCGAAATTTTTGAATTTCTATTTTTGAATTTTTCTTTTGAATTTTTGAATTTTTCTTTTGAACCTTTTATTTTCGACTTGAATTATTATTTTCTTTTGAATTTTTTTTTGTCTTTTTAATTTAAATTTTTTTTGAATTTTTGAAACCAATTTTTTGTTTTTTGGTATTTGAAGTTTTTTTTTATAACGATGAATAGGAACACGGGTGCTGTCAGAAAGGGCACCGGTCCTAGGCAGTATAGAACAAGGCGACGGGTTACTCGACAAACCACCCAAGAAGATCTTAGTCCAACTCCGTCAGAAATTGAGCTCAACCAAAGCATTCTGCAAAATCCATTTGATGATTTGGTAGATAGGAATGGAGTAGCAAGTGATTTACGTAAGGCTAACGTTAATGGTATGGGGGGTTCGGTTGACACTCAAGAGTTAGGGGCCCAGGCATTACTTTCAATCAGGGAAGGCCCAGACGAGACAAGGGACTCCATACATCAACTGACGCAAGCATTAAGACAAGAACGCTTTCTGATAGAACAAGAGGACCATGGAAAACAAAGTTTAGACAAAGAAAAAGAACAATACGAGATAACGATGGAGGGTGGTAGTCTCAAAAAGGTTATTGACTGCGTAGTGTCACGGTCAGTAAATGAGTCCCACAATAAGACTTTGACACTACTTACAGAACAGACGAAAAACATGACAAAATTACATTCAATGATAGAGATGGTAACGGGGAATATGGCTTCTATGAGTGAGCGATTGCGGGTTGTAGAAAAGTCAGCTCTTGCTACATATGCTAGACGTGATCGAAGGGAAGAGGTGCTTCTTACCGACCCAGATATAAGTCTTCCAGTTACTGGGTATCCCAATCGGCAAGAAACAACCAGACCATGTAGTGACCAGGGGAAACGTATCGACATACATAAGTGGGGTATTAAGTATGATGGTACATCAAAAGCCATGACAGTCGAGAGTTTCATTTTTAGGATTGAGACCCTGCAAAAGAAGAACGGGGTCACGAATGAGCAAGTTTTTGCAAACTTCCACCACTTAGTGACTGGAACTGCAGAAAAGTGGTATTGGCAGTTCCTTGAAGAGAACCACAGTGACGAGTATCTTAACTTTTACGATTTAAAATCCGAGTTATTGCGGCAATTCCGCAACAGTAAGAGAGACCACGAGATATTAAGGGAAATAATGGACAGGCGACAGCAACCGAATGAGAGTTTTGACGAATTTTATGAGGAAGTTAGGGGTCTCACGTTGCAAATGAGAAATAGGCCAAGTGAGAAGGATTTAGTTTCCATAGTCCGACAAAATCTTAAAGACAAGGTGGCGACACTGATTTTTGGATGTCCTATTAAGGATATCCGTGACCTTAGGGAAGAGTGCCGACGTGCTGAAAGGCATTTAACAGCTAGAGACCTAAAGGCTAGGAGACAAATAAGTGAGCTAGAGGATAACGAGTTAGGACGAACTAGACAGTACTTGACCGACTCCGACGACGAACGAGAAGCACATATTGCCGCGGTGCAATATAACCGCTCGGACAAAATAACATCAAATACAAAACCAGACAAACGACATCAGACTTTCAGAAACAACGAACGAGACAAAAAGACAGATCCGACAAAAGACAATAACTCAACTCCGGTTACATGTCCTTCTACTTTCCACGCCCTTACATGCTTTAGTTGCGGGCAAGGAAACCTTTCGTTCAAATGCGCCTCTTGTCAGGGAAACCTGAAAGTCGGGAGTGTGCCCGGGTTCACTCCAACGACGAATGTGCCATTCCCGGAGAAACAAAACCCCGAAAAGTAGAAATTTTAAGACGCGATTCGAAACTACAAAGTACGAAACTAGAAACACCTGTGCAATACAAAAGTCTACATGAACGCATGATGGACTATGAAAAAGCAAGAAAACGAATCTTCAATTCGGAGATAGTACAAGACCATACGAATAGAAGGAATTTTAGGAAAATAGCTAGACTTAGGGAAAAATGTGCAATATACAGAAGGACGAAGAATAGAATAGAAGCTACTGTACTAGCAATCTCGGACGACAATAGACCCTACGCTAAAGTAGCAGTAGACGGTGAAATGATGGTAGGTCTATTGGATAGTGGTGCATCTGTGAGTTGCATGGGAAAAGGGGCAATAGAGTTCATACAGAACCACGACATAAAAATGACAAAAATGACAGTTGACATAAAAACAGCAGACGGAAAAAACCAACATATTAACGGAAGATTCATGACCAAAATCACATGGGGCGGTAACACCCATGAGATGGAGTTATATGTTGTTCCTAGTTTGCAACAACAGCTCTATCTAGAGGTAGATTTCTGGAGAGCCTTCAAGGTTGCTCCAAATGTTATTTGCGCTCTAGACATTCCAGCACCGACGGAAGGGCAAGAGTCTGATTCAATGCGTAAGCTTACTCCAACGCAAGCTGAGGAGTTGGAACGCGTTAAGCTTACATTTCCTTCTTTCGCGGTAATGGGATTGGGTAAGACTCACGTCGAAGAGCATGTCATTGAGATGGAAGACGACACCATTCCCATCAAACAACGGCATTACCCAATCTCACCCGTCGTTCAGAAGTTAATGTATGCGGAGCTAGACCGAATGTTGGAACTTGGTGTAATCGAAGAAAGCAATAGCGCTTACAGCTCTCCAGTTGTGTTGGTTAGGAAGCCAGGCAAGAACAGGCTATGCTTAGACTCACGGAAGGTGAACGCAGCAACGAAAAAATTTGCGTACCCTCTCCCACACATTGAGGGAATTTTGAGTCGCCTTCACGACACGCATTTCATCTCGAGCATCGATTTGAAGGACGCTTTTTGGCAGATTCCTCTGGAGAGGAAATCAAGAGAGAAGACGGCTTTCACAGTCCCTGGGCGGCCGTTGTATCAGTTCACGGTTATGCCGTTTGGATTGTGCAACGCTGCTCAGAGAATGTGTAAGCTGATGGACAAAGTCATCCCCGCTCGTTTGAGAGAGAGTGTCTTTGTCTATTTAGATGATCTCTTGATTTGTTCCCCAGATTTTGAAAGCCATATTAGCGCCCTAAAAGAGGTCTCGAGATGTTTGCGTGAAGCGGGGCTGACGATAAATGTGGAGAAGAGCAAGTTCTGCTTCAAAGAAATCAAGTACTTAGGCTATTTCGTCGGTGATGGATGTCTAAGAACGGATCCAGAAAAAGTGTCAGCGGTTAAGGATTTCCCTATTCCAAGGACCCCTAAACAACTCCGTCGGTTCTTAGGGATGACGGGTTGGTATAGGCGCTTTATCCCAAATTTTGCGTCTATATCAGCCCCAATGACAGACTGTCTGAAGAAAGGGAAAGACTTTGTTATGACGAGCGAAGCATTGACAGCATTTGAGGACTTAAAGACGACCTTGGTCACGGCACCAATACTAACGAATCCGGACTTTACGAAGCACTTTTACATACAATGTGACGCATCATCTTCTGGTGTAGGGAGCGTTCTTTTTCAGATGGATGAAGAGAACAACGAACGACCCATAGCGTTCATGTCCCAGAAACTGAACTCCGCTCAGCGGAACTATACAGTCACGGAACTTGAATGCTATGCGGCCGTTCTGTCTGTTAAAAAGTTCAGAGCCTACATTGAAGGATTGCCGTTCACCATCATTACTGACCACGCGAGCCTGAAGTGGCTGATGACGCAGAAGGACTTGAGTGGTCGGCTAGCACGGTGGAGTTTTAAGCTGCAAGGCTTTGACTTTACCATAGAGCACAGAAAGGGAATCCTCAATGTGGTCCCTGATACCCTCTCAAGAGTCCATATGGAGGAGATCGCAACTGAAACGCCAGAAGTTGACTTCAATTCACCATATTTTGCATCAGAAGAATATGTTGAGTTGAAGAGGACTATAAACGAAAACCAGGACAGACTACCTGACTTATGTATTTCGGACGGCTTCGTCTACAAACGGACCGACAGACGAACTGGAGACCCCATTCAAGAAGACAGGGCTTGGAAACTCTGGGTACCGAGGGAGTTGTGTGGGGGCCTTTTGGCAACAGCGCATGATTCTTTCACTGCTGGTCATGGGGGGATACATAAAACTTTGGCCAAGCTTCGCCAAAGGTATTTCTGGCCGAATATGACCAACGAAGTCAAAGATTATGTTAATAACTGTGATATATGCAAATGCAATAAGCCTTCTAATTCATTTTCTAGACCGCCAATGGGACAACAGACAATTACAGAAAGACCTTTTCAACGACTGTATATAGACTTTTTAGGACCGTATCCACGAACTAAAACTGGACATACACACATTTTTATAGCACTTGACCATTTCAGTAAATACGTTTTTCTCAAACCACTACGACGAGCAACAGCAGCTGAGGTAGTAAAATATCTAGAAGCAGACGTATTCCACATGTTCGGTGTGCCAGAATATATCCACTCTGACAACGGAAAACAGTTCATTTCGGATTTGTTTTCCAGCTTTCTAAAAAGGTATGGTGTAAAACATATACGTACTGCTTTTTACTCGCCACAAGCTAACGCTTCGGAGCGTGTAAACAGATCCGTGTTAACTAAGATTAGGTCTTACATCCATAGTGATCAACGCAATTGGGATCTTCATGTAAGCAATACAGCCTTTTCCTTGCGTAGCGTGATACATGATGCTATTAAATTCGAGCCATACTATGCCGTTTTCGGATCACAAATGGTCCAAAACGGTGAGACGTATGAGCTCCTCCGAAAACTTGACTTGGTTAAAGAGAATGACGTAGAAATTATAAATAAGACTGACAAACAGGCACTCCTAAGAAGAAAAATTTTTGAAAACCTTAACCTAGCTCACCAAAGATCTACAAAAATATACAATACACGAGCTAAAGATATTTCATATAAGGTAGGACAATGCGTGTATAGAAGAAATTTCAAACAAAGTAATCTTGCAGATAAATATAATGCAAAACTAGGACCTAAATTTCTTAAATCTATAGTTTTGAGAACAGTAGGCAACTCCTTGTATGAACTAGGGAACTTGAGAGGCGAGAAAGTGGGTATTTACCACGCAAAAGACATTCACTCATAACGACGCACTCAAGCTGCTGTTGCTCTGACCCTGAACTGTGATATAAATGTAATGTGATAGCTACGTATTTATGTATAGAGTTTATTTATTTATTTATTTATAGATTTTAGTTATTTACTTAGGGATTTTATTTATTTATTTATAGATTTTATTTATTTATTTATATAGATTTTATTTATTTATTTACGTATAGAGATTTTGTTTATTTAGATTTTAAGTACTTATCTTTTAGGGCTAGCTGTGATATAAATGTTCGTATTCGTCAGATAGATCTTATTTATTGAAATACTATTCTGTGATATTTTAGTTCGTAGATTATTTCATAACTGATAAAGGACCTCACTGTGATATAAGCTTAACTTTTAAAATTTTACCAATGAGACATAAAGACTGATATGCTCTAAATACATACTCCCAAAATAGCACTTAACCCACCCACTCAGCTGCAACCTGTAACAACATTCAACATTCAAAAACGTACAAGTTTTACTAACGCTAATTGAGCAATCAACACCTAAAATTATGCCCGGCAACCCAATTATAGTGGTAACTCAGGGAGTGGGACGAGCCACACGTTGAGAACGACATAATGAATACACAATTTAAAACACATCCAATGATCGATCTACTTTTCTTACGAATCCATTTCCTTCACGGCCACTCAGCAAATGTCTTCGAGCTTGTTGCGTATCCGATCCCACTATACACGACCAAAGGCACCACAAATTCAGTATCTATAAGATACTAGTTAAACACTCAATCACAAGTAATCACTTTTATTTAAGAAAGAAATCAAAACTACAGAACAAAAAAAAAAAAAAATACACAATAATCACAACGGAATATAGTCTTGTTGTATGTGTTGAGGGTGTCTTCTCGGCGTTTCATCACGACTCCGATCGCACAATGGCAGGAACTATATCTGAAAAGAAACAAAAAAAAAAAAAATTAGTATAAAAATCCTTAAAGTTTTCACGATGAAAACAATCAGATTCTGCTCTAAAAATATCCCTAAATTAAAATAAAACATAAGGGTTAATTTTTACGACAGGATCTGGCGAAATACTTATCTTTGCACTGTGTTCATAAGTGTAGACATGAAGCAATGATAAACCTGAAAAGAAAAGAAAAAAATATATAATAAAGAATTTGCAAATGATAGCAGGCCACTACAATAGGTTACCTGGTTGTTCACAAGAAGGCAAGATGATGTAACGAGGTTTCTTTGATGAAGATCTATCTCCTTTTGTGGTGAAGTATTCACTGGACACAGGATAAGTAAATAATCTGTAAAAAGAAAATAAGAAACACTAATGAATACAATGCAAGAATGTAAGTAGAAATGACTTACCATCATTAATGGTGTTCTGCATCTTGCAACACCAGACACATATGGCATTTAGGTATGGGTTCACTTTCCGTTTGTTTATTTATAATTTTTTTTTGTCCACGTCAATTAATACTAATGTTTTATTGTTTTTTTTTTATAAACTGAAAACCGAAACCGATGAAATAATGAATGTTTTGTTTATGCGAATGCGTAAACGTTTAGGAAGTGACAGATGGGGATGACAGATTTTCGTGCTGAATTACACTGATACCAACATTGTTAGAAAAAAATTTGTGCTGAATTAAATAAATCTGCAATGTTGACGTTCACAATAGGAGAAAGGTATTTCTAGTCAGGTGGGGGGTAGTAAATACTGATATGTAGGGATTTAGTGCAATGGTATTAGTTATTATAATTTATTTTAGATGTTTTATTTTTATTTTTATAATTAGTTTATTTATTTCTTTTATCAGTCATTTAGTGCAATATTATTAGATCTTAAGTATTTTTCTGTGATATTTTTTTTATTATTTATGTATTTTAATAGTTAATTTTAAGTTATTTAGTGCAATATTAGAATCATAGGTAATATACATAGACATAAATTTAATATATGACAATAGACAACACTGACAAGAGTATAGGTTTAAGACATAAATTTTACGAACACAGGTATTCAAAATAGGAGAAATTAGATTCCGAATTCCAGTCTGCAAAGTTAGATAATATACATAGAGGAGAAGGCAAATATAGGTTATAGGGCAATGACCGATGATTATGTAATGAAATTAGGGATTCCAAGTTAAGCAATCACCAAGACAGGTGATAACAGTCGAAGCCACGGAACTAACGAGAAAACGTTATACGATTTTTAATTTTGCTTGTGAAGTTTTTTTTGGATAAGAATCTTGAACAAAATAATTTTTGAAATCAAAAAGACAATAAAACAAAGTTGCAAAAAAAAAAAAAAAAAGAGATAATAAAAGAAGTGGGTAATTCATATAAGGGCGTGAAAATTTATCGAAGGCCCCGTTCTTCAAAAACTAAAATTTGTGTCAGAAGCGTATCTCAAGGAGCGGCTTCATATATAAAGATAAATAGATATATACATGTACCTATATTCGAAGCAGCTCGTCGACTTGAAACTACCGATTTGAGCCTCTGCTGCTGTTATTTTGTCATCGATATCGACACAAATTTGCAAACTGCTAGGATTGAGCTCGAGAATTCTGACTTGGAGATTGGACAAGCTGTACGAATCAAACGCACGAAGGGTGCTCCTATAGACAAACAACTGGTGAAACAGAAAGTGCATCGATAGTATTTGTTTGTGAGTCCCTTCAGGACTTTAAATTTATATACACTTGTTCATTCTGGACTGGAGTAAATTTTTTTGTTTTTATACCCTTGGTTTCTTCTTTTTGGTCCCTTCTGGACGGGTAATTTTTGATTAATTTTTTTTTTTTGTAATTTTTGAAAAAGAAAAAAAAAAAAAACAGTGTAAAGGAAAAAAAGAAAATCAGAAAGTACGTGAATTAGAAAAAAAAAAAAATAATAAAAATTAGAAAAAAAAAAGAAATTAAATATATGTATATAAAAATTGAAAGAAAGAGGAAAGTGGAAGTGAAAAGTAAAGAGTGTATGACTGTACGTATCTGGACTTTGGTACAAGTCAAGTATATATATGTATATATATGATATTTTATTGGCTATCAAAATTTATAGCATCGTTCCTGAAAAGTACTGCCGGCAGGACATCGATGGACAGTAAATTTGTTGAAGTAAGTTTGGTTGAATTATATTGATTTTTCTTACATATATATAGATATATACCTACTTATGATAAATACTAAAGTGATCAAAGGAAGGAAGTACCTACACTCCGGTGCTGCAGAATAAAGCCATTTCCTTTTTTAATTTAATTGGACTCTTTCCTTTTGTTTGAATTTTTCTTTCACATAAGACAGGTGAATTGAGCACACACTCCGGTGCAAAATAATAAATCCATTTTTTTTATTTAATAAAATAGATAAAACTATCGATAATAATAAAATACCGGCAAGATTCAAACGCATTGAAACGAATATTTTGAAAACAAAAAATTCTCTTTTCTTCCTGTTCTTTTTTTTTTTTAATTTAAATAATATAATAATAAATAATTTTTTTTTTTTGAATTTATAAAATAAAAATCAAATTGAAATGAAATGAAATCTGATTTTTTTAATGGTGAATTTCACTGAATGCATAAGACAAATAATGGAGTGCTGAATTTCTAACAAAGGGTGTGTGAAGGTTCGGCTGAACCGACGATGAAGAGAGAGAGATGACTTACGACGAATAAATAGTGACCTATTATGGATTCGACTTGACTCAGGGACAATACTTACGTAGACCGTTTCCGAACATACTTAACTACTACATACTATTTTACTTACCCTCTTAACTAACTGACTAGAAGTACGTTTTGACGACTATAAATACATTACGTTACCTACTTACCATTTTTACGTACCCATACTTACCTACTTACCTTAATTACGTACACTACATATGACGTTACCTACTTACCTTGTTTACATGTGTTACTTATACCTACCTTACTTCCATATTTTACTTATACTTACCTTAACGACTTACTTTACAGACTGTATCTACCTGGTTACTTACTGAACGGAACTACGTACTTTACTCTCTACTCTATAAAGATGAGAAGATTTTATTTCACAGATTTAACTAAGACGATAATGAACTAGGTTACGACTGGAGGTTCAAATCGGGGGCTATTTCCAATAAACATTTGGCCAAGGAATTAGCAATGGTTGTATCTTCGATACAAGGGAGGGTAGGCCAGATCTTTGCCATCAACACCAGGCAATGTCTTTGTGGTCTCAGCGAACTGCTGTGTTGGTGAGACAGTGTTGAATTTCGGCGACTTTTTTTGGTGAACAGAAAAACAAAGAAGAAGTTTTTTTATTAGTTATAGATTAGATAGGTTTAGATTTAAGATTATATCCTTCCGATATAAATTTTTATTTTAGGGCTTAGTTTTAGTTTAGCGTTAGATTATTTTTACTTAAACTTTCCTTTTTTTTCTGTTTTGCCGAGAAGTCAGCTTGAAGTCTCACCCTTTCACCAATGCAGCAGCATAGGTAACTAGGTTTGTGCTATTCCTTCTTTTATTTCCTTCCCCAAATACCTATTCCATAATCCTATTTCCTCTTCCTTTCCTCATCCTTTGACCTAGGCATGATTTTTTTGTTTGCTGTGTGGGATGAGATCGAAAAAGGGCAAGAACCGCCACAATCCGTCGAGCTTAGCCGAGCTAGAGCAAGCATGCCACCGCCCTTTTTCGACTCATGAAGTTACACCCCTGTGGTACCCCTGGCATGCAACAAAACGTCAGCGAATTTCGACTTTAAACCAAGCAATGTTTTTTCTTTTATCACTGGTGTAATTTCTTCCTTCAGTTGGTGTATTTCTGGCAATTTCACATTAAATAGTTTGAGCCACTCTCTGCCAAAAATTGCATCAACCTTCCCGGGCATTATGTACATGTTCGCTTTGGATACTTTTGCTCCGTATTCGACCTGCATGGTGGCGTATCCCAGCGGATTTATCACTTCACCTGTGTACGTCTGAAAAGGAATGGAAGATTCATGTATCTGTTTTTTAGGCCAAGATCTTACGAAATCCTCATGTGAAATTGATGAAACCGCAGCACCAGTGTCTAGCTCTAGACTTTTTAATACACCATCTAACTTGATTCCCAACATAATTTTGTTCGGTTTTTTTTTCTCTTCTGGGAGAAAAACTTCACTCAGATGATTAATATAAAATCGGTCATGATCATCTGACTGATCGTCTACGGACTGAAGTTGATTTTGACAAGATTTTCTGGCCTTGTTTCGTTTTTGCAACGATTGTGAAGGCTGCGGGGGCCGCGAGCCACTCATGCACACACGTGCAAGATGTCCAATTTTTTTACACTTTGAACAAATTGTGTGAATGTGACGACATTCATTTCCCAGATGCTGCTTATCTCCACAACGAAAACAACTTGTGGAGCCTATGTACCTTTGTTTACCGGAGATTTGTTGTTGGCGTTTTTGGGTATATTTTTTGTTTAATTGGGGATTATGTTGTTTTGATGATTCATTGACGTCGTGGCTTGTAGATTTTGGATTTCTTTTGAATCCTTTTGTGCTGACTCCATAGCCAGTGTAGCCGTGACGCAATCAATGAATTTGTTGTTAGGTTCTTTGAGTTGGATTAGTTTCTCGAGCCAGTGTGAATTTCGGAGACCACTAATAAATTGCTGCCGCAAATGTGCATCGGCTGTTGATGTTCGGCAAGATGCGCAGTTGAAATTACAATTTTTGCACATTTTTTTTAAATCTGCCACAAAATTCGATATGCTTTCTCCCTCGTGTTGGATACGTTTAGTGAATCGATTTTGTTCAGCGATTACAACACTAGGTGCTGGATGTAGGTGATCTTTTACCAATTTAACCAACTCATCGTAAGTTTTAGATTGAGGATCATCAGGGCTAGTCAAATTACAAAGAAGTTGTAATGTTTTTGCTCCGATCGCATGGATGAGCCAATCCTTTTTACTTTTTAGTACTTCCTCAGTGGACTCAGTTAATTTCTTTAGTCTAAAGAAATTTTCCAATCGTTTAATGAAGATTTCCCCAACTTTCATTATCTTCATTGAAGCTTTCAATTTGGATGATCTCCTGCTGTGCTGATTGACCGGTATTGCTGCTACCCTGAATCGCAGTTTCGATCGCTGATAAAAGGCGTTCTTAATTGTTCAGCATTCATCTTGATCAGATTGGGTTCTTGTCTCCTCCTCGTCGCCACTGTTTGTGTATCGCGTTGAATACTTATTTCCCAATCAAATAAAAAAGCTTTCGTCCAATAAGATACAATTCAAGTTTTATTTAATGGGTTTAAGTAACTTACATATTTGTGACCTGATGGGTCGGAAGTCTAAAAAGGAAAAGGAAAGAAAAACCACGTTGGCTTCCTTACATCGTATGGATTTTGGCATCTAATATATTTCCGTCAGGTTGGCAGCAAGCTTTCGTCAAATGTAAGGACCGCGTTTGGAAATACGTAACAGTTTGTGATTTTGTAATAGTGATTCAAGTCGTCAATTTTGTAGTATAATTCATAATTATTTAAAAAAAAAGTTACGGTATTACATACCTTTCTGTGTTTAAATATCGGGTGCAGTTTATTGTCATTCCACCCATCAGATCACTTTTCTCGCCATCTTCTGGTGTTTTATTTTATTTCATTATTCTCATAGAAACATATAATTTTATTTAACATAACGGCATTAAATGATTTCATTATTGACAATGATGACCTTGTGGTATTTAAAAACAAACTGTCAAGAATAATTCTTATTTTGTTAAAGAGTTATCAAGTTTGATTCTCATCGGCTGTGTTGGTCGTATTGTTTAATAAATGAAAGATTATTTAATTTTCCATTTCCCAACGTTTCGACGGTGGTTGCCGTCTTCTTCAGGGGAGATCTTTATTTAGTATACAAAAATTATAGTTATTATACATATGGATACAGTGTAGGGCGGACATTATACTAACTTATATGAAAATTGTTGCAGTGATTTTTAAATATACAACTTTCAAATAAAAACACACAATATTTTAAAATATGCAATTTGAATAAAAAACACAAATATTTTTGAATTTAAATAAATGATTTTGAAATAAATGTTTTGATTTATACACTTCTGAAGAAGTTTAGTCCAAGTTGTGCAGAGTTCTGGATGTGTTTTCCGAAACAAGGGAGCAATATACCGCTGAAATATTTTGTGTGTCTTGTTTGCGGTTCATATTGTTTTTGTTGTTAATTATGTGTAATGTCTCTAGCGTGTAACGTTTTGGATGAGTGTTTCTCTGTGGCAAGGATTTCTACCCCTTCAAAGTCCAGTTGGTGGCCAGTCTCGACGCTGTGCAAGCCAGTGCCGTCTTCCCAGAATTTTTTAGGCGAATGTCCGATTTGTGATTTGCCATTCTTTGACGAAGGAGTTGTTTTGTCGTTCCGACGTAGCAAAGGTTACAAGTTTCGTTTGGTTTTCCTTTGCAGTTTATTTTATATACTACGTCAGTACGTCGGTCCTTTTCCGTCTTATTTTTAAACATGTAAAGAGGAAGCCATGGTCTGGTTTGACTTATACGCTAAGTTGGACTTCGAGTTTATTTTTAGCAACTATCTCTTTAAAATTTTCGGAAAGCTTAGGGACATAAACAACACTTTTGTACGTACCTCTCCTTTCATCTAATCTTCTTTCCGATGGAGCTTTATGTTTTTGACGGAGTATCAAGCTTCTTATTATTTTATCGGAAAGCCATTGTCTAAGAGGATTTTGGTGACCTTTTCCTCATTGGCGGAGTGAAATTCCCGGTCACTCAACGCAAAGACTTTGTTTATAAGAACGAAGATTATAATGAAATAAGAAAACTATTTCAATTTTAAGCGGAGTGATTGAATTAAATTCAATTTGAAAGTTTTATGTGACCTCAACTCCATAGTGCGTTTCGCCCAGGTACGACAGTGGGCTCATCAGTTAGATGCTGTCGTACCCTTCTAAGACGCAATTATTATTTGTCGATGTTTAGCGACGCTTATAAATTTCACAGCAGTAATATACTGTGAATTTTATTTTTCTAGGGGAATTTGAATAAATTCTGACACCTAGAATGTTAATGTCCGTGGTCAGACTGTATATCAACGAAGATTATAATGAAATAAAAATTCCCCTAGAAAAATAAAATTCACAGTATATTACTGCTGTGAAATTTATAAGCGTCGCTAAACATCGACAAATAATAATTGCGTCTTAGAAGGGTACGACAGCAATCTAACTGATGAGCCCACTGTCGTACCTGGGCGAAACGCACTTTGTTTATAAGGTTAGATGCAGTATTTATTCGTATGTGTTTAGCCTGGCTTGATCGAAAATTTACGAGTCTTCCTGATGCCATGTCTTTTTGATACCAGTTGAAGGGAAGCTGGTAATTTTTGCCATGGACTTCTACATCCAGAAATGATATCGAGTTACTTTTTCTCTCTCAACTGTAAACTGAATTTTCCCATGAAATTGGTTGAGGCATTTCAGCACATTATCAATTTCTTCTCTGTCCACAATTGCAAAAATGTCATCAACGTATTTCACAATGAACTTTGGTTTGTAACTCTCTTTGAAACATTCATCGAGTAAGAAGTCTAAAACCAAATCTGCGATTGTCGGCGAGAGTGGATTTCCCATTGGCATTCCGTGTACTTGCTTGAACAAATTCTCTTTAAATTGTAGATAATTGTTTTCCTTGATACAAAAATCTAACAATTCAAGAAATTTGCTTTGACTCAGTTTGGTAACTTTGCTTATTATTTCCCACTTCTTTTTGATTATGTTGATAGCGAGCTGCGTAGGAACATTGGTAAAAAAGAGAAATAGCATCATAAGAAACCAAAACATCGTTTTTGTCAAGTTTCAAACTTTTTGCTTTGTTCTTAAACTCAAACGAATTTTTTACAGAGTTGGAAGATTCTTTCGTCACACACTGTAATATTTTTCCTAGGTTTTTGGAAAGTTCATAGCATGGTTTTGATGACGTAATCGGTCTGAGAGGCATGTTATGCTTGTGGATTTTTGGTAATCCATATATAGCGGGTATTTGTGCTGTGTAAGTAGTCATTCTAAGTTTGGCTTTGTCATCGATGAACTTGTTGGTGTGTAACCATTTCACAAAGTCATTGTTTTTGTTTTGAAGAGAAGTGAGAGGAGTTGCCCTTATAACTCTATATGTTGAGCGATCAGACAACTTGTCCAACTTGTACACACAACTTGTACGTTGATGACATTTTTGCAATTGTGGACAGAGAAGAAATTGATAATGTGCTGAAATGCCTCAACCAATTTCATGGGAAAATTCGGTTTACAGTTGAGAGAGAAAAAAGTAACTCGATATCATTTCTGGATGTAGAAGTCCATGGCAAAAATTACCAGCTTCCCTTCAACTGGTATCAAAAAGACATGGCATCAGGAAGACTCGTAAATTTTCGATCAAGCCAGGCTAAACACATACGAATAAATACTGCATCTAACCTTATAAACAAAGTCTTTGCGTTGAGTGACCGGGAATTTCACTCCGCCAATGAGGAAAAGGTCACCAAAATCCTCTTAGACAATGTCTTTCCGATAGAAATAATAAGAAGCTTGATACTCCGTCAAAAACATAAAGCTCCATCGGAAAGAAGATTAGATGAAAGGAGAGGTACGTACAAAAGTGTTGTTTATGTCCCTAAGCTTTCCGAAAATTTTAAAGAGATAGTTGCTAAAAATAATATCGAAGTCAACTTAGCGTATAAGTCAAACCAGACCATGGCTTTCCTCTTTACATGTTTAAAAAATAAGACGGAAAAGGACCGACGTACTGACGTAGTATATAAAATAAACTGCAAAGGAAAACCAAACGAAACTTGTAACCTTTGCTACGTCGGAACGACAAAACAACTCCTTCGTCAAAGAATGGCAAATCACAAATCGGACATTCGCCTAAAAAATTCTGGGAAGACGGCACTGGCTTGCACAGCGTCGAGACTGGCCACCAACTGGACTTTGAAGGGGTAGAAATCCTTGCCACAGAGAAACACTCATCCAAACGTTACACGCTAGAGACATTACACATAATTAACAACAAAAACAATATGAACCGCAAACAAGACACAAAATATTTCAGCGGTATATTGCTCCTTTGTTTCGGAAAACACATCCAGAACTCTGCACAACTTGGACTAAACTTCTTCAGAAGTGTATAAATCAAAACATTCAAAATCATTTATTTAAATTCAAAAATATTTGTGTTTTTATTTAAAATTGCATATTTTAAAATATTTGTGTTTTTATTTAAAGTTGTATATTTAAAAATCACTACAACAATTTTCATGTAAGTTTGTATAATGTCCGCCCTACACTGTATCACTTATGTATAATAACTATAATTTTTGTATACTAAATAAAGATCTCCCCTGAAGAAGACGGCAACCACCGTCGAATCGTTGGGAAAAGGAAAATGAAATAATCTTTCATTTATTAAACAATACGACCAACACAGCCGATGAGAATCAAACTTGATAACTCTTTAACAAAATTTAATATTGAACTTGGTCAACAAAATTCATAAAGAAATAATTCTTAGCAGTGTTACCTCCGAAAAGTTTCATAAAGTGTCAAAAAAGGTGTCCGAGAGTAAAAAAGGTGTCCCATAGAAATGTCAATTAAAACGCAGGTTAAATTAAAGTTTTTACTATATAATTAAGAACAAAAAAAAAAACAGATAACGTCAATAATGTAGTTATACATATGCCAAACAACTTTCAAACTTTTGTTTTCTGTAGTGTGAGTGCGTGGTGAATTGCATTTAATTCAAAAACAAATGTATAGATCGTGTGTCGTATCAACAGAGATTTTTATATGAAAGATAGAGATAAAAATAGATAGTTTGGTGTAGGTATTTTTTATTTTGATGGGTTGCGTTCCATTTTTCGAACAAATTGTTTGTTTTGCTTAAAATAGTGTCCAAAGAGTTGCTAGATTTATAAAAAGTGTCCAAATCGACTTATTTTTGAAAAGAGGTGTCCTGGTGTCCGAACGCTGAAAAGCTTATAATATCTTTAAACGATGTTATGCGTTATGTCTTCAGTCTAACTCATTACAGGATGGCGCAGGCGATGATGACAATCTTGTTTTAGTAAAAGCTAAATATCTATCTTCATCTATAACCTATATTCACTGCTTAGCAGATATAATCGAAAATCACAAAATACATAAGATTATCACTAGTTATAATATAAATACTTCGCCTATGACTTTTAACTCAACTTCTGTCCCCTGCATCAAGGTTCCTGCATGTGATGCTATATCAAACCTAGAAAATCATAAAGTGTCAACAGAGTCCTGGGACCCAATTTTCAAGTCGGCTATCAGAAAATATACTTTCTTTATAGGAACAATCTGTTAATAAACCATGCGATATTCCTACATGGAAAGAAATGGATTCATTGTTAACAAACCGCTATTGTGTATTGGAAACCGTTTTGGATATTAAATACTCTGGAAAACTTCCTTCTACTAACGTCCTTAAACCTTCCAAGACCTTACAACGCAAAACTTTTCATGTTCAAACTAATAATAATTTAGAATGTAAACTTTGCCCAAGTAATCATCATACCCGATTTTTTGTTTTGAAACAACTAACGGGAAATATCCCCTCATGTGAGATATATCCAACAGACATACATCCAATAGATTTTGATCTTGCAGATCCTTTCTTTTATGAAAGTTCTCAAATCGATATGGTTATTTGTGCAGACCTATATCCATCGATTGTCATAGAGGAAGTCAAAAAAAAAACATTTTCGGTTCTCTGCTAGGACAAAACACTGTTTCAGAATTTTGGAAAATTGAGGAAGTACCTGAATCCAAAAAGCTTACCGTTTCTAAGCAATACTGCGAAGATTACTATTGGTATTCGGCTACTACTAGCAGAGATAACGATGGTCGTTACGTTGTTAAACCTCCATTTAAACAACCAACTCCAATACTTGGCCGATCTAGAGACATCGCTCTTAATCAGTATAAACGCAATGAAATACGCTTATCCAAAAAACCAGACTTTCATTCGCAATCCAACGGACTTTCGAGTATGTTGATCTTCGTCACATGCACAGGGTTTCACCCAATGAAGAATACAAAAATAATGATATCTCTTCATATTATATGCCACATCATACCGTAATTAAACCTGGAAGCCTAAGTACAAAGGTACGAGTAGTATTTAAATGCCTCTAACTCTAAGAGTAATGGTACGACTCTTAACGATATTTTGCACCCTGGTCCTGTATTAACAGATTTAATGACGCTTATTCTTCGATGGCGATTTTTTTAATACGTTTTCAATGCAGATATCGAAAAGATGTACCGCCAAATCAAAGTAGATCCTAAATATACTGCATATCGAAGGATTTGATTTCGGAAATCGTACCAAGGTAAAATTGATTACTATGAACTTAATACGGTTACGTTTGGGGTCAATTGTGTTCCATATCTTACTCGTAGAACACTAAAACGGCTAGCTGAAGACGTCAAATACACCTTTCCACTTGCTTCTAAAGTCTTACAAAACGATTTTTACGTTGACGACGTATTATCTGGAGCACATGACCTTGAAACAGCCTTATGCATTCAAAATGAGCTTATAAAAGCATTAAGTTCAGCAGAATTTTCACTCCAAAAATGGACAGCATACTGTACTGACCTGATTTCTGGCTTTCCATTGTCTTATCTTTATAATGAAGATCTTTTAAAATTCGAAGACAAAAGTATTACGAAAACTCTAGCACCCATATTAATAAAGATGGTTTAGTGGAGGTTTATCGTTAAGTCCTGGACTAAGTGCGAAATTTCATTAATAAAACAAATTTTCTGTTAAGTGACGTTTACTAATTATGATTAAGTTAAACCACCGAAGTAGGTGGTTTAGCGAAGGAATAAGAAATAGAAATGTCCACAGTCAGACACAAGCGATTGACAATCAATTTAGGTAGCCACAGAATATAAAAAAAGAGATTGCTTACTTTTGTAGAAGATTTTCTTAAAAGGATTTTTGGTAAACGTCATTTTACTATTCCGGGAACATTTTGTTTTTATTAATATAAATATTTAAGCCAGGACTAAACTCCTATTCTATGGTTTAGTAAGACAGTGGACTATAGAAGGAATAAGCGTTTTTTATTAATATGGGTGTAGGTGTGCAGTGGAATGCTAAAACAGATTCGTTTCAGTTTTCTGTAGAAAAATTCGAATTCAAAACAACAAAAAGAGCTGTACTTTCAGTTAAAGCTCGGTTATTTGACCCAGTTGAATGGTTATCTTCGGTAATCATTACAGCTAAAATTATAATGCAGCAAATCTGGAAGGATGGGACGTGCGTCGTGGGACCGAAGTCTTATGCCCCTAACGTGTCATCGCTGGAAGGATTTTTTTGATAACTTTTATCAAATTGAGTCTTTTTAAATACCTAGATGGATTCAGGGTACTTCTAATTCAAACTCAATTCAAATCCACGGATTTTGTGATGCGTGCGAGAGTGCTTACTCTGCCGCCTTGTATTTGCGCATTCAGAATGAAAATGATTATAGTCAATGGGCAACTCAACTTCTGTGCGCTAAAAGTAAAGTGGCAACTGTGAAACAAATTTCACTTCCAAGACTGGAATTATTCGGTGCTTTACTTCTTTCAAATCTTGTGAAAAATATTCCTCCAGAACTCAATTGCGAAAACTACGAACTCTTTTTTTGGACAGATAGCACTATTGTTCTCTGTTGGCTTGAAAAACCATCCTGTATTTGGGCTACATTTGTTGGTAATAGAGTATCTCTTATACAAGCAAATACATCTCATGCCAAATGGATGCATGTTCGTTCTTCTGATAACCCAGCCGACCTGGCTACTCGAGGATTGACTCCAAATCAGTTGAAGGAAAGTAGTCTCTGGTGGAATGGTCCATCAAGCTTAGCCAAGATCAATATTTGCACATCCAGAGGAAAATGATTTGGAAAGAAAAACAGTTTAGTCAAACTTTACGAATTTAAACACTAACAACATTGAAAATATAATAAGACAGTGCTCGTCTTTGACTGATGCAACACATTTAATAGCTTACATGCTTCGTTTTTTCACAGGACTCATCCAACCCATAAACATGAATTACATAATAGTTCAGAAGATTTAACTCATAAATAAATTTTTGAGGCAAAAACTCTCATCATACGATTACCGCAATCTATGTATTACCCAACTGAATATTCCCTACTCTTAAAAGAAGAACAAATATCATTAAAAAGCCCTTTGACCAATCTCAATCCTATGATTGATAACGGTAGATTGGCTAACTTATCTCTTTCTTATAATAAAAGGTATCTAATAATTCTGCTATATCATGCACATATCGCTGAACTAGTCATTGACTTCAATCACGAAACATCATTGCATGGTGAAAATCAGTTGCTTTTGCGTTTGACACGGTGTGAATATTGGGTACCGAGATTGATAAACTTAGTCAAAAAGTTTATCCAAAAATGCAAAACTTGTAGAATCCATAAGTGATGCGCCAGCAAATTATGCCAGCGCTTCCGCCAGAAAGAACAGAAATTTCATTGCCTTTTATGAACACTGGTGCGGATTTTACTAGTCCTTTTACCCTCAAGTCCCTTACAGGTCATTACTGCCGCTTATCAAAAGGATATGTGTGCTTATTTGTTTGCTTTTCTACAAAAGCAATTCATTGGAAGTTACAAGTGATCTTTCAAGTGAATCTCTCATAGGAGCCCTAAGTCGTTTCATTGCTCGTTTCATTTTCTCCGACAATGGTACTAATCTTGTTGGCGCTATACTCTGTCCAAGAAAAATATGCAGTGTGGGCAAGATAGGACGTTTGCCTCGCATTCTGGCTACAGTGAATTGCATAAATCTGTCCTTCATTAAAGCTCTCACGGGGTTGTCGTAGTATTGATTTTAAATGGACCATTTTTTTAAAGCTCTAAAATCAAAAGCACCTCAACAGAAACCCAAGGAAAAAAAACTGAACAAGTTAGCAAATGAACAAAGGGAACTCTGAATGCACATCAATATTTAATGGGGGTTGAAATTGAATATCACCAACAGCCATAGGCCACAGCAATTTAGTGCACACCGCACAGTACACTTAGATGTGCGGTCAATAGGACGTCGGGTCTGCGTCAGATGCAATCGAAAATTTACCGGCACACAAACACTTTTTTACGGAGGAGTTCTTTTAATTTAGTATGGTGCAAAAATATAGCACGCTACTGATTTTGAAAGAGCTCTCCCATAAGACGTATTTTTGTTGGATGAAGAATAGTAAGATAATTGCAGATGATTTTCAGTCATTTATACATTCTCTTTCTTGCATATACATTCTCCTGATTGCAGCGGATCATAAATACACATTTGAGGAGTTAACTACCTTTTTGCCTCAATTTTAGGCCACTTTCGTCAATTTCATTGATTATTATTTGTCTGTAAAACAAATTCATTCTTTTGTCTAACATTCAATAATAAACAATTTTTTTTCCTTGCGACTCCGTCGAAGGAATTTGTGAACCAGCGCAAACAGGGTAATTTTGCACCTGCACAGTTCCAAACGATGGGTACAAATGTAGTGTGAATTTCATCTTCACTAAGCTGTAGTCCAGGTTGATATTTTTTTTCCGATTGAAATATCGAAATATGGGATGAGTTCGTATTTGCAAGACTTCCGCAGTCCTGCAAAAATGGCGTTCATAATTGTAAACAAACAGAATCATCTCTGCATAAGCATGGCAACACTTGTGTTCATAAAAGTAAACTTACAGTCAACCATGCGGTCAATTTGGCATGTGTGTTTTTTATGTTGCTGAATTTGCAGGAAAATGGCAGAGGATCAAATGTGAGTAATTTTTTTTTTTGAAATTAATTCATAATCGTATACAAACATTGATTTTTACATCTTTGATAAGAAATTAATAACTATCCATCCACAGGATTGAATACGAGGCCAAAATCTGATCCGATGCTGATATCGAACTATTGGTTTCAATACGTTTGAGAATGAAATCTGAATTTTAAGCTGGGCGCAGGAAGAAAATCGTTCTATGGGAAAGGTTTTCCAAGAAATTTAAACTAACTATTTCGCCCGCGTTTCCGTATGATAGGTAGGAAGGATATTTATTATAAGGAAGTTCCAAAATTTGAAACCTTCCTATCATAGGATTAAAAAAAGAAATAAACTTAGCGCTAGAGAGGCTTCCTCGTGGGATTACTTCCATCAGTTCGATGAAATTGATGGATGTCGACACAATGTTGAACTTCCTCCAGAGATATTGGCTGAGGTATTTGATCGTTTTAAGGAAATTCGTATTTTTTGGAATATGGATAAACATCATTCTGCAGGTTCTCTTATTCAAAAACATTTTCCTTCGTCTTCGGTTTTTTAATTTTCTATTTTTTTAGCAATTATTGTCCCATGTTTTCAAAGTTGGTTCCATCCGAAAGACTAAGGACAATGAACTTTAAAATTATGTTTTTACTAGCCATTTAAAAAAAAAACATTAGAAAACCAAATAAAAGTTCCTGAAAAATAATTAATATTTAGAGTAAGTGCGGCAAATATGGCCTACCCTTAACATTTTTTTAAATAAAACCATACATTTAAGTCGAATTCATTTATTTTTTTCGTAAACAGTTTAACAAATTATTTGTACTTCAGTCTTTAGAAACTATAACTAAAAAAAAACACATAACAAAAAGTTAAAAACAAAAACTTAAAGGAACTTCATATTTGAGTTTTAAAAAAATTGCGGTTAATATGGCCCACCTGGTGTTAAATATGGCCCAGGGTAGGCCATATTTAACACAATGTTTTTTAGTGGAACTAAATACTTAATATTTATTGGGGGCTATGAGGAACAAAATTTCCCTCGGAAATTTCCCCATCTTTGAAAATTGGGAAGGTCAATACTTCTGCACTGTTCATTGTAAGCTGGCGACTGGCCTTTTTTAATGAGAGTCAAAGTCACTTCTTCTTCTTCCTTTGCTTCGGCGCTGTTATGATCTCGATGTCGAGGGGATCATAACTCTCCCACGTATCTGCTTCACACTAGTGATCCGCCTGTGGGGTTCGCCGGGTTGACCTCAGAAATCGGCGGCAAGCCTCCCGGTTTTGTATTGTTCCATATCTGAGGCCAACTGAATGCTGGTGTTTTTGCATTTGTTTGTACCAGGAGTGTTTAGGCCTACCTTTCTTTTTATTCCGAATTGGAACGTTGTATGATATTGCCTTTTTGACGGGGTTCTCAGGATCTCTCCTTTGAACATGGCAATACCAACTGAGTCGGTCGTGTTCAATTTTTTGGGAAATGGTATTCTTAACATGAAGGCTTCCTCGGATCTTCGTACTTCTAATTCAAAGAGAGTCAAAGTCACTATAAAACTTAATTCCCGACATCAATAAATTCTAAGGGAAACTTTCGAAATTAGTCGAGATGACAGTTTTGAAAGTTAGTCACAATTCCCAAGGAAATTTTATTCACGATAGACCCCATTGACTTTGGAATGAAATTTGACTTTGGAATGAAATAACTTTCCTGAATTTCTTATGAATAAGCCGTTTCTACGCGAATGTTTTTTTTTGTTCGGTATCTGTTTGCTTTCCAACATCATTTTCTTCTTCTTAGTTTCTTTTCTCTCTTATTCTTCAGATTTATTGATTCTTCTAGAGAAGTTTTATAAGGAGATGAGGAAATGATCTCCGATCTTCCTCGTTTTCGTCCACGTTTCGATGTTTTTTTTAACCTTTACAGGAATAGGAGAAATTTCATGAGTCGTCTCATGCCCCCTCAATATCACATGGATTGGTAGGCGCAAGATTTTCTACGTTGAATTGAGATCTTGTTGAATCAACTTCTTCTGCTGATAAAAAATCGTGGTCTTGAAAGATATTTTTTTAACAAATGGCCATATCCCTATCGACGAAAAACCTTTAACTGCGATCTGTCCAGTTTGAGTCTTAAGGTATGCTCGACCGAATAGCTCAATTATGTCGAAGGCTTTATAGTTTTTGATGACCAATCGTCCAGTTTCCTCGGTCAAGTATCTACTTATTTAAGGGTCCCATAAAAGTCTTGTCCAGCGGCTGTATTTTATAGCTCGAATGCGGATGAATGGATAGAACGTGGATATGATTTTTTCTTGCGAGGTCCACAAGCTCTATATTTCTTCCATGGTTTTTGACTTCATTTAGACATTTTAGTCTTCAAAACAAAAATTAAAATAATTTAATTTCATTCAAGCAAACGTGTCAAATATGGCCTACTGGGCCATATTACCAACACATGGGGTAGGCCATATTAAACACATTGTGATTATTTCATTGATTTTAATTTTAAATACACTTCATAAACTTTTTTTCTTAAATAATATCACACAAATTAAGAAAATACATAACAGTATTTAATTTTAGAAAAAAGTTACCAATTTATTACAAAATTCGATATAAAAACACTTAAGGAAACTTGCCAAAAAATTACATCAAAAATACAAAAAACGGAAAACGCCGTATATTTTCCACGATCGGCGCGCCACACTCACCACAAAAGGCTGATGCTAAACCGGTTTGAAGGCGTTCGCAATGAATCTTTTTTTATTTCGCTGTGGGTTTTGGTTTGCGAAATAAAGCAGTAGGCCATATTACCCACGTAGGCCATATTTGCCGCACTTACTCTATTGTACATACCTACATATCTGACTTTTTCTATGTTTGCTGTTTTGGCAATTATATACTCATTTTTAACAAAGTATGATGACTGCACACATGCTGTTGTAATTGTGTTCATAAATGTATTCGAAGCATGTTTTAGGCAGGGCAGGGACAACAAACATTGCAATTTCGAACTCAGCCATGATTGCAAATACTCTATGTACATGTTTTCTCGAAGTCGCTGAGTTTTTCATACGCCAAGAACTCGGATGTAGTTGAAAGTAAAACAGTGGTTCTTGTTCGTTTCTCTAGTTCCACCCTTACCGACCGCATGTCTTTGCTGATGTGGCCAATCATCTTATGGTCCCTATAAGAATTGGGAGCCTTTAAGCCAACTCGATTCCGAGAGATCAGATACTTTTGACCCTCTTGACACCATATCTGCAGGACTGGACTTCGAATTGATATGCAGCCACTGTGATGTTTTTGTTAACTCCTGAATTTTTGATACTCTTTTGGCCACGAAGTTATTCCAGTTCAATGCGTTCACTGAAAGCCAATCCAACGCCACCTCAGAATTGAAAGTGGTGGTACTCTGGATTTTGCAGTAATTAAATTTACAACAAAGATATTGCCCATTATGTCAACAGAGCGAACGTATATAAATTAAATTATTTCCGTTTAATTTATTCTACTCGTAAGAAAAAAATGTATTATTTTTTTTTTTTAATTTTTTATTTTTTCATTTATTTTATTTCGATATAAAAACCGGCAGCGATTCTGCCTCTGAAACTTTTATGACTATTAAATATTAAATACTAATTAACTGTTAACATTGCAGCTAAGCCATTTCCACATTGTTGCTCCAGATTTCCACGAATTTGATGTTTCTTCTGCTGGCTTCGTTTGGTGTCATTGCCTAGACACTATGTAAGCAGTTTTCCGTGTGAAGCAATTTGCTTGTTAAATTCGCCATGTTGTCGTTAACTCTTCCCCTTTTAAATAAAGACGTCCTTTTTTTTCAAAAATATGAAAGATTATAGATGCTGCGATGTTCCGTGATTTTGGGATAGGTCATTTTTGTTTCCGAAGGAATAAATGTTATCTTTGTTGCAGGTTTGTTTTGTTTTTCAGATTTGTTATCTTCATAATCAGTATGGTGGAAAATATGAATATAAAGATGAAATAGTTGACCCATTGATGGACTTCTTTTTCAACTTGAATCTTATTGATATCTACATAGTCTATGATAAAACAAAATTAAGTGTGATATTATGGACATGGACTTTATTTTGGTCAAAACAAAATTTGGGGGGAAATGTTATTAGGGATAGATACCCGTGATATAACCGTTTTTTTGATTTTCGAATTTCTCACCAACGGCACTAACGATTTTAACCAAAATTTTTATGCAGGAGCTACTTTGCATTTGCAAAAACATAAACTAAATTTTTTTTTGAAAAAATAGTTTTTGGATTTTTAAAAAAATAATACATTTTTTTTTCAATTCAATATCTTGAAAACCGATGCACGATTAAATTTTTAAATTATGTACGTTTTAAAATGTATTTTATTAAATACTAACAATTTGCATATCAATTTTTTTTTTATAAAAAATTTAAGGAAAACTTAGTACACAAAAAATATGTTTCAATGTGTCTTTATGTCTGTACCTCTCACTACAGCCTAAACCACTGGAGACTGGACCTATTTCTTTCAATCTCGGTAGTTTAGGGTCTTCGGAGATTCCCTAGAGAAGAAATTGATTTTTTTTAAATCCAAAATTAACGGTACCCCCCATACACCCGTAATACAAAATCTTATTTATCTCGAAACCGGTTTTAACGATTTTGATAAAAAAATGAAGTGTGATATAATAGACATGGACTATATTTTGATCAAAACAAAATTTTGGGGGGAAACGTTATTAGGGGTACCTGTCATAGAACCGTTTTTTTGATTTTCGAATTTCTCACCAACGGCTCTAACGATTTTAACCAAAATTTTAACGCAAGAACTACTTTGCATTTGCAAAAACACAAACTAATTTTTTTTTTTTAAAATAGTTGTTGGATTTTTAAAAAAATAATACATTTTTTGGGGAGAGTACGATAACTCAGGCGCCAAAAACTGATAAAGGTTTTTTGTAGAACCGTCTAATACATGCATTTTTTACTATGAGAGGGGGGCGGTCTATCTCCCCCAGTTTTGGCGGGAGCGGCAATTTTATAAAAAAGTACTAAAAATAAAAAAAAAAATATTAAAAAATAACGGTTACAGTTACAATTAAGTTTTGGGTCTTTATTTAAAGACAATACTCTGTTCTATAAGCTAGTTTTTAAATCAAGTGAAATCTATGCAAGTTATCACATACGACTTCTATAAACAAACCCAACTAGAAATGCTTAAACAGCAGACGAATGATTTACAAAGTTTTACGACTTTATAAACAAACCAAAGAAGAAATGCTTTAACGGCACATTATTGAATGATGACATCGACACAGCTTCGTGGCAGATGCAAAAGCTATCTCTTCAGAATAAAATATCAAATTACACATTTCATCAAGTCAGCATATCCAGCGTTGGCGTTGATCATCATATTCGGAATTATCTTTAAGTTTTGAAATTGTATTTTTTAGTTCTAAGCCTGAACCCAAAAGAGACACATCGTTGTCTTTAAATAAAAATTAATTAATAAAATCGGCTCGAGTACTTTTTTAAAACCTCGAACGAGAAATCAAATTAATAATTGGCGCCCAACGTGGGGCAGGCTTTATTAACCAAAAATAAATAATTATTTCTTAAAAAGTCATATTTGTTTTCACTAAAAACCACCAAAACAGAAAAAGTGTGTGAATAAAAATATAAAACAACAAAATCTGTAATGAACTAAGAACAAAAATATCTAAAAGATACATCATTTATTAAAGTGTAAAATGGCACAAAAATAATAGATATATTGCCAAAAATAATTGTGAACACTCCCCCAAAGAAAGCCTTCTCGTTGGGACAGAAATTTATGATTCTTAAAAAAATTTGTGAAGAAGCACAAAATAAAAATTGAAAAAAATAAAAGGGAAAAACGAACGAATAAAAATAAACTGAAAATTGTGAATTGTGAAAAATAAGTTTTATTAAATCAAATAAAAAACTGAGCTGTACATTTGAAAAGTTAAAAGACTATCAACAAGGAAGCAGGAAAAAACAATTCAGCAGAAACGAATCAGCAAGAAATATATAAATTAATGAGTAAGATTTAATGAATTATTATTAGCATTTTATATCAAAATTGTGAATTTATAAAACAAAACTGGAGGATTTAATTTTAAAATTCAGCAAAATGGCGACAGCAAATGAGGAAGCAATTTGTAGAATAGTAGCAACGAACACAGCCTCTTTGAGGAGGGAAATTGATAATTTAAGAAACCAACTCTCTGTTCTGACCACAAGTTGTAATGTCGCAGAACATAAAACTGAAATAGTTGATGACAGTATAATTTGCGTTGAATCGCTTGAAATAATCAAGTCACTGCCTGAATTTTCTGGCGATGAAAACACTTATGTTAGTTGGCGAGAAGCCGCTAATAATTCAATGACTCTCTACACGAGAGGTAGTCGTAGGTACTTCGCGGCATTGACGATATTAAGAAACAAAATAATAAAAAAAGCTAATGATACTTTAACGAACCATGGAACGGTTCTCAATTTTGATGCGATTTTGAGTCGTCTTGATTTCGCATACGCGGACAAACGTCCAATCCATATGATCGAGCAAGAGCTAAGTATCTTAAGGCAAGGATCTTCATCTTTGATCGACTATTATAATATAGTAAATAAAAAATTGACACTATTAGTCAATAAAACTATAATGACACATGGTCAAGAAAGCTTGACCAGAGAGCTCAACGAAGCACACCGTAAAAATGCTTTACGTGTTTTTATCACGGGTCTTAACGCTCCACTTAGTAACATATTATTTTCACTCAGTCCTAGTGATTTACCCAGCGCTCTTGCAAAAGCGCAGGAATTAGAGTCGAACAACCAAAGGGCTCAGTTCGCCCTTCAATTTAATAGAAATACTCATGATAATACTAATAACAGTCGAACCAATAACGATAATATTAATAACAATCACTTGCGATTTCCCAAAAGATGTGTTTGGGAACCAAATCCAAACAATTACCGCCATAAATACCAACAATCTACCCCAATGGTATTAGGAAGTTCAAATATGAAAATACCCAACCACAGAGAAAACCATAATAATAATTTTAATAACAATAATTGGCGATCCCATAATAATAACAATAATAATAATAACGTAGGACAACGAATCAATCCTTTCAGACAGAACCACAATAATTATAATAACAATTTTCAAAGAAATTCGTATGTCGACAAAAGACCACATAGTGCACAAAACAGTGCCCAACCACCAGTTAAAAACCAACGTGTTAATAACATAAATGAGGACGCTTTTTTAGGCGATCCCCGTGTCAATTACCCTACATACTTAGACAACAACCAGGAAAGCAACTAAAAATTTTAATTGACACGGGAGCAACTAGCTGCTATTGTAGACCGAACGTTTTACAAGACAGACAAGAACTTTCCATAAAAAAAAGAATTCGTACAATAAATGGGTATTCAATTATAACCCATTATTATAATGCTTATATATTTGATAGAGACGTAGTATTCTATGAAATAGATAACCTTGAAAGCGATTTATTAATAGGTTACATGTTACTAAAAGAAGCTTCAATAAAATTAGATTTTAAGGATGGGTTTCTGATATATAAAAATAAAAAAGAAAAAATATTCATATCAGAAGATATAAATGATAGAAACACAGAAGACAAAAATTTAGAATTAAATAATACAAGGGAATCAGAAGATTCCGAAGCTATTTTGAAAAGTGAAATAGCAAATAGTGAAAATATAGAGGAGTTAAACAAATATATTGTTCAAAAAATTGAAAGAACCCATTCGGATATAAATTTAAACTCAGTATTTCGGACCGATGTTAGGGCAGAAATTAGGACTACAGTCGATACTCCTATATGGAGTAAGTCATATCCTTATCCACTGTCGGTAAACACCTTTGTGAATAACGAAATAAAAAATCTGTTGAACGCAGGAATTGTTCGTAGAAGTAAAAGTCCATATAATTCACCGATTTGGGTTGTTCCCAAAAAGGGTACCAATGAAGACGGTACTCAAAAATTAAGAATGGTCATAGATTATAAAAAGTTAAACGAAAAAACGATATCAGACAGATATCCAATACCTGAAAGTAATGTAATATTGTCAAATTTAGGAAATTCGCAATATTTTTCAACGGTAGACTTAGAGTCTGGCTTTCATCAAATTCGGATGAAAGAATCAGATATCGAAAAAACGGCGTTTAGCATAAACAATGGTAAATATGAATTTACTAGAATGCCTTTCGGCTTAAAAAATGCGCCGAGTATTTTCCAGAGAGCGATGGATGATATATTGCGCGAATACATAGGAAAAGTATGTCATGTCTACATGGATGACATAATAGTCTACTCTAAAAATTTAACCGAACATACTAGAGATCTAAATGAAATTATAAATTTATTGAGAAAGGCTAACATGAAGATTTCCTTAGAAAAATCTAAATTCTATAAAAAGGAAACAGAATTCTTAGGTTATATAGTTGCTCATAATACTATTAAAACAGACCCGAAAAAAATTGAAACGATAACAAATTTTCCATTACCGAAAACGTTACGACAATTAAGGAGTTTTTTAGGCATGACGGGTTATTACCGTAAGTTCGTTAAAAATTACGCATCGGTTACCAAGCCTTTAACTAAATACCTAGCCGGAGAAAACGGCAGAATATCAAAAAATTTATCTAAAAAGACAATTATAACTTTAGACCAAGAAGCTATTTCAGCTTGTAGAATTTTAAAAGATCTTTTAATAAACCAAATTGAATTAACGCAACCAGACTACAATAAGACATTTATATTAACAACAGACGCTTCTAATAACGCTATAGCAGGTGTTTTGAGTCAAGAAGGAAAACCGATAACCTTCATTTCAAAAACATTAAACACAACCGAACAAAATTACGCCACCAACGAAAAAGAGTTATACGCTATTGTTTGGTCTTTAAAAAATTTAAGAAATTACCTCTACGGAGTTTCCAACCTTGAGATCCATACGGATCATCAACCCCTTACGTTTGCTGTATCTGTACGCAATCCAAATGCCAAGATGAAACGTTGGCATGCGTTTATTGAGGAGTTCGCTCCAAAAATAGTATATAAACCAGGCACTACAAATGTAGTAGCTGATGCCTTGTCAAGGCAATACTTAAATCACATTTCTGATGAAGACGCTTCTAGTACTGCTACACAACACTCTGCTGAGAGCAGTGACAATATAGAAATAATAGAAACAACAAAACCTCTCAATCAGTTCAAACAACAAATCCTTTTAAGTCAAGGATCATTCACTGTACATGAACAAATAAACAATTTTAACAGAACTAGACATGTAATTGAATACGATACACCAGAAAATTTAATAATCATTTTAAAAGAATATTTACGTCCCGGAACTGTTGCAATTCATTGCACACCGGAAGATCTTTACCACATAAAACAAAAACTCAAAGAAACTTTTAATAATAATTTCCTTTACACAAAGAACTTTCCTATAGACATCACTAACGAAGAAGACCAACAAATTATTATAGAACAAACACACGTTAGAGCACACCGTAGCTATCAAGAAAATTTAAAACAGGTTTATACCTCATATTACTGGCCACGAATGACCAAACAATTTAAAGAATTCGTTAGAAACTGCGAAATATGTAACCGTAATAAATACGAAAGACATCCTTTTAAAGCTCCAATTGGCGAGGCTCCAATTGCTAAGAAAGAGGGGGAGCAGTTACACCTGGACATTTTCTTTGCCCAAAAGTTGAAATTCCTTACTTGTATAGATTCTTATTCAAAGTTTCTTGTAATTAAACTAATAGAAGATAGGACAAAACTAGACGAGAAAGTACTAGAACTTTTACAAAGCTTCCCAGAGGCTAAGAAATTATGTGTAGACAACGAACCGGGTTTTTCAACACCCCAGTTCAAGACATTGATGCAAAGACTAGGAATACAAATATTTTTCTGTGATCCAAAGCACAGTACTTCGAATGGACAAGTGGAAAGAGTTCACTCCACGCTAATAGAAATAGCTAGATGTCTGAAAGAAGAATTTCACCTAATAAGTGATATGGAATCCATTTTCAGGGCTGTTCAACAATATAACAAAACAATTCATTCGGTGACTAACAAAAAACCTTTTGAAGTTTTATTTAACAAACTAGAGTACGAAGACTTACAACCAAAACTCTTATTAGCCCAAGCAAGAATGTTGAAGAGAAACAAACCGAATATGAAAATAAAAACATATAAACAAAACGAAATTATTTATGAAAAAATACCAGGAGTTAGAAATAAACTTCAACCACGATACAAAAAACAAAAAGTAAAAGAGGACTTAGGAAACAAAATACGAATTTACAAAAACGATCGTATAATTCATAAAGATAACATTAAAATTTAATCTATTACAGGAAAATGTCGCTACTACTAACAATAACGCTACTATTTATGCCATTCCTGCATAATGGACAAGGACAGCGACTTGACGTTCAATACTTGAACGACGGACAGGGATTTATAATGATAAAAAATGAAGAGCTGCAAATAATAAATAATTATAGGAAAATCCTATACACAATAGATTTAGACTCTTGGAAAGAGAATTTAGTAATAATCAAAAACAACATAGCAAACTTTAGTTTTTGTAACCATTACCCAACAATGTTACATAATTTCAATGCTTTAGAAGAAGAAATAAATAGTCTTTTACCACATCATACACGAACAAAACGAGGGTTACTCAATGTTATAGGAAAAGGATTAAAATTTATAGCAGGCACAATGGATGCCGATGACGAATTAGAAATCAGACAGAAATTAGAATTAAATGGAAAAAATAACGAAAATATAATACACAGTCTTAATGACCAGGTTAGAATTAACGACCAATTTAACACAGCAATGGAAAAAGTTACAAACCACATTAATAAACAACAAAAACAAATTAATAATCAGTTATCAAATCTACTTGAAAGAGCATCTAAGGATATAACTATAGAACACATGCAACATATATTTCAAATACAATATGACATCCAACTTTTAAGAGAACAAGTTCGAAAAGTGAAAGAAAATTTAATGTTGTGTAGACTAGGAACTTTAGGAAGGGATATTTTGACGCTGAATGAAATTAAAACATACAATATAACTTTAAAAGATTTAATGTTCATTAAAAGCTCCGCCATTTTGCATGATAGTAAAATAATTTTTATTGTAATGATACCCAGTTTTTGTAACCAAACATACCATAAAATTATAATGGAACCAATTCCAAATAAAAATAAGTTAGAGTTAGACACACCTTACAGAGAACTAATATTAAGTAATGATACATGGTATCAATATACAGAAGATTTAATTATTATGAAAAAACATTTAAAAATAATAAAAGATCAATGTATAGAAAATATACTGAAAGATAACCCCGTATGTAACTTTATAATTAACGAATCCGTCGAAATAAAACAATTAACGAACAACATTGTTATAACAAAAAATATTCCAAAAACAAAATTAACTCATGATTGCAACATTTACAATGTAACTTTATACGGAAACACAGTAATCAATTTTGAAAATTGTCAAATCAATATTAATAATAATATCTATGAAAACATAATTATAAATGAAAACTTTATTCTACCAATTTTTAAACATGTAAAAATTAAAAATATAGCAGTTAACGTAAGTTTATCTGAATTGCATTTTAAAAATATAGAGAACAGAAAAATTCTCGAAGAAATTAAAACCAATAACGTAATAACTGATAGCATAACTTTCAGCACAATTGCAATAATAATCATTGCATTATTAATAATGTTTATCTTTGTTTTTTTTAAATCAAAGCCCATAAGGCATATTATTGATGAAGAAATAATGTTAGATAAAATAAACAAAAGCATCGAAAAACTATCAGATGAAACACATGACGCGGGACGCATCATTTAAGAAAGAGGGGAGTTATCACATACGACTTCTATAAACAAACCCAACTAGAAATGCTTAAACAGCAGACGAATGATTTACAAAGTTTTACGACTTTATAAACAAACCAAAGAAGAAATGCTTTAACGGCACATTATTGAATGATGACATCGACACAGCTTCGTGGCAGATGCAAAAGCTATCTCTTCAGAATAAAATATCAAATTACACATTTCATCAAGTCAGCATATCCAGCGTTGGCGTTGATCATCATATTCGGAATTATCTTTAAGTTTTGAAATTGTATTTTTTAGTTCTAAGCCTGAACCCAAAAGAGACACATCGTTGTCTTTAAATAAAAATTAATTAATAAAATCGGCTCGAGTACTTTTTTAAAACCTCGAACGAGAAATCAAATTAATAATTTGCATAGTTTTTAAAAAAATGGGGTTTGAACTCAAAATTTGGGGGAAAAACATAAAAAAAGTTTAAAATGTAATTTTTCAGAACTGTAAAATTATATACATTATTTTTTTTTTCTAAAATTTGTTACTCTAATTAATTCCTAATCAAAAACTGAAAACTAGATGATTTTTTGTCTTTTACTTCTTGAGAAAATTAAAAATTAGTAAAAATACTTTTTTTATGAAATTTTGTTTTTGCTCGCTTACAAAAAATTCACATAACCTAGGTACTACTGTACGTCTGTAGCAAATTTATATAATAATTTAAACGTATGTTTGTGCCTTACATACCTATATAATGCATTTGGCATGTTCAAAGTATGCATACCCACTTAGATCATTGAAAAAAACGAACAAACAATCGAATTTTGTACCGTTGTTTTTTCAAGCACATGTGGTATACAAATTAATATATACGAAGGTCATTCTTTGATCTCAAGTAATGCAATTTTTATTAGACATTAGAAAAGTCTATTCATGCACAGTCGATGGAGCCGAAAGTGTAGGATTACACCTAAAAAACTTTGACCCACCCACTGTTCAAAGCGAAAATCTAGAGGATGTAATTCCTCCAAAACAACCTAGACTTCTGACCATCAACGAAGAACTCAACTAACTCTACGAACACGACAGAAACGAGACCATTGATGATGACTTCATTGATGAAACTGAAATACATTTTTAAGACATTTTAAAACACGGACTTGACTATTTAAACTTAACAAATTGACTGACTGACTCACTAAGACACCGACTACAAACGAATTGACTGACCTACCCCAAATCCTATAGTGTGCCCAAGCAGGGGGGTTGCAGGGGGGCAGCATGGCCCCCCTTACATACCTCACTGCTTAAACGTCGTAATGTTGAGTGCTATAGGATAACACAGGTATACACACATTTTGGTGCCGATACTTTTTGAACTGTTCTTTGGTAAATTCGACCTCCTGAATACGAATCTGCAATCGGTTTTTGCCTAGCAGCTCCCGTTTTCATGTTATGGGGTAGGGTGTTGCAAACCTGACACCACTTAGAAATACCCAAAATAATTGTGAAAAGAAGAAAGTAAAACATTTTTCTTTGAAAATCCAAACTCATTTATTGACATATAAATATAAAAAAATAATAGATATAAAAAAATAATAATTCTATTAACAAGATACTAGCGAGTACATTTCATATACAATATAATTTTCACTGCTGATTTGATGTACTAGAACCCAAGAAGCTTAGTTTTTTGCTTGATCTGCATTGTGGTTTTTTCGAACAATCTCTTAGCAGATTCCAGCAGTAATCTGCCATCATATGCTTATCCCACATGCCCTGGTATCGTTCTTCCATTGTCCTTATATCCTGGTGAAATCGTTCACCTTGATCTTCACTCAAGTCTCCCAAGTTTTCAGGAAACCGGTCCAAATGGTTTTGCAAGTAATACACCTTGATGCTTTTTTTTTTTTTTTTTTTTTTATAATCTACCCGCGCTCAAGGGATTATGATTACCCTTTAAATGTTTCAACACAGCGCGGGCGTGAAGTTACGGAAGAGAAAGAAGGATAGGAAAGATGTGTGGCACGATGTTCTGAGACTGAAGGTTGTTGTCTCAGATATTTTATCTCCAGGGATGGCGGCTGAACTAAAGCGGAGAATGCCGTGTCTTATTTCAATGTCGCTTATAATTCACATTATTTTATTCGTGTTCATCCTTGTTGGGCATACTAGTTTAATTCAATTACATGTTGTTAGTGTTATGCCTGAACAACATGCAATGAATAAACCAGCAACCCATTGATGACAATTTTTAGAAGGTTTTTAATGGAATTTAAACGACATAGACGACGGCAGGGATCGAACCTGTGATCATGAGGTTCACAGGCGAGCACACATCCATCGCGCCACGGCCACCCCCTCATGTTGCATACAAGCTCACGGAAAGCAGTCAGCATGTTCTGAACTAAATCCTTATAACTTGAAGCCTTCTTGTTGCCTAGAAAGTTTTCGACAACTGACACAAATGATGTTCACGCTTTTCGTTCTTTTTCATTCATAGATTCAACAAAATTGGTGTCCTTTCTTAACCGTCTGATTTGAGGTCCATCGAATATGCCAGCTTTTCTTTTTTCAATGCTTTATCCTTGCATCTTTGTAGATATAAATTTAAAACATGATGAATCCTTATCAGAGCCTTAACAAATTACTTCATTAGGCCAAATTTTATATGAAGTAGAGGCAGGATTATTTTATCACATCAATAACATTTTTTTTTACCTTCTTTTTTTACCCAGTGATCTTGTTTAGCTCTGCTACCTCAAAGACACAAGAAGCAGGGATATTTTGTGTATCCACCTTGCTGTCCAAGGAGAAAGTTAACCATTTTCAAGTCAACACAAATGACCCACCCATGTTCGTGATACTTAATATTTTCCAAGACTATAGCTATATTCTTGTACTCTTCTTTCATTTGGATTGAGTGAGCAATAGGTATTGATCTCAATTCGTTATCATTGTATAAAAGCACACACTTCAAACTTCGCTTGGAACTGTCAATAAACAGACGCCAACGATCTGGATCATACTGGGGAAGGCCCATTTTTGTTAAGAGACCTTTAACATCCTAACAGAAAACGAGATCTTCCTCCTGAGAGTAGAACGTAAGCAACTCTGCTCCCCTTTTACGATAGAAAGTTATTGTTGTTCCTTCAACAAGTAGATTTTTTTCTTTTAGCCGTCATGCCAGTAACTCAGAAGATTGTTTTGATAGGTTAAGATCCCTGATGAGATCACTTAACTCACTTTGGTTAAATCCTTGGGGACTTGATGCATTTTCCTCATATTCACTGTCTTCATCCTCCGAATGATCTGCTAGCTGATGACATGTTGGTATGGGAACTTCATCGGAATGAGAGATGGGCCGTCGAGCAGAATCTAAATCAGGATACGTCCACTTGCTTCGGTTTTTACTATTGATGCCTCTGATATTCACTAGACAGAAATACCAGACTTCATAGTGATTTTTTGGTTTTCTCCAAAACATAGGCACACCAAATTTCAGACTCCTCCTTTTCCCATTAGTCCACTGGCGTAGATGTTCAGTACATGTTTTGCAAACTACATGTGGTGCCCAAGATTTATCTTGATCATTCTTTCATATGAATTTTTTAAATTAGGGTAAATTGAATATTTCTGTAACTCAAAAACTAGACCTGCTAGGGAAAAATGGTTTTCAGTTTTGAAATCAGCGTTAGAAGTACAAATAAAATAAGCTGCAAAACTCAAGGCACCAAAAAAATTTTTTTTTTGTAGCCCTGTGTAATATTTATGTAAACAAGCAAAAAAACAAAATTCTCCTAAAAAAGTAGTTTCAGTAATTTTCAATTTTCTCAAGAAGTAAAAGAGAAAAATCATTTAGTTTTCAGCTTTTGATTAGGAATTAATTAGAGCAACAAATTTTAGAAAAAAAAAAATAATGTATAACATATAATTTTACAGTTCTGAAAAATTACACTTTAAACTTTTTTTATGTTTTTTTCCCCAAATTTTGATGTAATGGTAGACGCGGCAGTCTCCAGTTCTTACGAACTAATATTTATTTCTTAGTCAAAAAGGCCGCTTATGTCTCCGAGCATCAAAATGCACGATTTTAAAAATTAATTGAGTCGTGGTTAAGGTTTTAACTGGACTGATTTTATTTTCTAAATTTTCTTCTATTTATACTTAGAACTAGTTTTACAAATATCATTTTCATACATATTCTTATCCTATTTCTTTATTGATTTATTTTGCCTATGACCTACACTACACTGTCCCACATGACGTAAGAATTAAATGTCCACTTGACAAAATACACCTTCGGTTGTATTTCCTCATAGGCATTCCGAATGCTCAGTCAATGTGTCGCATGATTGCAGTCATAAGCAAAAATCGATTTATGCACTTGGCGCATAGTGACCGAACATGTTTAGTGTGTAATACGATCAGTTCAATGCACGATGGTATCGCTTGGTGACGGCTGCTGATTAAACACAATTACATGTAGGTCGATATGCGCCGAGTTCATGAATGTTTACATTATTATTGTTTTGATTTTCATTTTTATTGTTTACATTTATTAATTGTTTTGGTTTTTGTTTTTATTGTTTACATTTATTAATTGTTTTGGTTTTTGGGTGCTACACACAACACCCTCACCATTTAGAAAAAAAAATAATTTTGTTATTTTTAAATGGAAAAATTATTTTTTGAAATTATATCTTGTGATGTACTTTTGTCAAAGGCTGATGTTTTGCTCGCCGGTATACCGGGGTTCTATCTAAAGTAGTACTAACTCCAGACTTTAACGTCAATATTCCTTTGTTAATAAAAATATCGAAAAGCAACTTAACTTAATTTTACATTTATTAAATTATATACAATTTCAATAAGTAATGATTTTCTGTGTGGGTATCCTTGGTTCGTTCTTCTATGTGGATCTATTCTCGGTAGATATCCTTTTAGTGCATTCGCCTGGTTTCTGTACTAGGTAGAGTGTAGATGAACGGGTACAGGTGGTGCTTCGCTTCTGATCCTTGGCAATCTTCAGTTGCATCCGGTAATCATAGATGAATTTGGTAATCAACGGACGAATCCGGCAAATCAACGGACGAATCCGGCAAATCACAGACGAATATGGCAAATCACAGATGAATCTGGCAAATCACGGACGAATCCGGCAAATCACAGACGAATCTGGCAAATCACGGACGAATCCGGCAAATCACAGACGAATCCGGCAAATCACAGACGAATCTGGCAAATCACGGACGAATCCGGCAAATCACAGACGAATCTGGCAAATCACGGACGAATCCGGAAAATCACGGTCGAAACCGGCAAATCACAGACGAATCTGGCAAATCACGGACGAATCCGGCAAATCACGGACGAATCCGGCAAATCACAGACGAATCTGGCAAATCACGGTCGAAACCGGCAAATCACGGACGAATCCGGCAAATCACAGACGAATCTGGCAAATCACGGACGAATCCGGGAAATCACAGACGAATCCGGGAAATCACAGACGAATCTGGCAAATCACGGTCGAAACCGGCAAATCACGGACGAATCCGGCAACGAATCCGGCAAATCACAGACGAATCTGGCAAATCACGGACGAATCCGGCAAATCACGGACGAATCCGGCGAATCCCAGACGAATCTGGCACATCACGGTCGAAACCGGCAAATCACGGACGAATCCGGCAATTCACAGACGAATCTGGCAAATCACGGACGAATCCGGCAAATCACGGACGAATCCGGCAAATCACAGACGAATCTGGCAAATCACAGACGAATCTGGCAACTCACGGACGAATCCGGCAAATCACGGTCGAAACCGGCAAATCACAGACGAATCTGGCAAATCACGGACGAATCCGGCAAATCACGGACGAATCCGGCAAATCACAGACGAATCTGGCAAATCACAGACGAATCTGGCAAATCACGGACGAATCCGGCAAATCACGGACGAATCTGGCAAATCACGGACGAATCCGGCAAATCACGGACGAATCCGGCAAATCACAGACGAATCTGGCAAATCACGGACGAATCCGGCAAATCACGGTCGAAACCGGCAAATCACAGACGAATCTGGCAAATCACGGTCGAAACCGGCAAATCACGGACGAATCCGGCAACTCACAGACGAATCTGGCAAACCACGGACGAATCCGGCAAATCACAGACGAATCTGGCAAATCACGGACGAATCCGGAAAATCACGGTCGAAACCGGCAAATCACAGACGAATCTGGCAAATCACGGACGAATCCGGCAAATCACGGACGAATCCGGCAAATCACAGACGAATCTGGCAAATCACGGTCGAAACCGGCAAATCACGGACGAATCCGGCAAATCACAGACGAATCTGGCAAATCACGGACGAATCCGGCAAATCACGGACGAATCCGGCAAATCACAGACGAATCTCGCAAATCACGGACGAATCCGGCAAATCACAGACGAATCTGGCAAATCACGGTCGAAACCGGCAAATCACGGACGAATCCGGCAAATCACAGACGAATCTGGCAAATCACGGTCGAAACCGGCAAATCACGGACGAATCCGGCAAATCACAGACGAATCTGGCAAATCACGGAAGAATCCGGCAAATCACGGACGAATCCGGTAAATCACAGACGAATCTGGCAAATCACGGTCGAAACCGGCAAATCACAGACGAATCCGGCAAATCACAGACGAATCCGGCAAATCACGGTCGAAACCGGCAAATCACGGACGAATCCGACAAATCACAGACGAATCTGGCAAATCACGGTCGAAACCGGCAAATCACGGACGAATCTGGCAAATCACGGTCGAATCCGGCAAATCACGGACGAATCCGGCAAATCACAGACGAATCTGGCAAATCACGGACGAATCCGGCAAATCACGGACGAATCCGGCAAATAACAGACGAATCTGGCAAATCACGGACGAATCCGGCAAATCACGGACGAATCCGGCAAATCCCAGACGAATCTGGCAAATCACGGAAGAATCCGGCAAATCACGGACGAATCCGGTAAATCACAGACGAATCTGGCAAATCACGGACGAATCCGGCAAATCACAGACGAATCTGGCAAATCACGGTCGAAACCGGCAAATCACGGACGAATCTGGCAAATCACGGTCGAATCCGGCAAATCACGGACGAATCCGGCAAATCACAGACGAATCTGGCAAATCACGGACGAATCCGGCAAATCACGGACGAATCCGGCAAATAACAGACGAATCTGGCAAATCACGGACGAATCCGGCAAATCACGGACGAATCCGGCAAATCCCAGACGAATCTGGCAAATCACGGTCGAAAACGGCAAATCACGGACGAATCCGGCAATTCACAGACGAATCTGGCAAATCACGGACGAAACCGGCAAATCACGGACGAATCCGGCAAATCACAGACGAATCTGGCAAATCACGGTCGAAACCGGCAAATCACGGACGAATCCGGCAAATCACAGACGAATCTGCCAAATCATGGTCGAAACCGGCAAATCGCGGACGAATCCGGCAAATCACAGACGAATCCGGCAAATCACGGACGAATCCGGCAAATCACAGACGAATCTGGCAAATCACGGACGAATCCGGCAAATCACAGACGAATCTGGCAAATCACAGACGAATCCGGCAAATCACGGTCGAAACCGGCAAATCACAGACGAATCTGGCAAATCACGGACGAATCCGGCAAATCACGGACGAATCCGGCAAATCACGGACGAATCTGGCAAATCACGGTCGAAACCGGCAAATCACGGACGAATCCGGCAAATCACAGACGAATCTGGCAAATCACGGACGAATCCGGCAAATCACGGACGAATCCGGCAAATCACAGACGAATCTGGCAAATCACGGTCGAAACCGGCAAATCACAGACGAATCCGGCAAATCACAGACGAATCTGGCAAATCACGGTCGGAACCGGCAAATCACGGACGAATCCGGCAAATCACAGACGAATCTGGCAAATCACGGACGAATCCGGCAAATCACGGACGGAATTGTGGTATTCTTGAAAGTGATCAGACGTCTTTTTGTAAGGCTCCTCTTTTTTTCCTATTTCCCAGTAAAACAAGTCAAAAAAGTGATTTTTTTATTTTCCTTGCATAAAAGTTTTCCAAACAATTTATCCGTTTAAATATATTTTGTATAAAAATAAGATAAACAAAAAACTAGTTCGGGATGGTTCGCTGCGGTAACTGTGAAGAAGATCTTCCATCTGAAGGGGAATACGTCAAATGTAAGTTTTGCTCCCGTAAACTTCATTTCGAGTGTACTACAATCACTGCAAGGACCTTCAAAGGAATGTCTGCCATCCAGAAAGAGTCTTGGAAGTGCCAATATTGTAGAAAACCCACAAAAGATGCTCAAGTGCCAAAGGATGGCCAACTTCCCAAAGACAATCAAGGACAAACGGACAATCTAGCGGCTAACGGAGATGATACCGGACGAAGTACCAGTAAAACAAGAGGACGTGCCACCTCTACTTCAACCGGTGAAATGGGAAACTGTGAGCTGGAAAATGATGTAAAAGAAATTAAAAAAATGCTGAAAGAATATTCATCAAGTGTAGATTTTATATCTAAAAACTACGACAGCTTTAACACAACTCTAGAGACAAATAACAAACTCCTTAAACACTTAACAGAGGAAATTACAGACTTGAAACATCAACTTGAAACAAAAGACTCCATAATAAAAAACATGGAAAAGAAAATTAATTTCCTTGAGCAACAGGTAATTGATAATAATATTGAAATTAAAAATATTCCAATTAATCCACAAGAAAATACAATTTCACTTGTCAAAAGTTTGGCCGAAGTAGTTGACTTCACAATGCAAGACACAGATATAAATAACATATACCGTACAAATACTATACACAAGCAGCAAGATTCTAAAATAATAGTTTCATTTACGAGTAAATTCCGCAAAAACGATTTTCTACAAAGGTTACATAGACATGGACCAATTAGCTTAAATGATTTAAGTAAAAAATTACCCGGCTCGTGTTCATATAATCAAAATTCTTTTATTTTTGTTAATAATCAACTCACGGCCAATACTAAACACATCATGTGGCTGTCAAAAAATAAGGCAAAAGAAAATGGATGGAAATTTGTTTGGTCGCGGGACGGGAAGATTCTTGCGAGAAAAAACGAGACAAGCAGTGTAATACGCATTGACACTGTGAATGACGTCTCAAAAATTGCCTAAATTACTTTCGTTAAATTTTCTTTAAAAAATAATGTCCATTCAAATGAACGAAAACAATGAAAATGTAGTAGATCAACTATTGAATATGGAGCACAGGGTGATACATAGTATGAATGAATTGAATAATTATGAATTATCAAAAAACTTGAAATTTTCGTGTCTCTATCTTAATATAAGATCCTTAAGAAAAAATTGGAACATTTTCTTATCACAACTGAATACTATTATCAATGATATTAAAGTAATAATATTAGTTAAAATAAATATAAAAGAATTCGAAAATATTTTTTATCAAATAAGTGGTTTTGAAGGAGAGTTTCTTAACAGAATAAAAGAAAGAGGAGGTGGAGTAGCGGTATTTACAAGAAATATATATACTGTTGAAAAAGTTATTGTAAAAACTAGTTTTTATGAAAATGTACAGCTAGAAATTAAAAGCAATGACGACGAATTTTCGATTATTGCACTGTACCGGCCACCTGGTTTCAATATACCAAATTTTATAGATGAGTTAGAGAAGCAAATTGATGGAATTGATAAAAAAAAGAAACTTATCATAATAGGAGATATGAACATTGATCTTAATAAAAGGGATAGTAATGCAGTCATTAATTACTCGAGTATGTATGCTTCTAAAGGTTTAACAAATGTCATAAAAGCCTATACAAGAGTTGATCTCCGGAAAGGAAGTAAGACGAGAATAGATCACTGTTTGATAAGAATGAGAAATGAAAAAATTTATGCCTCTGTTATCGAAACTGATGTGTCCGATCACTACACATTATTTTGTGGCGTTTTGAGTAGCTCTAATGATAACTCTCATATACAAAAAGAATCATGTTACATTAACGATAACCAGGTAAATTTATTAATTCAAAGTACAGAATGGACAAATCTTATGAATAATTGTACCAATACAGTAGATTTGTACAGAGAATTTGATAATATCTTCCAATCAATATATGCCAACTCAACATACAAAGTAACAGCAAGAAATAGAAATGCAATAAATCCTTGGGTAGATGCAGAAATTCGTCAACTGTGTAAACAAAGAGATACACTATACAAGCGATGGAAAAACAATAGAAGATGCATACGATATGAAACAGAATACAAAAACTATCGAAATTTCGTAAATAAACAAATCGATAAAAAGAAGACAAAATTTTACCGAAACAAATTTTCAGAATTTCGATCGGACCCAAAAAAACCTGGAATTTAATCAACGAAATACTTGGAAGAAAGAAAAAGAATCTGGATGGAGTGATCGTAAGCAATTTCGATAGTGAAGTCAATTCTAACAGTATAGAGAGTCTAGCGAATAAGTTTGCCTCAAGTTTTTTAAGCGAAATCGAAAATATTGTTCACAACTGTAACATAAAAACATACCATATTGAATTATCAAGTTCAGAACAATCTTTTTTCATGCTACCAGTAACAAGGGAGGATATCGTAAATATATTGAAGAAACTTAAAATTAATAAATCTCCAGGAGTGGATGGAATAAGAGCGAAAGATCTGCAATCGAATGCGGAAATTCTCGCGCCTATAATCGAACGCATAGTCAATTTGAGCCTCAATGAGTCATGTGTTCCTGATGAACTTAAGGTCGCAATAGTAAGGCCAATATATAAAGCTGGCATTAAAACAGACGTCCTTAACTACAGACCCATCTCTATTCTTCCTGTTATGGACAAAATACTGGAACAGGTAATGGCGCTTCGACTCCAAAGTTATCTCGATAAATACCAAATTATCAATGAAAATCAATTCGGTTTCACCAGAAATAAAAATACCAACAAACTTCTAGCAGACTTCGCAAATACAATAAATACAAATCTTAATAAAAGTTACCACAATCTTGTAATTTTCATCGATTTCAAAAAAGCTTTTGACACCCTAAGATATGAAAAATTGTTTGAAATGCTGGAGAAAATCGGAATAAGAGGATATATTTTGGATTGGTTTAAAAGCTATTTAGCAAATAGGATTATGAAAGTGAAGATATCTAATTCAATAAGCCAAGAAAAAAATTTGCAATATGGAGTTCCTCAAGGATCTATCCTGGGGCCTATTCTATATATTATATATGTAAATCAAATACTTACAATTTTAAAAAACAGTATCGGCTTTGCTTTCGCGGATGATACTGCAATAGTAGTCAGCCACAGAGACTTATCAGCAGCAACCAGGATTATGCAAAAGGAATTTGATTTGATCATACGATGGTGTCACGATTTTGGTCTTATAATCAATGTTAAAAAAACAAAATTAATGCATATCAGACCAGCACATGTACTGAAAACTAAAATAAACATTAAATTTCATGAAACAAAATGCATACATCGGAACGCAAACAACGAAAACCTATGCTACGATGATAGCTGTCAGGAAGTGATTGAAAATGTTCAACATTTCAAGTACTTAGGTGTGTATGTTGACTGCTTTTTCAAATGGGACTTACATATAACTCATACATGTAAAAGACTACGAAAAGCAGTATATGCTCTACATCATTTGAGTAATTATACTCCATATAATGTACTCAAGCAGGCTTATTTTTCGTTAGTGGAGTCAATTTTAAGATATGGTCTATTAGCATGGGGAAATACAACGCCTACATACTTACAAGAGCTGCAAAAAGTACAAAATCGCTCTGTTAAAATTTTGATCAGATCAAAACATGGAATAAACTTTCAATATGACTCAAACCACCAGAGAACATACAAAGAACTAGGACTATTAAACATAAAACAGCTATTTGAGCTGAATATCCTCGAAGAATACTACAACGATCAGCACTATAAACGACAAATCGATCACCAATTCAACACGAGAAGAAGAGCACAAGGCTACCTGCAAACACCAAGGTACAAGAACTCTTACGGCAGGCAACAACTATCGGTTATTATTCCGGAAACATTCAACCAGATACCCATAGAGCTCCTCAACATATCCTCAGATGGGTTAAGAAAGAAACTATTAAGAGGCCTCCGGACAAAATATTGAGAAAAACGTGAAATTGGGCAAATTCGTGCAAGGTTTGTGAAGTCAATGCAAGACGTATTGAAATAAAATAAATTGCATATGAAAGAATTACATTTTATTTTGAAAAGCGTCGAGCCACTTTTTTAATTTTTTTATATTTTTCTTATTTAATTTTAATATTCCGGTTGCTTCTTTCGTTAAATTCCACAAAACTGCTAAAGTTGTGCAAGGTTTGTGAGAAATTGAAGTGGAAAACTTATAATATTTTTACGTCATTTTAAAGGTAATGAAGAGACTTAGAAGAGCGTCGGAGCGGATTTTTAATTTTGGGCTCTATTTTTGAATAATCATCTTTTGAAAAACATTAAAATTGCTCATTTTCCAATGCATTTTTTGATATGTAGTTATGTGAAAAGATCATCATAACTTTCCCAAAATGACATCATGCTTTCTAAAATTGTTTATATTAAAAAGAAGTAATCAAAAAGTAACTTTTTATTGCAAAATAACTAATTTTACAAAGTCTTTTTTTTTGCACAAAAGTCGTTACTTTTGTTTACTGGCTGTTTTTAGTTCATCTATTTGCCAAAACGTGGTTTTTTTCGAAGATAGCTATTTTTTGTTGGAACTGAAGCAAAAAGAAGTATGACGAACATGAAAGGCGAGTAGGCTTTTGGGTATAGGATATGTTCAGTAAAGGGGTGGTGTAGAAGGGGAAGAAATGGATGTGAGCAGAACCACGGTGACGGTGGATGATAATATTTGAGGGCTATGGTGGTGGTATAGGGATTGGTTTAGTCCCCTATTACACGATGTCTCACGAGACGAGGCTCACGTAAGTGTGAAAAAGAAAGCAGATATGAGGAAATGAGATGCAAAAAAATATTCCCGGTGAGTACCGGGCTGATTTTTAGTAGTCTCATTTTGACGTTTCTTTTTCTCAAATTCGTTTTATGTTGTGTTGTGCATTAAAAAATACGAACAACAGTCAAATTTGAGACATGAGTCTCATGAGACATGAGTCAACGTGTAATAGCTTTTGCCTCACGGGATACAAATTTAAAAGGAAAGTCAAAAATGAGACATGTCTCATGAGGCAACGTGTAATAGGGGACTAAGCGATGAGTATGGTGTGAATGTAAAATGAAGCAAAGGAGTAGATTTAACTTGTTGGATTGTTTTGTGTGTTTTTAGGAAGAAAAGTAACTACATATGTACATTGGTTGGTATGCGAAAAGTATTGAATGTATTATAATGAAGAAATCGGTTTGTTTCTTATTTTGTATTGCGATGAACGACGAGGTGAATATCCATTTTTCGAATAGGTAATAGTTTTTTAATAATTTGGACAAATATTGGATTTTGAGGAAATTGAAGAATCTTTAAATTTTTCATTTTTGAGCTAAAATTTTCACCTTTTTCATTTCAAGGCAGGTATTAGTTTTTGCAATTTTGAGAAGAGATATTAGAGTTTTTAGGACATTACCCAACCCCTTTTTAGTAAAATGACTTTTTTAAAGCAGAATACAATATTCTCAGAAAATAAAATATTAAATTATCCTTTCTTATTCATAAAAATGATGTTTTTCCTTAGAGTGGGCGCAAGGTCAATTATAGATTTTGTTTATTTTTTTGAGTTGTAACGTTTCGGGTGTGATTACACCCAAGACACGAATACAAAAAACGCTCCAATAAAAAAGAAAAAAATTGGTATACATTCTTAATTATTGCAATTACAATAATTATTGTAAGTATCTACAATCTTTTTTTTTTATTTTATTATTGTATGTAGATATTTATTGTGTACTTAAATGTTTCTAATTAAAATTTTGTTCATGAATAGGGTGGAAGGAAGGTGTGATATCAGCTGAAACGTTATAACTCAATAATTAATCCACAAACATGATTTTCATAAACAAAATGGTGCAAGATTTTAAACATTTAAAACCTACTCTAAATCAATTTTAGAATGGGGTTTGACTGTAAATATCGTTTATAAAACGAGAACCGACTTTTTGTTAATTTTAAACGCAAAACTATATTTTAACGTTAAAGAGCTCGGCTAACTTTAACAGTAGCAAATATGTAGCTATTTTATCTTTTAAAAGTATACTTTATCCAGATTAACAATGGTCATTTCATACCAAAACAAATTGGAGTTGATTTTTTTAAAAGATGTGCTTTGTAAGTAGATTGAATATTAGAAATGCGAAACAATTGTTCAAAAGTGCTCTTCGATCCTAAATTTTCCAATATTGCAGCGGGCGATGGATAAATAAATCGGTTATTATCTATTATAATTATAAAATTCTTTATTTAGACAATACAAGAATATTATAAAAAGTATATAAAAGAAAATAGAACAATGACATAATATGCTGTCTGTCGAAATAATTGACGTGTATTCTTACATTGATTCATTATTGAGTTGAAACTATAGCGTTACAAAAGAATTAATTAAAAAACAAACACACATTAGTTAGTTTGTTGGATTTAAGTTACTGTTTGCAAATACATTTATACAAAGCAAAATTATGAATTTTTTTGTTTAATTATTACAAAGTTATTACTATATTTAAAGGCATAATCACAGTAGATATCTAAAAAATAGAATTGTCCAACATATCGTAATTTATGAAAAAGTTAGACAAAGTCGTTTAAAATTTTGCGCCAATATCTTTAAAATTAAACTATAAAAACATTTTCCAAATATTTAATCATAATATAACTTACCAAATTGATAGATAAGGAGTAAGGTATAACTCTTTATCTCTTTATGGTGTGATTCAAATTCCATTCCCTTGAAAACCAAGAAATGTAAAATTATGTCTTTCACTCCTCAAAAGGATCCTATTGTTTTTAACTATCTATTGGATGAAAATCAATTGACAAAAGTTTATGAGCAAAAAGATCTAAGTGTTGTGTTTCACTCTAAGTTAATGTTTGACAAATACTACCACTTCTTCTTAGTTAATCAGGCCAGGAGCATTGGTTTTATTTTCTGCATTGTAGATTCTTTAAGAAATTTGAAATATTTATAGCACTATACTACTCACTTTTCCGCAGTACCTACGCTTGAATATGCATCCACTATTTGGAACCCAAATTACGAAACATTTTAAGACAAAACTGAAAAATTCAACAAAAAAATTCACAAGATATATCTACAGAATTCAAAATGTTTAGACAGCATTCAACTTATATTGTAGGCTAAGTCTATTCAATATCCGTTTTATGTTTCAGCACAAGTTTTGTTAGACAAAATATTTATTTATAAGATTATTTCTGGCAGAATTGATTCTCAATTATTGTTTAACAACATAAATATACACTGCCCGGTTCGTTGTTCTTATCGTAATAATAACATAACGTTCAGTATCTTATTTCATCGAACAAATTTATTACTGTTTAAGCAGTTTATTAAGATTATAACACCCTATCAAAATCTAGAACACCTTATTCCTATGAACATCACGACCCATACCTTTTCATATGGTTCCCACCAAAATTGCACAATCAGCACTTTTTACAGGTGCTCTCCTATCCTATTACATTTATTTTCCAACATTTAGTTTCCCATGAAATGAAATATATTGTCAAATGTGTTTATGAATCAATTATAAATAGCCATGAAAATTATAATAAAATCAATTTTAATCCAGAAGTCAATTCATTTGTTTAATTCGAAATTGCTACTCCCCACCCGAGGTAAGGAGCAATATAATCAAATTTAAACAATCAAGTCGAATCTGAAAGAGGTTTCGACGTTGAACAATTACTAAATTAGTTATTCTAGGACTTTAGAGTTCTAGATATAACTACTAGGTTATGGGCCCAGAATTCTAACAAATAATAAAGAGAAAATTTGAATTATTTATTCTAAATAATTCAAACCTATCACAATTAGCTTTTACCGAATTTGATGTCTTAAGTTCACAATACGCCAATTTCAGTGCCGTGATATTAAGAATTGTTGCAGATTTTGGTTCGTCATTTATCTCTCTTTTAAATAAATTCTTTATTCATACATAAACTTTATTGCGTGGGCACTTGGCTTTTTATGTAGGTTTTAATCTTTTTGAAAAGTATGTTCTTAAATGTACTTATGTAATTTCTTTTCACTTATTTAAAAATTTAAGATGATATGTAGGTATGTACCAAGTTTAACGAAAATTGGGCGAGTCGTTTAGGCTGAAGTCGAACAGACAGAATTTCGAGACTCACCTTTTTCGTCTTCGCTATCATCGTAATGTCAAGTTTGACCAAAATTTCGAGTTAGATTTTTTTTAACGAATGCATAACTTGCCTTATAGTACCTATAAGTCACAATTAAAAATAGCTTTTTAGTTAAAAGTGAACAAAAAAATTATGCATGAACATGTACATGTACATACCTAATGTAAATAGCTAAATACACACATACGTACATATGTAATAATTTTGACTTTTTTGGGTGTTTAGCCTTTTCTTAATCCCTTTTTACTTTTTTTTATCAAATTGGTGACTACCAAGAATAAATATAAATAATGTAAATTTAGCAAAAACTCGATCACCACCAAAATTATTTTTAAGAGAGCAAAATTCGTATTCAGAATTTAAAATAAAAAAACCTTTCTAATTCATGCAAGTCTTTCTTTTTCATTTTATCGAAACCTGCAATTACAAATATATAATGTAGGTACATGACTAGGTACGTATCTATAGGTAGGTCGAAAAAATACATATCTGTAATATAGGTACAAAATCTTACATAATAACTCTGAATTATTTCAAATTCAAGGTCAACATCACCAATTTTCCATTTTATGATACAGGTGTATACCTACATACATACATACACAAATATGTATGTAACTTCATTTTGCTCGACATATTGGAGCTTCTAGGTAGATACAAATAATATTTTTTTCTTGCTCAAATGTTCCATCGCCTAATACTTCACACAACGGAAAGGTTGAACCTACCCTTACCCCTCTACACATCTTTACACTTCCCTTTTCTACAAACAGATCAAACAGAGCAGAGGACACAAAAATAAAACAAGCAAATGAAAGAAGGTTGTGTGTAGGCTGTAACTTCTCTGCAACCCAAATGCAACTTTCGAAGATCAAACATGTTGAAAGTACAAATGCGGAGTGATTATTTTAATTCGAAGTTCCAATCTTCGAATCTGAGTTCGACATTTTGGCCGGAGGCCTCTTAAGGAATCACTTATTAAATTATTGATTAACACTATCAGAAAAAAAAAAAAAAAAATTTGTTTGTATTTAATATTGTAATTTATTGCTTTCAAGAATACTTAATTATATAAACAATCAATGTATTTAATCTTCTGCAGAAAAGCCTATCCAGGCTTCGCAGATTTCTTTTTGTAAACAAAATGTATAAAATGAAATAAAAAATTGAAATTGAAAAAAAAAAAAAAAAAAAAAAAAAAATCCGGCAAATCACAGACGAATCTGGCAAATCACGGTCGAAACTGGCAAATCACGGACGAATCCGGTAAATCACAGACGAATCTGGCAAATCACGGACGAATCTGGCAAATCACGGACGAATCCGGCAAATCCCAGACGAATCTGGCAAATCACGGTCGAAACCGGCAAATCACGGACGAATCCGGCAATTCACAGACGAATCTGGCAAATCCCAGACGAATCTGGCAAATCACGGTCGAAACCGGCAAATCACGGACGAATCCGGCAAATCACGGACGAATCCGGCAAATCACAGACGAATCTGGCAAATCACGGACGAATCTGGCAAATCACGGACGAATCCGGCAAATCCCAGACGAATCTGGCAAATCACGGTCGAAACCGGCAAATCACGGACGATTCCGGCAAATCACAGACGAATCTGGCAAATCACGGACGAATCCGGCAAATCACGGACGAATCCGGCAAATCACAGACGAATCTCGCAAATCACGGCCGAATCCGGCAAATCACGGACGAATCCGGCAAATCCCAGACGAATCTGGCAAATCACGGTCGAAACCGGCAAATCATGGACGAATCCGGCAATTCACAGACGAATATGGCAAATCACGGACGAAACCGGCAAATCACAGACGAATCCGGCAAATCACAGACGAATCTGGCAAATCACGGTCGAAACCGGCAAATCACGGACGAATCCGGCAAATCACAGACGAATCTGGCAAATCACGGATAAAAATCCGGCAAATCGTGTGCTAATTTGTTGAGACCCCTTACCACTGGTGGGGGGAAGTCTATAACTATAATACTTATATTACCTTCCTGGGTTCTTATGTCGACTGAAACTAGACCTTGCGCTGCACTTCTTTGTGCGATGTTACCTAGGTGAACGTCTTCTGCACTCTGTGTCCCGATGTTACCTCGGTAGTGGACTACCGCACTCTGTGTTTTTGTCGAACGTTTGGCGGTCTTTTATCATACTCTTCAGCCAAACCATGCGAGTTACAAAGGTACCCATGCCGATCCCCATGACATCAGAAGCCAACACATATAGCCCACAAATCATCTCTATTAAAATTCCGATGAGGCAGCCAGACATAAACAATGATGCAAAATCAATAACGAAGTCAGAATAATTCGACGATCGTGGGATCATCTCCTCCAGCATCAACAAAATAACAAAGTCAGCATAATTCGATGATCGTATGATCATCTCATCAGGCACATTAGTCTTAAGCATTATTTTGTATCTTAGCTTTAAGTTAGTTCTTATTCACGTCTCAAATAAAGAGGATCTCTGAAGATCCATTTAAATCTTTTAATAATTCGTTGCGTTTTCATTTGTCCCTCCACCTTGAAGGAGAAGAGTATATTTATATATTTTTTTCGAATGCCAGAGGATTTGCAACATAACTGGCGCAGTCGGTAGGATACCCAGTATCCGTTCGTTTATCGGTTGTTCTTAAAAATCGGTAAAGAAAAAGTGAATATTTTTTTTTATTAATTAATTTGGTCTTAAATTGAGTTAATATTGGGGTTGTGTGACCTTTTTCAAAAAAAGGGAAAGTCTATTAAACGCACTCTAAAAACGCCTACTGAGACTGGTAGGTTGACTCAATAAAATAAAAAGCTCTGGCCATAAATAAAATTAAAAGCAAAAATCACTAAATAAAGTATAAATAAAAATGGAGAGACAAGTGGAATTACTTTTGGGCGCAACAGCGGAGCAGAAAGAACTCCTGCAGCAGCAACAACAACTTATACAACAACAGCAGCAGCAACAACAAGAGCAGCAACAACAACAGGAAATCCTGGAACCAAAACCTGTTTCACTCATCCTACCAGAGATGGAGATAATAAAGATTATTCAAAGGATCAAACCATTTAGTGGAGAAGGACCACGAGACGTCGCGTCATTTATTAATGATGTCGATATAAATTTACAATACCTCACACCAGCTACAAACGCATTTGCTACACAAAACGTTGTCAGAGGGCTGATCCAAGGTAGAGCACAGCAGAGTATAAGGATGTTGGGACCATTTGCAACGTGGACCACAATGAAAGACACACTTATCAAACACTTTGGGCCACAGGAGAGCTATATAACTTTATACCAACAGGTAGTGAGTGTAAGAAATACAAATTTAGAAAATTATTATTTGAAATTGTGTGAACTAATGGATAGAATTAATATTAAATATAGTTTCGAGCCAGTAAAATCATTAGAATTTTCACCTCACAATGTAAATACAATGTTTTTAAGAATATTTTGTTCACAACTGAACACAAATCAGGAAAGTTTTGTCCTTAGTAGAAATATAAGTTCAATGCAAAAAGCATATGAATTGTTAAACACGTATAAAAATTCTAACCCTCAAAATAATATATTTCCTCAATATCCAAATGGATACCGCATTAATATAAATAGAAACAATTCCAATAGAAATATAAATTCAAGGGGCTTCAATAATGGAAACTCTAACTTTAATAATAACACAAATAGAAACCATAATTTTAATGGAAACTCTAACTTTAATAATAACACAAATAGAAACTATAATTTTAATGGGAACTCTAACTTTAATACAGGAAATAGAAACCCAAATTTTACTTTTAACAATAGGAATAGCAACGGAAGCTATAACAATTACAATAATATGAATAATATAAATCATAATTTAAACCATAATAATAGGAATAACCGTGGAAGTTTTAATAATAATTTCAGATACCAAAATCAAAGAAATTTTGCTAACAATAATAACGAGAATCAAAATAACCAAAATTATTTTAGATCAAATGAACAAAATCCACCACCATTCAGAAATACTGAAAATCAACGAAATTCTAACCGTGATATAAATTTTCAGGAGCAGGCCTCCGAGGTCCTCTTCCCATAGTTAACTTAACAATAGGAACAGAAATAATACCTGTTCTAATAGACTGTGGAGCCTCAACTTCCAGTATCGATTTTAATTGTTTAAAATCCTTTGAAAGATTTAATTTAGAATATCCACTTGAAATAAATGGATTAACCGGTAAAACTTTAGTGACTCAACAAATAAAAACTTCCTTTCCAAAAGAATTAAATGCACCAACAAATCATAAAATGATGTGGAAAATTTTGAACCTTTCTAAAAAAATTTCAAAGCTATTATTGGTCAAAATATTCTTTTTCCACTAAACGCCATCCTTAATTTAGTAGAAGGCTCTTTACAAATTTTCGATGTAAAACTCTACTTTAACTACGCTTGTCCTCAAGAAATTAATAACTGTCACATAGATCTTCAAGAAGCAAACAATTTAAACTGTCTATACAAAGACTTAAATAAAGAAGAACATGAATCTCTAAGTCGAGTATTAAAATATAATAAAGATTTATTCTATAAGGAAGGCACTGACCTTAGTTGTACTTCAAATACGAAACATAGCATAACTACCACTGACAGTATACCCATTTTTTCAAAAATTTACCGTCTTCCAAAAATACATGAAGATGAAGTAGAAAAACAAATACAAGATATGCTCAAACAAAGCATAATAAAACCTTCTAATTCACCTTATAATGCACCTATTTGGGTAGTACCAAAGAAAATTGACAACTCTATGACAAACAAATGGCGGATAGTAGTCGACTACCGCAAGTTAAATGAAAAAACTCTCGAAGATAAGTTTCCTCTTCCAAATATTGAATCAATATTTGACAAACTTGGCAAAGCTCAATATTTTACAACACTCGACCTTGCTAAAGGTTTTCATCAAATTTTAGTTGACAAAAAAGATATATACAAAACAGCATTTAGCACCCCACAAGGTCTCTATGAATTTGTAAGAATGCCGTTCGGATTAAAAAATGCCCCGGCTACATTTCAAAGAATAATGAATGAGATTCTGAGACAACACTTTAACAAAATTTGCGTCGTTTACTTAGACGATATTTTAATATTTTCAACTTCACTCCAAGAAATGGAAGTAAACATAAAATTAATTTTTGAAGAATTAAGAAAACATAATCTAAAAATCCAAATTGACAAATGTAAGTTCTTTTCAAAGAGCACCGAATACTTAGGACATATACTGACCGACAAAGGCATTAAACCTAACCCATCTAAATTAGAAGTAATACAAAATCTCTGTATACCCAAAACAACGAAACAAATAAAATCCTTTTTAGGAATAACAGGATATTATAGGAAATTCATCGAGAATTACTCCAAAATCGCTATCCCACTAACGGAATGTTTAAAAAAAGGCTGTAGGATTAATGAAAAAGATCCACAATATATAAATGCCTTTGAGAAATTAAAACACTTGATTACGAGTCATCCGGTATTACGATATCCTGACTTCAAGAAAAGTTTTACTCTCACAACCGATGCTTCAGATAAAGCTATCGGAGCCGTTCTATCACAAGATAATCATCCAATTTCATTTGCATCTAGAACCCTCAATGAACATGAGAAAAACTATGCAACAATTGAAAAAGAGTTATTATCTATAGTTTGGGCAACTAAATATTTCCGACCCTATCTTTATGGAGTCAAATTTAATATTAAAACAGATCATAGACCACTAGTCTGGTTAAATAATCTTAAAGACCCTGGATCAAAAATGATTAGGTGGAAAACTAAATTAAATGAATATAATTACAATATAGAGTACGTTAAAGGTAAAGAAAATAAAGTGGCAGATTTTCTGTCAAGAATAAATACAAATGAAAATGAAATAAATATTAACGAAGGTAATAATATCGTAAGAAATGAAAATGAAATAATAGAAAACAAAGGTATAGTGAATAAATTTAAAACTCAAATAATTTTATTAAAAGAAAAGGAACAAACATACAAGAAAGTACATAGCAAGAAGAAGATTTTTATAACAGAAGAAGAAATTAATAATAATGAAATGATACAAATATTAAAAGAATATTTACCTGAGAAAGGAGTACTAGCATTTTATTCAGAATTAGAAGACAATTCATTTAATGTATTTAAAGATAAGCTATTTTCAAATTTTACAGTGTCACATTATAAATTAATAAAATGTGCATTATTAGCAGAAGATTTATTAAACAAAACCGCATGTTTAGAAAAAATAAAGGAAATTCACGAGTTAACAAACCATAGAGGTATTTATGAAAATTACACAGAATTAAAATCAAAATTCTATTTTGTGAAATTACAAGAAATAATAATTGAATATATAAATAATTGCGAAGTGTGCAATTTAGCAAAATATGATAGGAAACCCCCTAAACCAAAATTTAAATACACAGTTACACCAAGAAACAAAAATGAAATAATTCATTTGGATATTTTTCATATCGAAAAGAAATATTATTTTACAGTTATTGACAAATTTTCGAAACATCTATACGTTAAAGAAACTACTGATAAAAGTTCAACTACCTTAGTTGAATTGATAAAAGAATACATATTGAATTTTAGTAAACCAAAACTAATAGTAGCAGATAATGAATTTAATACAGCTAACATTTTAGAATTCATAGAAGAAGAAAATCTATCAATTCATTTCAATTCTCCTAATAGCCATACAGGCAATGCCGATATGAGTAGATGTCACTCCTCGTTACTTGAACATATTAGAATACTTAATATTACAGAACCCAATCTAGAAATTACAGAAAAAATCCTTAAAGCAGCTAATTATTATAATAATACAATTCATTCAACTATAGAAAGAAAACCAATAGAGATACAATTTGGAAATGTAGATAAAGACGAAATCTTTAAAATACTTGAATTAAAGAAAAATCAATGGTTAGGTTATCATAACAGAAATAGAGAAACAAATAAACCTTATCCTTATGATCAAGCTTATATTAAAAACTATATTCAGGTTAGACATAAAGAAAAACCCAAGTTCAGAAAAGTAGGAATAAAACATGATGACAAAAGAAATATTTTACACAGCAAAGGCAAAAGAAATTTAAAGATCCATCCTGCACGGATAAAAAGACAGAAAAAATATTTCAAAGGTCCAATTAAAGAGAAAAATCAAAATAATTCAGATCAACAAATTCCAATTCAATGAAATTCTGTTTTTCATTACAGATTTCAACTCATCTCAACATAAAAACTATTTTTCTAATTTTAACAATGATAATAAGTGTTATAACACACTCAAGTGCAGATATTCAAATAGAGAATATTGAAGATCAAGGAGTTTTATTAATAAAAGATGAAGATATACCAATAGTTAGTGACTATTATCGAATTTACCATAGGGTAAACCTTCAAGAGTATATAGATACTCTTAACAATTTAACAACACATAAGAACCAAAATCCAGAAATAATAAAAATTATTCAAAGCAACCCAGCATTATTTCAGAAAATTACGAAAATCCAAACTAATATAAAAATGCTATTAAGTTCAAATGAACACTCTGTGAAAAATAATATGAAATTACACAATAATAGAACAAAAAGAGGTCTACTTAATCCAATAGGATCAATTTTTAAATAACTATATGGAATCGTGGATAATGATGATAGAGAAGAAATTACAAATCAATTAGACGTTATAGACCAAAATGATAAGAAACTTGCAGAAGCATATAATCAACAAATAGAAATTAACGATATTTTTCAAACCAATTTTATAAATATTAAAAATAACATAGAAGAGACAAAATCTCAAATACTCAAACTTAACACAAATAATAGAAATGAAATTAATATAATTAAAAATGAGATTTTATTATTGAAGCTATCCAATTATGTTTCGGAATTGGATCAAGAAATCGAAAAATTAATTGATAATGTAAATGCAGCTAAAGAAGGAATCATGTCAAGATCCATTTTGGATATTGACGAAATTGAAGAAAATTTTATAGGCTTAAACGAATTAAAAGAAATAAAAATAAATATTTTTGGAAAAAACAATTCAAATACTTTTATAATTATTATAAGCATACCCACATTTTTAGATCAAGAACTTCCAACTTATTATTTACGATTAATACCATTTATAAACAATACAATAATTGAAAATATAATAGAACAAAAAATTGTTAAATATCAAAACAAAATATATCCTATAAGTAAATATTTAAAGAATTTTAAAAATCCTATAGAATGCTCTCCATGTAAAACAATTGAATATAAAACAAAAAATTATGTAAAGGAAATAAATAAAGGTCTACTACTTGTTATAAATTTTGAAAATATTATAGAACACAATTGAAATAAAAAAACATACCATTATTACAAAAATTTTATTGTGAATTTTAACAAATGTACCGTAAAATTAAATAATAAATCTTATAATAATAAAATAAAAACTTTCAGTCACAAAATAATTATTAGTCCGAATTTGAATATGAGTCTTATTGACTCAGAAGTAATAATAAAAGACCTTGTTATAAATGATATAGAGCATCAAAATAAAATCAAATTAATAGAATATAAGAACAATCGTAATACGATTTCATTTACATTAATAGTAACTATAAGTATTGTAATAGCTATTTGCTACTTTATAATTAAACATAAACATAAGAAAATAAAAATTATAAATAAAATTATACGTGCCGAAGAAATAAAAAATACTGATAATACACCAATGAACGAAATCGAAAACGTGAAGCCTCAGGAGAGTCTTCAATCTAAGGAGGGGGGAGTTACAAAGGTACCCATGCCGATCCCCATGACATCAGAAGCCAACACATATAGCCCACAAATCATCTCTATTAAAATTCCGATGAGGCAGCCAGACATAAACAATGATGCAAAATCAATAACGAAGTCAGCATAATTCGACGATCGTGGGATCATCTCATCCAGCATCAACAAAATAACAAAGTCAGCATAATTCGATGATCGTATGATCATCTCATCAGGCACATTAGTCTTAAGCATTATTTTGTATCTTAGCTTTAAGTTAGTTCTTATTCACGTCTCAAATAAAGAGGATCTCTGAAGATCCATTTAAATCTTTTAATAATTCGTTGCGTTTTCATTTGTCCCTCCACGTTGAAGGAGAAGAGTATATTTATATATTTTTTTCGAATGCCAGAGGATTTGCAACATAACTTGCGTGAGTTGTAAAGTTATGAAGCGCACATTTACACTCAACATGCTATCTTTTGCTACGTCATCACTTTTGTCTATTCATAACATTAATTTCCTCCATATCGATTTTACTGGTGAGGGCGACGGGGACATCATATTTAACTAACGGGTGATTTTTTAAGAGCTTGAGAACTTTTTTTAAAAAAAAAAACGCATAAAATTTGCAAAATCTCATCGATGCTTTATTTGAAACGTTAGATTGGTCCATGACATTTACTTTTTGAAGATAATTTCATTTAAATGTTGACCGCGGCTGCGTCTTAGGTGGTCCATTCGGAAAGTCCAATTTTGGGTAACTTTTTCGAGCATTTCGGCCGGAATAGCCCGAATTTCTTCGGAAATGTTGTCTTCCAAAGCTGGAATAGTTGCTGGCTTATTTGTGTAGACTTTAGACTTGACGTAGCCCCACAAAAAATAGTCTAAAGGCGTCAAATCGCATGATCTTGGTGGCCAACTTACCGGTCCATTCCTTGAGATGAATTGTTCTCCGAAGTTTTCTCTCAAAATGGCCATAGAATCGCGAGCTGTGTGGCATGTAGCGCCATCTTGTTGAAACCACATGTCAACCAAGTTCAGTTCTTCCATTTTTGGCAACAAAAAGTTTGTTAGCATTGAACGATAGCGATCGCCATTCACCGTAACGTTGCGTCCAACAGCATCTTTGAAAAAATACGGTCCAATGATGCCACCAGCGTACAAACCACACCAAACAGTGCATTTTTCGGGATGCATGGGCAGTTCTTGAACGGCTTCTGGTTGCTCTTCACTCCAAATGCGGCAATTTTGCTTATTTACGTAGCCATTCAACCAGAAATGAGCCTCATCGCTGAACAAAATTTGTCGATAAAAAAGCGGATTTTCTGCCAACTTTTCTAGGGCCCATTCACTGAAAATTCGACGTTGTCTAAGTTGTAAGTCTATTCATGATAAAATGTCAAAGCATACTGAGCATCTTTCTCTTTGACACCATGTCTGAAATCCCGCGTGATCTGTCAAATACTAATGCATGAAAATCCTAACCTCAAAAAAATCACCCGTTATATGTTATCTCATAGTGAAATTACTTATGGTTGCAGGTGGGCGGTAATAGGGTAGTCAGTTCTTGTATGAGCCTTAACTCACCATCTTAGTTCTAGGCCATAGTTGATAATTGAAGGGTCGCCCGATTGAAGGGTCGGACGAACGATCTCTCCTTTTATTGTTCGAAAACCCACCATTGAGGTTCTTGATCGTTGACCAGTTGCTGCTTTCAGTGGAGTTCTTCCTTCTTCGTAAATAAATTCCTACTATCAATTCACCACTCCTAGTAGTTGTTGTTGTTTTTGCGTAGATAGTGTGGTGTAATTGTGCCATTGATTTATGTTTACTGATAACCTCCTTTGTAAATTGTAATCAGTTGCTGGCTATGGCTTGCGGTTGACACATGCTATAGGAGCATGTTGTCGGTTCAGTAAGTAATTATTTTCTTTAATTTTTAATAGGTCCGTAGCAAGGGGGGTGGCAGAATTGCTTCATTACAAACCCCTCCTTCTTTGGAGACGAGAACCTTCTCGTCTAGAACTCGGGTTTTTTTTTCTTTTTTTTTCTTCTGGTTGATTGTTCAACCCTGCTTTCTCGTAGTACTTTCTTGAATTTCTTGTTTATTATATTTTGCGGGGCGGGGTTTTTGGGATAATATTTTTGACAGAATGATGCATTTGACTTTAGTCGTATCCTGTATACTACAGCGTTTGTAGTATTAGGCAGTCTTTCGAACTTCCGTAATTGCTGCCTTGGCAAATATGTATGTAACTTTCTTTGTGCTCGAGGAGGAGACTTGCCCCCTGGAAGGCATAATTGATCTTGACGTTCAGCGGGTAGATTTTGGGTAGTCGTTACTTTTCTACCTCTCATAGTCATTTCAAAATTCAATTTCTTAAGGAGGTCCGTTTGCCCATATAAACGAACAGCCGGATCGCTCCGATTTTCTTTTTTAGAATTTACTGGTGGCGGCATTACCAGCCGTTTCTCCATCAGACTTTTGGTTTCATGGTGTGAAGGCTGTGGTGGCGCGGCCCGTAGTTCTTGTCTATGTGGAAGCTCTGGTTCCATTTTATTTATATTTGCGGCAGAATCTATACTGTCTGCCCCTATATCTGCAACTGCGGTTAACCTTAGCTTTTCCACCGTCGCGGGTTCAGAGGTTTCTGGGGAAGCTATCTCAGGGTCGGGGGTAGCAGTTCGTAAATCGTGTAGCATAGAAATTCTATGTGTGTTACAGGGACAATCTTTCGTCATGCGCTCGTCTTCACCACAAAAAGAGCAGAACATTCGAAACGGGCGTCGACAGTCAGCTCTAGATTGCCCTCGCTGTTTGCAATGCCAACAATGGGTCGTGCAATCATACTGGTCTTTCGCTGGCACCTGATCATGTGATTCTCGTGGCAAGGTCCTAGGCATGGGCTTAGCTGAGGCCGGAGCCAGGTTTCGACTTTCATTCTGGATATCCTCGAACTCTTCGGCTAGACCAGTTAGTTCATCCAACGTCCTAAAATCGTTGCGGCGGATATAGAGATGATACTCGGGTCTTAGTCGGTCGTAGATACGGTCGATGCTTTCCTTTATGCGCATAGTGGGGTGCTGATGAATCAAGTATTGCAAGGCTTGGATAAAGTCTTTTGCCCTTTCGCGAGGGCCTTGCCTTCTTCTCGCAATTTCCTCCTCTAATTTGTGAACAAAGCGTACGGGAAGAAAATGTCCTAAGAAGGCATGATAAAAATCCAACCATGTCCTAAAATTCTCCCTATTTATTCAGAACCATTGTAGAGCGTTTCCTCTGAATATGAATGGAAAGGTTCGGGGCATCTCATTCAGGTGAATCCTGTAGCAATCAGCAAGTTCTTCCACTCGTTTGATAAACTCGAGGGCATTACCAGATGAATCAAAGGTAAGACCCCAGTTACTAACGATGTTTATTACTTCAACTTCCCGCTCAAGTAATGAATAATCGACAGGTGTAGTAGCCCAGTGCCGGATTAGCCACGAAGCAAGAGTAGCAAATGCTACGGGCCCCGCGCATTTGGGGGCCCCGCGCACCAACGTTTTCTGACCATAAAAATGTATTATTTATATATTAGATTTAGTCACAATTACTAAGAAGAAAATATTTGCATCAAAATGATCAACTAAAATTTTATTTTTCTATCTGCTGGTCAAACCAAAAATCATGTTTCGCACCGCACTACACGCAAATTGGCAATACTGCTAAGCAAAACGGGGAATTCCCTAATATTTTTTTAAATATTAAGTTATTTCTTAAAATATACTAAATAGAACAGTGTTCTTACGTAGTCAAGAAGAGATAAGTATTCAACGATAATAACTGTGCATCAGTCGTACCACTTTACTTCAATTGAAGTAGATCTACTTCTTTTTTTCAAAATATTTTAAAATCTAGTTCCTACTTCGCACCATCAGCAAAATGCTGAAATCTACTTCATTTTAAAAATCTCTGCTTCAATCTACTTCAATTTTACAATAAAAAGCCCAAATCTACTTCTTTTTCTCTATTTCACTCTAGGTACTCGTAGTATGTAGTAGCAAGAAAATTACAAAAAAAGTATGTAAACGCAATAAAAATACATAGGTAAATGAGTAATTTTAAAAGCATAAAAACTCGAATCTTATGAAAAATTCGCTTGCTTGTGTTTTGTTAATAAATTAATTCTTTAAAAAATTTTGTTCGAAATCGGTAGGGTCAGAAATGAGAAAGAAGAAAATCAAAAAAAGGATTTATGACAGGTACCGTTAATAACATTTTATTTTACCAAAATGTGGACTGTATTGTTGGTATGGGCTGAACATATTTTTTTTTTATAAAACCCATTAGAGCCGTTTTCGAAATAAATATGATATTTCATAATGGCTGTATGGAAGGAACCGAGCTAAAAAAAATATTTCAATTTCTCATTTAGGCTGCAGGTTGAGGTACAGACTTGCAGACAGACGGAATCTCTACTTTTTCGTGTTGTAATGTGAATTGATGAAAATCTCGAGTTCTAATTTTTCAGAAGGCAAGTAAAAAGTCATTTTAAAATCTACTTCGATTTTTCTCAATTTACTTCACTTTACTTCACGGAAGTGGTAACGCTGCTGTGCATAAGGTAAGATATTCTTAAGTTAAAATTTGGCAAAGAGGGCGAAACGTCAGGGGAGTACACAAATTTATTGCGTTCATGCTTTGTTGTTATTGGTTTGAGGAAACAGAATACGAAGAAGATGATAAAACGGAAATAAACAAAAAGAGAATAGTGTTCGTAGGCTCTCCCAATTTGCCGAGGTTGAAACAAGAGGGGGAATAGACAAAATTGTATTTATTTGTTACTTGGGTATTTATTATTGCGTTTTTTCTTCGTTCGACTCGTCACCAGGGTTGTAAAATTTCGGAGCAGATTTGTAAAAAAGGGAAGTAAATCGAAAATTTCTGGAGTAGATTATTTGAAAACGAAAAAAAAAATCAAAAATTGTATTTTTATCAAAACTAAATATTTTTTAACAAATGAAAAAAAAAAAAAAAAATAAATAAATCAGATACACAAATTCACTTTCAGTTTTAAATTTAAATATTCAGAGCCAAAGTTGTTTAGCTTGGCTAAAGTAGTTGTGATTTGTTTTAGTGTGGGAAAAAGGGAGTAGATCTAAAAAGTAGTAGATTTAAGGGAGTAGATTTAGTTTTTGTCTTAAAATATCTACTACAAAATTTGATTTATTCAAAGTTTTAAAATGCATAAATGCTTTTTCATTTCTAATATACCTCAACTATGCTGTAATGACAATTTAATTACTATTGAATATGATTTACTCCGAGAAGTCGATATCAACAGCATTATTTATAAATTTTCCCAAATTAAATCAAGGAAAGTTTGTTTGTAACAGTTTTATTTTATTTAATACCATAAACTTGATAATTACCTAACCTAAAACAGTCTAAGGGCCCCTTGATAGAATTTGCTACAGGCCCCGCGCTGGCTTAATCCGGCACTGAGTAGCTGGCGGGGTGCTGGTTTGATCTGGTAACTGGTATGATGCTGAAGTGTTGGCTACAAATGGGACTTGGTTCTGGCGAGTACTGTGAGGATAGCACCATTCTCTATATTTCGGAAAGTTGGTTAATCGATCGTACGGAATCACAGCCGGGTAAGCAGTCTTATAGGTCTGAACAGAGTGAACTGATATACTGAGAACATAACTGTTGTATTGTAGGTGTTCCTTCGTACCTATATTCTCTGAATTGCTTATATGTTGGCGGATTTTAAATTTCTGGGCTCTTCTGCATATTCTCGTCCTGTAACGAGTGTTCCTAGTTCCTCACAAAGATTTTGAGTAGATTTTAGAGCCCGCGCTTCTTTTATGTGGGTGCTCAAACGGACACGGAGTGCAGCCATTGTTCCTTCCGTATTCAGCCCCAAGCGCGTCATACGTTCAATCAACTCCACTTTGTTGAGTAGGTAAATCCTACCTATGCTGGCGAAAATGTCAAAACTTTCTTCAGTGTTAAACATTTTTGTTTTTATTATTTTCTTGTCTGATTTTCTTATCTTAATTCCAGTTTCTCTTCTCGGGTCGGCTTAGACTTCTTTCTTCTTTCTCTTCAAGTCTCGGGTTTCGGGTTTTGGTTAAAATCTACTGCTTGATCTTCTGGTTTCAGGTTTCGGTTAAGATCTAAATTTTGATCTTCAGGTTTCGGGTTTCGACTTAAGCTCGAAATTTGTATCTTCAAGTTTTAGGTTTCGGGTAAGATCTATTTTGATCTTCAGGTTTCGGGTTGAGATCGAAATTTTTATCTTCGAGTTTTGGGTTTCGGGTAAGATCTATATCTTGATCTTCAGGTTTCGGGTTTCTGTTCAAGAAAAAAAAATTTAGCTTCCAGTTTCGGGTTCCGGGTAAGATCTATTCTTTGATCTTCAGGTTACTTGTTTCGGGTAAGAACTTTCTGTCTTCTGCTGGTCTGTTTGCGGGTAACATCTATGTTCTGATCTTCTGGATAGAAGTTTCAGCTAAGATTTTTTTCCTTTCTATGTTGGATGGACGTTAATGACAACGTCCCTGCTCGGGCGCCAATTTGTGATGTACTTTTGTCAAAGGCTGAGGTTTTGCTCGCCGGTATACCGGGGTTCTATCTAAAGTAGTACTAACTCCAGATTTTAACGTCAATATTCCTTTATTAATAAAAATATCGAAAAGCAACTTAACTTAATTTTACATTTATTAAATTATATACAATTTCAATAAGTAATGATTTTCTGTGTGGGTATCCTTGGTTCGTTCTTCTATGTGGATCTATTCTCGGTAGATATCCTTTTAGTGCATTCGCCTGGTTTCTGTACTAGGTAGAGTGTAGATGAACGGGTACAGGTGGTGCTTCGCTTCTGATCCTTGGCAATCTTCAGTTGCATCCGGTAATCATAGATGAATTTGGTAATCAACGGACGAATCCGGCAAATCAACGGACGAATCCGGCAAATCACAGACGAATATGGCAAATCACAGATGAATCTGGCAAATCACGGACGAATCCGGCAAATCACAGACGAATCTGGCAAATCACGGACGAATCCGGCAAATCACGGACGAATCAGGCAAATCACAGACGAATCTGGCACACGGACGAATCCGGCAAATCACGGTCGAAACCGGCAAATCACAGACGAATCTGGCAAATCACAGACGAATCCGGCAAATCACGGACGAATCCGGCAAATCACAGACGAATCCGGCAAATCACGGTCGAAACCGGCAAATCACGGACGAATCCGGCAAACCACAGACGAATCTGGCAAATCACGGACGAATCCGGCAAATCACGGACGAATCCGGCAAATCACAGACGAATCTGGCAAATCACGGTCGAAACCGGCAAATCACGGACCAATCCGGCAAATCACAGACGAATCTGGCAAGTCACGGTCGGAACCGGCAAATCACGGACGAATCCGGCAAATCACAGACGAATCTGGCAAATCACGGACGAATCCGGCAAATCACGGACGAATGCGGCAAATCACAGACGAATCTGGCAAATCACGGACGAATCCGGCAAATCACGGACGAATCCGGCAAATCACAGACGAATCTGGCAAATCACAGTCGAAACCGGCAATTCACGGACCAATCCGGCAAATCACAGACGAATCTGGCAAGTCACGGTCGGAACCGGCAAATCACGGACGAATCCGGCAAATCACGGACGAATCCGGCAAATCACGGACGAATCCAGCAAATCACAGACGAATCTGGCAAATCACGGTCGAAACCGGCAAATCACGGACGAATCCGGCAAATCACAGACGAATCTGGCAAATCACGGACGAATCCGGCAAATCACGGTCGAAACCGGCAAATCACAGACGAATCTGGCAAATCACGGTCGAAACCGGTAAATCACGGACGAATCCGGCAAATCACAGACGAATCTGGCAAATCACGGACGAATCCGGCAAATCACAGACGAATCTGGCAAATCACGAACGAAACCGGCAAATCACGGAGGAATCCGGCAAATCACAGACGAATCTGGCAAATCACGGTCGAAACCGGCAAATCACGGACGAATCCGGCAAAACACAGACGAATCTGGCAAATCACGGACGAATCCGGCAAATCACGGTCGAAACCGGCAAATCACAGACGAATCTGGCAAATCACGGTCGAAACCGGTAAATCACGGACGAATCCGGCAAATCACAGACGAATCTGGCAAATCACGGACGAATCCGGCAAATCACGGTCGAAACCGGCAAATCACGGACGAATCCGGCAAATCACAGACGAATCTGGCAAATCACGGATAAAAATCCGGCAAATCGTGTGCTAATTTGTTGTGACCCCTTACCAATGGTGGGGGGAAGTCTACAACTATAATACTAATATTACCTTCCTGGGTTCTTATGTCGACTGAAACTAGACCTTGCGCTGCACTTGTTTGTGCGATGTTACCTAGGTGAACGTCTTCTGCACTCTGTGTCCGATGTTACCTCGGTAGTGGACTACCGCACTCTGTGTTTTTGTCGAAAGTTTGGCGGTCTTTTATCATACTCTTCAGCCAAACCATGCGTGAGTTGTAAAGTTATGAAGCGCACATTTACACTCAACATGCTATCTTTTGCTACGTCATCACTTTTGTCTATTCATAACATTAATTTCCTCCATATCGATTTTACTGGTGAGGGCGACGGGGACATCATATTTAACTATACAGGGTGATTGGCATAAGGTGTGACAAAAAGCTAGGGCGTGTAGGTTAGACTTAGACAAGAAAAAAATCGTATGGGAGGGGGGGGTCTATTTCCCCCCGTTTAGGCGGGAGGGGCAATTTAAGAAAAAAATCACTTAAAACAGAAAAAAAATTATTAAAAAATAACGGTGATACCTACAGAGTAATGCTATAGCATTTTGAAAAGCCAGAAATACATTCTTTAATTTTGTTTTTAAATAAAGTTGTTCGAGTGAATAGTTTTTGAAAAATTAAGTTTCAAAATCAAAATTTTGAAAAAAAAAATTAAATTTTTTTTTTTAAACAATTTTTTTTCAAAATTTTACGTAATTAAGTATTATTTTTTTATTCAATATTCAATGCTCTTTTTAATTTTTGATCAAACACAAAAAACCGGATGTCAAAATGTTTTGTAGTTTTTGAGAAAATCAAAAATAACAAAAACTACTTTTGTTCTAAGAAAAGCCTTTTATTTTAGTTTTTACGTTTTTGGATTCTTATGTAGGTGAATTTACGATTGAAAGGATTAACTTTCTTTTTACTATTCTTTTGATTATCGTCTTATAAGCATACAATAATGTGACAAAGTACTGGATTAACCATATTTCACACATTTTTTCATTGAGAACACCTGCGTGAGAGTATTGGTTTAAAATTGACCTGCCACTTTTTTATTATGGTGGGGTCGGCTTGGCTTAGGTGCATTTACGAAAGAAAGGATTAACTTTTTTTGTAAAATTTTTTTATTATCAGTCTTATAAGCATACAATAACACATTTTTTCATTGAGAACACCTGCGTGAGAGCATTGGATTAATATTGATCTGCGAATGTTTTTTAAATAATGCAGCGTTACACGCCCTAACTAGTGACAGAAAAATGCAATTGCGAAATAAGAACAAAAATGTTCCTGAATCTTGAAATCAATTTAAATAATAAATACATGCATATTTAGATAAAATACATAATTACTGTTTATTTAAAGTTAATCCTTTCTTTCGTAAATGCACCTAAGCCAAGCCGACCCCACCATAATAAAAAAGTGGCAGGTCAATTTTAAACCAATGCTCTCACGCAGGTGTTCTCAATGAAAAAATGTGTGAAATATGGTTAATCCAGTACTTTGTCACATTATTGTATGCTTATAAGACGATAATTAAAAGAATAGTAAAAAGAAAGTTAATCCTTTCAATCGTAAATTCACGTAAGAATCCAAAGACGTATAAAAACTAAAATAAAAGGCTTTTCTTAGAACAAAAGTAGTTTTTGTTATTTTTGATTTTCGCAAAAACTACAAAACATTTTGACATCCGGTTTTTTGTGTTTGATCAAAAATTAATGAGAGCATTGAATATTGAATACAAAAATAATACTTAATTACGTAAAATTTTGAAAAAAAATTGTTTAAAAAAAATTTTTTCATTTTTTTTTTTCAAAATTTTGATTTTGAAAATTAATTTTTCAAAAACTATTCACTCGAACAACTTTATTTAAAAACAAAATTAAAGAATGTATTTCTGGCTTTTCAAAATGCTATAGCATTACTCTGTAGATATCACCGTTATTTTTTAATAATTTTTTTTCTGTTTTAAGTGATTTTTTTCTTAAATTGCCCCTCCTGCCTAAACGGGGGGAAATAGACCCCCCCCTCCCATACGATTTTTTTCTTGTCTAAGTCCAACCTACACGCCCTAGCTTTTTGTCACACCTTATGCCAATCACCCTGTATATGTTATCTCATACTGAAATTACTTATGGTTGCAGGTGGGAGGTAAGAGGGTAGTCAGTTCTTGTATGAGCCTTAACTCACCATCTTAGTTCTAGGCCATAGTTGATAATTGAAGGGGGCGACCGGAAGAGGACGAACGATCTCTCCTTTTATTGTTCGAAAACCCACCATTGAGGTTCTTGATCGTTGACCAGTTGCTGCCTTCAGTGGAGTTCTTCCTTCTTCGTAAATAAATTCCTACTATCAATTCACCACTCCTAGTAGTTGTTGTTGTTTTTGCGTAGATAGTGTGGTGTAATTGTGCCATTGATTTATGTTTACTGATAACCTCCTTTGTAATCAGTTGCTGGCTATGGCTTGCGGTTGACACATGTTATAGGAGCATGTTGTCGGTTCAGTAAGTAATTATTTTCTTTAATTTTTAACAGGTCCGTAGCAAGGGGGGTGGCAGAATTGTAATGCTTCATTACAATCTTGTTACACATAGCGATTGAAAAATGATGGGTATATTTACAAATTTACATTATATATATATGTATATATTTTTATTTATTTCTTGCTTTTATTAAATTATTATTGTGAACTTCTTTGTTTTCATTAACAATTCTTACAATGCTATTTGGTCCATTTTGTTCTATTATTTTATAAGGACCTCTGAATGGTTTATCTAACTTTTTTTTATTAACAACTTTTAAATAGACATACGAGTAGTCTCCAACTTTAAAATTTGAATTATTTATATTAGATTGATTTGTACATGTTTTATTTTTACTTTGCTCTAAATTTTCATTAGCTTTTTCATGAGCGTATTTCAATTTTATTTTTAGTTCATTAACATAATTATCAATATTGTATGTTTTTTCTTTATTTTTAATAATTTCACAAGGTAAAGCACATAATTTTCCGTATACTAATTCAAATGATGAATAATTTGTAGTACTGTGTGGTGTGGTATTATATGTGTAAGTGTAGTAAGGTAATAATTCTTCCCAATCGTCTTTTCCGTCTGTAGTCATTAAATAATCATTTAGAACTCTATGATTTCTCTCTACTGTCCCTAAAGTTTCATGATGATATGGCGTAGACGTAGTTTTTTCTACTCGTATTTTTAGTAATTTACAGATATTAACTAATAGTTGTAGAGGATGAGTGTGCGAGTGAGGGAGTGAGTGCTGAGTAAACGAATATTGCGTAGAGTGAACAACAAAACAAATAATTTAGTCGAATGCCAGTTCGGGTTTGGTATAATGAATAATTTTATTTATTAATTAGCAAAAAAACGTAATATGTATTTGGGAGATTATAAATATTCTTAATAAGTTTTCAGGGGCAGAAGTGTTCTGCCGTGCTGGTCGCTTTCTTAAGTATTTATGTTTTGTATTGGCCAGTGGCACTTCTTTTATAGTAATACTTAGAGAGCTTTTTTTTACATGGCCTTCTGAGATAAATTAATATTAAAGAGCTTTTATAAAGCTTTATTATAATAAGCTATTTACATTCGTTGATATTCTTTTGTATGACTAAAGTCTTACATGAGTTATTTTCAATATGAACTACAAATTATTGTAGTTTTACTTTGAATTGTAGTTTGTAGTAATTTGATTTTAGTTTTACTTTGAATAAATTGAATAAATGAGAGTTTGGAAAAATAATATAATAAAAATGATAAGTTTATATAAAATGTTGCTGTTATAGTCTCCCCCTCTGGAACGTTGATCGTCTCGATAAGGTGACAGGATTAAGCTTACTTCTTTGGTCGTCCTCTTTTACGAAGTCTATAAACTGGTACTGCGGTACTTTGTGATGTACCACACTTTGTGATGGCTGAAGTATGATATGTTCCCATCGGTATCGATAAGTCATCTTTGTGGGCGATTTGATATGCGGATGACCCAATCTTCTTTACTATTACATACGGGCCATCCCTTCGTGGTACGAATTTCGATATCGTGTTCTGTGTTGCATTACTCAATATATGTGTTGTTACCAGAACCTCATCCCCCACTCTAATATCAGCTTGCGGATTTCTCTTCTTGTCGACGTAGCTCTTGTTGTGGTCTTGCGTTTTTTCGGTGGTTTCTCTGGCAATTTGCAGAGTTTCGAGTAGCTTTAGTAGTTTAGGTGTTATTTGTGGAATGAAGTTCTCAGATTCAGCAATTATTCTCAGGTCATTGTTAACGTCATCGATTGTTCTGCATTCACGGCCGAAGGTCAAATATGCGGGTGAATAGCCAGTGCTTTGGCATTTGGAAGTGTTCATAGCAAACCGGATAGCAGATAAATTTTCATCCCAAGTGGTATGATCGTTTCCGACCAGGATCGCTAGTTGGGTTTTCATATCTCGATTTCTTCTTTCAACCGGATTGGATTCTGGGTGATACAGTGGAGTTAGTGTGTGTTGTATATTCAGCCAGTAAACTAGTTGCTGCATGAGAGCGGATATAAACTGTACTCCATTATCGGATATGAGTCGTCTTGGAGTGCCATACCTCAGAATAATTTCGTTTAGCAATGTGAGAGCGCAATTTTCTGCAGTTGCCTCTTTTAGTGGAAAAATCTCGGTCCATCTGCTGGCAACGTCTTCTATTATGAAAATCCATTGGTTACCTTTTTTGGTTTTCGGCAAAGGCCCGAACAAGTCAACAGCTAAAACCTCAAAACGTTGATTGCTTGCTACTGTTTGCAATAGTCCTACAGGTTTCTTATTAGTTGGTTTATATCTTTGGCACTCTAAACACTTTCCAACATGTTTAGTGATGTCATCCCTCATTCGAGGCCAATAATATCGTGCCATGATACGGGCAATAGTTCGTTCTACACCATAATGTCCTGCTGTGGCAATGTTGTGGTAAGAATGTAAGATGTCTGCGCGTTCTTGAGTTGGAACTACCAGCTGGGCATCTTCAGAATCGGATTCAGGTGAATATCTGAAAAGAACGCCATCATTCATGATGTATCCTCTAGCTGTCCATCGGGGTAAATCCTCGTTGTTTTCTTCAAAGGATGTTATAATGATTTTTATTTCAGTGTCTTGAAGTTGTGCTTTTCGGACTTCATTTGCTTTTCTGGATGGTATATCGATTCTTACGTTGCAGATCTCACAGGAGTTATTGTTATGCTTAAGTGCTTGACAGGGTGGTCTTGACAACATATCTGCAACTTTATTTGTATTACCTGGGGTATATTTGATGTCTATATTATACGGTTGGAGCTGTAGTGCCCAACGAGCTAATCTGCCGGTTGGAGATTTCAAGCTCATTAACCATCTTAGAGGTTGATGGTCAGTAAGGAGTGTGACAGTGGATCCTTCTATATACCCACGAAATTTATTTACTGCCCAGATGATGGCTAAGGCTTCACGCTCTGTTGTCGAGTAATTGCGTTCTGCATCTGTCAGTAACCGGGATATATACTCGACTGGGTGTTCATTTTCCTTCTCCCCCTGGACCAATACTGCCCCTAAGGCATAGCTACTAGCGTCAGTTTTGAGGTAGAAGGGTTTGTCTTCGCAAACCTGTCGAAGTACTGGCGCTGAAACCAGTGCTGTTTTTAATGTTTTAAAAGCTTTCTGTTGTTCAATTCCCCACTTAAATGTAGCATGTTTTTTAGTAAGATTGCTCAGTGGTTTTGAGATGCCTGCAAAATTTTCTATGAACCGACGATACCAAGAACATGTTTGCAGGAAAGAGAGGACTTCTTTTACATTTCTTGGCTCTGGACGGTTTGAAATAGCTGCTGTTTTTTCAGGGTCAACTTCTATACCAATGTTAGTAATCAGATGTCCTAGATACTTTACTGTTGCGCAACAAAATTTAGATTTTTCTCTGCTGGCCTTCAATTGAAACAGTATTAGGCGTTCAAGGACTTTGGTTAGGTGGTCACAGTGTTCAGTGAAACTTCTGGAGCAAATAATGATGTCATCCAGGTAAATCAACAGCCAACCACTTTCAGCATCAAGTCCGTTTCGAAATTTTTCCATAAGCCTGTTAAAAGTAGCAGGGGCGTTACGTAAGCCAAAAGGCATTCGTCGGTAACAGAACATTCCGAATGGAGTTATAAATGCTGTTTTTTCTACATCGGTATCTGCAACTTTTATTTGGTAGTAACCACTTTGGAGGTCAAGAGTAGTTTTGTATCTTGTACTTTTTGTGGCGTGAAGGGTATCATCAATTCTCGGAAACGGGTGCTGATCGGGTACAGTGATTTTGTTCAATGCTCGATAGTCGATGCATACACGAATGTCACCATCTTTCTTAGGAACGATAACTACAGGAGCTGCCCATGGTGACTCGCATTCTTCTATAATACCTTGGTCTAGCATTTTGTCAAGAGAATCTTTTAATTGTTTTTTCCTTGTAACTGAAAGTCTGTATGGTGTAGTTGCGATTGGTAAATGAGTTCCGGTGTTAATTTTGTGCTCTGCGAATGGTGTTGGTTCAGCAAGTTCTTCGAAAACTGTTTCATACTTAGTAATTAATGCATTAAGCTTGTCTTTCTCGGAATTTTCCAGGTCGTTTCCTTCATCACTTCGTATGCATACGTCAATGGACATTAAAATTATTCTTGAGAAGAAGTCGTCGGGATTCGGAAGTTCCTCACTCCTTTTCATTTCCGGAAACAAAGTATCTTCGTGCTTTCGATTAGGAGTTATTTCATTACGGAGTGAATCGCGAAAGATGTTGTGGATTGATTGTGGCGAGTATTCGTTATCCTTGGTTTGACTTGGGATTGGACTCTTATATGGTTCTGGTCCATAGCGTTCTTCATAATCGTCAGGAGACATTGGAACTGGTGTTATCGGGCTATATAATGCATGGATTGGAATATCTTCAATCTGGGATGTGTTGAATTCTGGAGTTTTTTGTAGTGGTGAAATTGGGTGTATTGTTTTTACAAAGTTATCATGAGCTCGCATTTCCTGAAGCATGATTTGAGATGGTGTGACAACAGTGTTTGTTGTGTCAAAGAAGTCAAAAGTCTTTTTCGGCTGGTCTTGAAAATACCAATGTCTCTGTCCCAGATTTAAGACAACACCATTTTCTTCCAAAAAGTCGATACCAATAAGTGTTCGGTTGTCTTTTGCTTTAGGTAGAGCAATGAATGTGATCGGTCTTAATCGGTTCCCAAATATTATTGTTGTAGTTGTCATACAAATTTCACTTTTCTGGGTACTACCATCAGCAAGGCAAATATCAGCATCGAGCTGTTTGAATTTCGTTCCATTACGGAGGAGGTGTTCAAATAAATGTCGGCCGGCGACACTAGTTCTCGCTGCTGTGTCAAGGTATGCTATACCAGTTTCACCGTGTGACATAATGGAAATAGTTGGTAAGTCATTACCAAGTGTGTTTTTAATTAAATTAAACGACACCCTTTGAGGTCCTTTCGGCAATTCTTTACAGGTCGGGCAGTTGGACCTTAAGAAACCTGGAGCTTTGCATTTATAGCAATGAATACCTTGGTTTGTAGGCGAATTGAAATTTTTAGCTGCCTCGGATTCTGCCTTTTGCTTTTTTCGGCAATCCGCAATAGTATGACCGACATGTGTGCAATAAGTACACCGTTTCTTTATTTCCATTTTTTCTTTATGTTGTTGCTTTTCAGTCATACTGTGCTCAACTATTCTAGCTTTTTCAATTAGTTCCTGGAAAGAAATAATATTTTCCCTTGGGACGCCATCTCTGATTGAGATGTGAAGCAAACCATAGACTAAATCTAGCATCAATGTTTCACTTGGCAACGGCGCGGGCAGCTGTGAGAACAAAGCTCTCTTTTTACATATAAAATTGTCCGTTAGTTCTTTAGCATTTTGTTTATTTTCAAATATTTCACAATATATTCTGTAAGCTGGTTTTCTTGGAGCGAAAGCGTTTCTTAATAGGGAAATGACATCTTGCCAATTCCCAGCTTCAGATTTTACCCCTTGCCACCAACTCCGAGCGTCGTCTTCGAGGAGCAGAGGAAAACCTTTAATCGCATCAGCCTCAGTTATATGCTCAACGTCTTTAAAGCAATTAATTGTAGCAACGAACTCTTCAACTTTGACCGGGTCGCGTTCACCTTTGAATCTACTCGTGCAGTTGCTGAAACTACCTGTACGCATAGTTGTTTGCATGGCAGCTGTGAGCATGCGTTGCATTTGTTCTTCTGTGAAGGCCATTACAATTTGTTGTTGGTCTGTCGCCAAACGTTTACTTCGTCGAAGAGAGTCCGTGATGTGATTTGTTGTTCTGTATACTAAATTCTTGCCGCAAGATGGGCGCCAATGTAGAGGATGAGTGTGCGAGTGAGGGAGTGAGTGCTGAGTAAACGAATATTGCGTAGAGTGAACAACAAAACAAATAATTTAGTCGAATGCCAGTTCGGGTTTGGTATAATGAATAATTTTATTTATTAATTAGCAAAAAAACGTAATATGTATTTGGGAGATTATAAATATTCTTAATAAGTTTTCAGAGGCAGAAGTGTTCTGCCGTGCTGGTCGCTTTCTTAAGTATTTATGTTTTGTATTGGCCAGTGGCACTTCTTTTATAGTAATACTTAGAGAGCTTTTTTTTACATGGCCTTCTGAGATAAATTAATATTAAAGAGCTTTTATAAAGCTTTATTATAATAAGCTATTTACATTCGTTGATATTCTTTTGTATGACTAAAGTCTTACATGAGTTATTTTCAATATGAACTACAAATTATTGTAGTTTTACTTTGAATTGTAGTTTGTAGTAATTTGATTTTAGTTTTACTTTGAATAAATTGAATAAATGAGAGTTTGGAAAAATAATATAATAAAAATGATAAGTTTATATAAAATGTTGCTGTTATATAGTTCATTAGTAAATTCTGTGCCTTTGTCTGTTTTTAGCTTCCTAAAAATACGGTATTTCAAAATGAATTTTTCTACAATGGTTTTTGCTACTGAAATCAATCAATATTATTAAATACTTAAAATTCGCATCCCACATTTTTTTCTTGAAAAATTTTAAATAAATTTCTTATATAAAAAATATATTTAATAATAAAACGATTTTTTAAAGTTCGTTTGCATAAATTCATACTTTTCTAAAAATCAGACGGCAATTTCATTTTAAATCCATGTTTTATATTTATAAAATGTATCTTAAATTCCAAAGTACTTTTACATAAGAGCAAGTTCGTGCGATCCAGTCGTGCATTTTATTTTTTTTTTAATTCAATATCTTGAAAACCGATGCACGATTAAATTTTTAAATTACGTTTTAAAATGTATTTTATTAAATACTAACAATTTGCATATCAATTTTTTTTATAAAAATTTTAAGGAAAAATAAGTACACAAAAAACATGTTTCAGTGTGTCTATATGTCTTTACCTCTCACTACTGCCTAAGCCACTGGGCCTATTTCTTTCAATCTCGGTAGTTAAGGGTCTTCGGAGATTCCCTAGAGGAGAAATTGAATTTTTTTTTAGCTCCAAAACTAACTGTACCCCCCATACACCCGTAATGCAAAATCTTATTTATCTCGAAACGGCTCTAAGGATTTTGATACAAATAAAATGCACGACTGGATCGCACGAACTTGCTCTTATGTAAAAGTACTTTGGGATTTAAAATACATTTTATAAATACAATGCATAGAATTGCCGTCTGATTTCCGGAAAAGTATGAATTTACGCAAACAAAGTTTAAAACTCGTTTTATTAAAACAATTTTAATATAACAAATTTCTTTCAAATTTGTCTAGAACAAAATTTACGATGCCAATTTTAAGTGTTTAGTAATATAGATTTTAGGAAATAATTTCAAAAAATAATCGGTCACACGTTTTCAAGATATTGATTTTTCAAAAAATAAATTGGAATTTATTTTTTCAAAAAACAAAATAAATTTTTTTTCTTCGAATAATTTTATAAACAATATTATTTTAAACTTAAAGGGGCTCCTGGTGAAAATTTTTGGTTAAAATCGTTAGAGCCGTTAATGAAAAAGTCGAAAATCAATAACATTTTGCCCAACATTTTTTTTTACAAATATGTAGTCCATGTCCATAATATCACACATAATTTGTTTATCAAAATCGTTAGAGCCGTTTTTGAGATAAATAAGATTTTGCATTACGGGTGTATGGGGGGTACCGTTAGTTTTTAGACTAAAAAAAAAGAATGTGTGTACTGACGTACGCGCTCTAGAAGTAAAACTTCTTTTCTCTCAAACAAAGCCTCTGTGAAAACCAACGTCAGAATTAATTTTAATTAAGATTATAACTACAGAACGTTGACATACCTTATCTCCTAACAACCACTTTACTCAAATGTACTCATTACTTACAACTAGATGTCGCATGGGTTCAAGGTTTGTGTACAAAATAAAATGCATTTCGAAATTTCGGATTAGCATAGATACAATATCACAACCACATATTTATTCCTATAATTAATATATACAAAATAATTGTAGGAAGCATGTCGTTATAGCGTGACGCTTTTGACATGTCACTGACAGCTCCATAGAAAATTTTTTACCCCCAACGCCGGAAAAGAAGTTTTACTTCAAACATTTCAATTTCCCCTCTAAGGAATCACCGAAGACCCTTAACTACCGGGATTGAAGAACATAGGTCTAGTGGTTTAGGCTATAGGGAGAGGTACAGACATACATACATACTAAATTTTCCTTAAAGTTTTTATAAAAAAAAGCAAATTGTTAGAATTCAATAAAATACATTTTTAAACGTAATAATGAAAATAATGAAAATTCATAATAAAAATATTTACAGACATGTACAAAACATGTATGAAAACATTGTCTAAAAAAAACACTTGCTGCTATGTAGCTCTCCAAAAATGGTCTAGAACGGATCTTAATTTTTTGTTTCTAAGCCATCTACAAAAAGCCCCTTTTTATTAAAAAAATTATAAAAATCCATCAAGCCGGATTCTAGATATGAGGTCACACACAAATTTTTATTCTTTATATACCCAGCAAATCATGCCTCAATTTTTTTAGTTTTGGCTGATTCGTAGCAGGGTTGCGAATTTTTTAATTAAAAAATCCTTAAGATAGATAGATGACTTGTGAATTAAAAAAATTTAATTCATAAGATATTTGGTGACTTATGAATTAAAAAAAAATAATTCACAACCCCCAAAGTGACTTATGAATTAAAAAAAATTTAAATCCTAAGCTACTAAGTGACTTATGAATTAAAAAAAATTGTATTCACCACCTACCAAGTGACTTATGAATTAAAAAAAATTAAGTCATCAGGGAGTAAGTGACTTATGAATTAAAAAAAATTTAAATCCTAAGCAACAAAGTGACTTATGAATTAAAAAAAATTTAATTCACCACCTACTAAGTGACTTGTGAATTAAAAAAAATTAAGTCATCAGCGAGTAAGTGACTTATGAATTAAAAAAAATTTAATTCACAAGTCAGTTGGTGACTTGTGAATTAAAAAAAATTAAATTCATAAGTTAGTTGGTAGATTGGAAATTTTTAAGCTTGTTTTGACTACATAATTATTTAATTATTAACGAAAGCTTTCAAATCTAGTTTTTAAATCATAAGATTATCACGCTAGCTTATAAATTATCCATTTCATAATTTTTCTAATCAGCATTTATCCATTAACTTATGAATTAAATTTTTTTAATTCATAAGTCACTAAGTTGGCTTTGAATTAATTTTTTTTAATTCATAAGTCACTTACTTGCTGATGATTTGAATTTTTTTAATTCATAAGTCACTTACTTGCTCATGACTTGAATTTTTTTAATTCCTAAGTCACTTAGTAGCTTGGGGATTAAAATTTTTTAATTCATAAGTCACTTACTTGCCCATGACTTAAATTTTTTTAATTCATAAGTCACTTAGTAGGTTCTGAATTATTTTTTTTTAATTCATAAGTCACTAAGAAGCTTATGATTTAATTTTTGTTAATTCACAAGTCACCAACTGACTTGTGAATTAAATTTTTTTAAATTCATAAGTCAGTTCGTAGCTGCTGAATTATATTTTTTTTAATTCACAAGGCACTCACCAGCTTGTGAATTAAAGCCAAGCTTAAGCTAACAAGTGACTTAAGCTTTTGCAACCCTGATTCGTAGTCCTATATACAAATCTCCTTCCCTTCGTCAATAGTTTTGAACGACTTAAGAAGTAATATAATGAATGTTTTTTGTACAATAGCTTATAATGATGGATAAATAAAAGGATAGGTATTATTTTAAAAACTATTGGCTCAAAATTTTAGTCGAATTAGTACGATGTTAAAACTATTTTAGTATTTAACTAGGTTAAAAAGACGATTTTGCTAATTTTAATCAAATTTAGCATCATGCTATCTCTAACATTTTACTAAAGTTAAAATCGTCGAATATCTATTTTATATTTTTAGTATCGTGCTGACTTGTCCCAATTGAAGTCCCTTGAGACAGAAATATTGTCTTCATTTTGGGGTTCTATACTCAAGCAATTCAATATTGTATCAAAAAAAAAATTCAATGTATTGATATAGAGGTTGAAACTGTGTCCAGGCTCAACGAGGCACCAGGGTTGCGAATTTTTGAATTAAAAAATCCTTAAGTCATAAGTCTGTAGATGACTTGTGAATTAAAAAAATTTAATTCATAAGATACTTGGTGACTTATGAATTAAAAAAATTTAATTCACAACCCCCAAAGTGACTTATGAATTAAAAAAAATTTAAATCCTAAGCTACTAAGTGACTTATGAATTAGAAAAAAATTAATTCACCACCTACTAAGTGACTGATGAATTAAAAAAAAATCAAGTCATCAGGGAGTAAGTGACTTATGAATTAAAACAAATTTAATTCACAAGTCAGTTGGTGACTTGTGAATTAAAAAAAATTTAATTCATAAGTTAGTTGGTAGATTGGAAATTTTTAAGCTTGTTTTGACTACATAATTATTTAATTTTTAACAAAAGCTTTTGGAGAATTTTTTGGGAGTTGCCGTTTATGCAGTCCTTATAATCCAAAAAAATAAAAAGCAATATTGATAAAATCTTTGTGTTGAGGAAATGATGGGTTATCATTATATTATAAATTTCGTGAGTGCATATTTTTATGCATATGCCTTTAAATTTTTTCGTTTTCATATTTTACATGAGTTGATTATTTGATATTTTCTTGTAAAATTATTTCAAGTGCCTGAAACTAATTCAATATGTATTTTCAATAAAATTGAAAAAAAAAAAACAATCCGTTTCCTTAATTAAGCACTTCGAAACTTTTTGTACCTACTCAGTAAGTATAACATTTAATTTTAATTTTTAATTTTGAATATCTTTTTAGCTTTTAAATCTAGTTTTTAAATCATAAGATTATCACGCTAGCTTATAAATTATCCATTTCATAATTTTTCTAATCAGCGTTTATCCATTAACTTGTAACGAAGCGTTCCATGCTAATCCACTCTATACGACTTCTGCAGTGATACCAAGAATTGTACTTCACTCAAACTCAATTCACAAGCACCATGAGCATATGACGTCACAGGAAAATCAACTACATGGATATTTTTCGTTCACCACTTATATAGTTCACATTCAGTTTCTACTGAAAAACCATCAAGAGGACCTACTCGGGTGAACGAAACCACCTCTCTTCGCTCATACATACAGTCAGGCGGCACAGTAAATTGATTTGATCAATCTTTCGAAATCCAGTCGTAGACAAGAAGTATAGACGAGTTGGTCATTTAGCAAGTTAGGTAGGTGAGATTGTCCAGCTATTTCTTATTAAGGCTTCCCCCCACCAGTGGTAAGGAGTCTTAGTTCGAAGTTTAATGTCCTAATTGCCACCAGGGGCTTCGGTACCTGCTGATCTACCAGAGCGTTTAGCCTGCTGTTTAATGCCACCAGGGGCCTTATACCTAAGGATCCCGTCATGAACCAGACATCCGAATGAAAGGGCCCGTTTGAAGCCGAATTACCAGAAGCCAGAATATCCGTAATCAAGTACCAATAAGGTAATAAGGTTTGAAGACCTTTAAATCTGGAGTTTCGTGTTTTCTTCAGGACGACCCTGGCAAGACCGACGAGCAGAACCTCGGCTGGAAAGCAAAAAGCACATCACAAACTTATGAATTAAATTTTTTTTAATTCATAAGTCACTAAGTTGGTTTTGAATTAAATTTTTTTAATTCATAAGTCACTTACTTGCTGATGATTTGAATTTTTTTAATTCATAAGTCACTTACTTGCTCTTGACTTAAATTTTTTTAATTCATAAGTCACTTAGTAGGTTGGGAATTAAAATTTTTTAATTCATAAGTCACTTACTTTGCCCATGACTTAAATTTTTTTTAATTCATAAGTCACTTAGTAGGTTCTGAATTATTTTTTTTTAATTCATAAGTCACTAATAAGCTTATGATTTAATTTTTTTTAATTCACAAGACACCAACTGACTTGTGAATTAAATTTTTTTTAATTCATAAGTCAGTTCCTAGTTGCTGAATTATATTTTTTTTAATTCATAAGTCACTCACTAGCTTGTGAATTAAAGCCAAGCTTAAGCTAACAAGTGACTTAAGCTTTTGCAACCCTGCGAGGCACTCATATCGTTTGTGAGAAAAAAAACGAGAATGCTTTGATGTTTTTGAAGAGATGGGAAAAAGCAAAACCTCTGAAATTTACAAAATGGACCAAAAAAGAATCGTCAAGAGGAAAAAACGAGATGATGAGTGTCGCGAAGGGAGGTTCTTTTTTGTGGTCGTGAAAATTTCAAAATAAATACTTTCATTTCTATTTGCGACCCATTATTGAGTGCGCTAAAGAGAAGAAATTCATCCAATGAAGCAAAAACAAATGGTTTTATTTTTTTATCTAATCTATTATCACATGAGTGAAGAAGCAATTCGAAAAAATGCAACCACTCTCCAGAAATTATACCCGGTTGATCTTGGGGAAGATTTTCAAGAAGAGTGTGTCTTACTTAAACATTTTCTGGAGCAAAACTACTCTGAAAATATGAGTTTAAGGCAGGTTAACCTTCATATAAGAGAAAAAGAATTGAAGGAAGCATTTTTATATGATGAGGTTGCTTTAAGAATATACTTGTGCACTGCAGTGTAGAGGTGTGTAAATCGTTCAACAATCGATAACGAAAATGATTCGATCATTTGAATCGATCGATCATTGGATCATTTTCATTTCACTCAAATAGTTCAATACTGTTCCGATTCGGTTTTCGTTTTGATTTCGATGATAAGATTGAGTTGAGGTTTTCACAAAATACTCTATATTGTAAGCCATAAATTGCCAAATGACATCGAATGATGGCTACTATGTCCATTGATTAAAAAGCGTCAAAAAATTCAAGATAAAGAGATTTCATTTGTTGCTCCTTAAAAGATCAATTTTAGGTCTAATAATTATAATTATAATTACTGAATGACTTGGTACTATCGAATAAATTAACTTTTAGATACTATCGCGTACATATGTAAGTCAAAAGTTTTCATTCGATAAGTCTCATTACTAGTTCAATTCCCACAGTAAACATACCAGATCCTGGGCCCGTATCGCGTAAGAGTAAAGTGATCACTAAATTAATTGATTGTCGTTTTGACAATCGTTGTCTCTATATTTCTTTATTGATATGATAATCAACTATCATCTTACGTGATTCCACCCCTGATACCTCAAATAACACCAAATCGAATCGAGTAAATCATAGTTAATCGGGTTAACTGATACTAAAGATCGAGACTCATTTAAATCATTGAGATTGAAATAGAAAATCGAGAAACGAGAATCATCTAAATGATTGAGATTGGGATCGATTAAAATGAAAATTTGTGATTTCGATCATCAATACTTTTCGATGATCGGATCGAAAAATCGAATCTGAACTGACAAAAAATTTAGATAACGAATCTATTGTTAATGAATTTCGTAATGAATATACACACAAAAAGAAATTTGAAAACATCAAATATTATGCATTTTGTGTTTTTTTATTATTATTTTTTATTACTTTATTTTCATTGTTCTAGAGGGCGACAAAATTTATCAGCCCGGGCGCCAAATCCTTAAATACGCCTCTGCAGTCGTGCATTTTATTTATGTTATACGCGGACTCAAGGGGTTATGAATACCCTTATTATGACATAGTGCGAGAAATTAGGAAAGAAGGATAGGATGAGAAAGGAGATACCGATGCACATTGGTTTTTAATGTCTTCACATTGCAATGAGTGGGAAATATTGAGCCGGGGCTAAAGCATTCCACATTCGTTTAGTGCGGCTAAAAAAAGAGTCACTGTACTTGACAGTTCGTGCGAAATTGGGCTCAAGGGTAAACTAATGAGCAGTCCTAGAAGTACAGGTACTACGGTTGAATTGTTTGAGGGGGAGAATGCAACTGGCCACTTCAATAGAGCAATGTTTATGAACATAATGGTAAAATATTGATAGGCATGAAACATTGCGGCGGTGCTCGAAATATTCAAATGTTTCATTAAGAGTTAAGACAACGGTCGCCTATCATTTTTAGAGCTCTTTTTTGAATTCTCTCCAAGAGAGAGACTCAAGTTGGTTCTTGGAGCACCTGCCCAGATATGGGATTGTACTCGAGCTTTGGACGAATATAGCCCTTATAGATTACAGGCAGATCAGTACGGGTAAAAAAACTTCTTGCATCGGCGGAGAAAACCTACACACTTAGCAGCATTTTTGACTTTTTTGGCATACCTAGAACAGGAGCGTTATGAAACCCCGCATAACATAATCCCGTGTAACGAATTCCCGCAAAGTACCATTCTGTAAAAAGCCTGTTATCTTAACAGAAAAATATTGTAATCCCGTAAAACGAAAACCCGCAAATTTGCTCATATTTAGTAGAATTTTTAGTACTTTTCTTAACAATATTTCGTGCTTTTGGAAAAAATACATGTATTGGACAACTAAAAAGAGTATTTAAGCAGTAGTGGTTCCGCATTAAACTTCAGTTGTTCTCAGAATCAGAACTCTGTAGAGGTAAGACCTCGCGAAGAGATAGGAACTTGATTCCGTTATTGTAGGGTGAGTTTGGTGGACGGGCTGGTTGGTGACTGGCTTAGTGGACGCCACAGGCTGATCGAGACTGGCTTTGTGGACGACGAGCTGGCTAGGCGACAGCCTTGTTGGACGACGCGCTGGTTGGTGACTGGCCTGTTGGCCTTGGACAACGGGCTGGTTTATTGAACGGCTATCTGGTTATATTTTGATGATTTTGATTTAATAATTTTTTAATCGATTTTAAGTCGAAATAATGCTAACATTGAATTTTAAGCTTGAAACTACATAATTTTAAAATTTGCTCCATTAAGTACAATATACTCTTAAGAAATTCTCAAATCCACGAAGCGGAGCACCCAGGTTCCTGTTCAGTGTTATCACTTCCTATTTAAACAACGAGGTATATTTAGCTAAAAAAAAAGTGGTAGATCCGAATTTTCCATGGTAGAGACTAAATTTTAAAAAAATTGATAAGACAAGATAAACATCCGTTTTTATTTTATTAAAAAATAAAAAAACAAATACCTAATTTATTTTATACAAATTGACGCACAATCTTAAACAGCCTATTCTAAGGCAGATACGTATACAACAATATCATTTATGATACAATTTTTGCATAAGTTCAAGGAATCCTTAGTAATTTATATAAAACTATATATAGTAACAAGGATATCTCAACCATCTGCATTAAACAAAGATTTATGTTAGCAATTCATTCGATAAATATTTATTTTTAAAAATTATTTTAACAATGTCACCACCTATTGTTAAAGGGGGATGCATTTTTATAGAATGGCTCTTGCATGTTGTCATTTGCATCTTGTCTCAATAGAGTAATAGATCCCTCATTAAGAATATTGAATGGTGATAGTTAATATTTATCAAGCGGGCAGTTATTTATATAAGAGTCCTTCAAAGATCTTATACGCTCCATCTTTTTTATGAGAACATTTATTTGATACTTTATTAAAAGTACAACCCTAGTTGCTTCATATATAGACTTGTTGGAAAACCATTTCTTATCTCGTCTTCTAAATAGACCACAGCAAAATCTCAATATTTTTCTTTCAAACATCTCCATTTCTTTTGCCGCAGTAGGTGATAACGTAAGCCAAGTACAAAACCCCTATGTCAAAATCGGTCTTACAAGAGTCTTGTACATAAGAATATTTGTTTTCACTAACATGCTCTTCGAATTAAGCAGCGGTTCCAACAATCCTGTAACCATCTGCTTTATTTAGCACTGTCATAGCATGTTTATTATTATCTATATAAATAAAAATGAATCGCAAAATGTGTTGCTAAGCGTTTTTTTTTTAACTTTTTGTTAAGGTTCATGGAAGGTTCTTATGGAGAGAAAAAACGTTTATTGTGGTTGTTTAAGATTAAGAATTTTATTTTTTCAATTTGTTTTATATACAATTTGACTTAAAACTAACGTATTACTAAATTAAATCATGTTGGCTCAACAATAGGGGCCCAACGTTCTTCATTTGGCTTTACATAATGCTATTTGCTTACAATATCATATTAATGTTTTCTTAATCTAATTCATGATTTTTTTAATATTAACTAAATAATAATTTTTGATGAGTGGGCGTTTTATCCCCTGTAGTATTGATTGTTGTTCGTGCGATGTCGTTATGGATGATGTCTTCAAATTGATCGTCAGTGATGGCTCGGGTGTATAGATACTTGTCACGAGGCTCTAGTTCATGCTGGAGAAGTTGTTGCACTTCTGTGTTGGGATGATCTTCCAGGTTCCTGATGATTTTTCCGGAGAGCTGCAGTAAATACTTGTCCAATGGTATTAACTTTGCTTCTTTATACAGATTCCTTGTTGGTATATATTTCTTCGTCAGTGTGTTACGGTACAGCCCAGTGCAAATGCGGAGCATCTTTCTTTCAAAAAGCTTCATCTTTTTCATTGTTGTAGGTGAAATAGTAAACCAGATGGGAAAGGCGTAGGTCAGAACGGGTCGGATAAGTTGTTTGTATACAAGCAGTTTGGTTTTCTTACTTAGTCCATTTCGCCTCCTGAGAAGCGGATGGACCAAGTGCAAAGAATAGTTGGCTCTCTTCAACATCAAGTCTGCATGCCTTTTGAATTTGAATTTGTTGGAAAAGTTGATTTCTAAGTACTTCGTTGATGATTTGACTGTCACTTCAGTGTTGTCTGGAAGCTTTATTTTGATTGCATCACAGCGTGTTGCAAACGCTCGTCTTCGAATGAATACTTTTTTTTGTTTTTTGTGGGTGTGTGAAAGTTAAGTGTTACAAAAAATCGTTTGCTTATTGAAATACACTGACTCAAAAAAAAATAAAAGAAAACTTCATAGCTAAGGAAATAATTTCTTCATTTAAATAATAATTAATAATTCTACAACAAACAACAAAATGGGCCTTACCAATAAACAAACTTAGAGACGACTTTAATATTTGCGTAAAATTAACGATTATTTAATGGACTCTATATAACTGACCATACATGTTACATTTCATTTTTTAAGTACCGTACAATAAATGGTTCATAACTTAGAGTCCACTTAAATATTAAGTTCATAACATATATGGATAATTATATAGAGCTCATTACATATTGGTTCATTTCACTCAAATATTAAAGTCGTCTCTAAATTTGATTATTGGTAAGGCCCTATATAAATAAAAACGAAAACCAATTCATTTATCGAGTGTGTTTGCTTTTAGAACCATGCCGCCTTTTACACGCGGGCGCAGCAATTTAAGTCGAAGAAATCGAAACGCTAGAAACCAAGCTTATTTTCAATCAAATCGGACAAAATCAAAAGACGGACAAAATAATTTTGTGCTCTGATAAAACTTTAAATTTGTTATAAATAAGTTTTAAAAATGAACGAAAACAAAAGAAATACATATGAAATCTCATATGAATTTTGACAGTTTGACCGTTACCTGAACTCGCCCCAGCAAAATACCTAGATCTACTTCAGGGCGAGTTCAGGGCGACGACAGGTCTCAAAAAACACAGAGTTTACTCACCAGGGTGACTTCAGGTTTTTCCAAAAACGATTTAGGGCGACCCCAGGGTGACTTCAGGGCTCAACGAACAAACATATTATCATGTGCCACCGAATTGTACAAACTGTTTGTCCATGTTGAATGACTGTCATTTAGACATTATTTTATTGACAGGTGCTAGAAATGTTTTTTATTTATGAAAAGAGTTTTTTAAAAAAGAAAATCAACTTTATTCAATGAGAGTGGGACAAAGACTAACTATAAAAGTATCTTAAGAATATCTTAAATAAATCGAGTGTTGAATCTGATGTGTTGGTGGTGGTTGATTTTTGATGCCTTAGAGATTTTTATGACCACTTGATGAATATTGTTTATGGTATCACTCTCGGTCTATGATGCTGAAGTGGATCTTTGTTAATGTTATCTTTGTTTATATTAGATATCGATGTCGACTCCAATGCTGAAGTGGAAAATGATGCTGTGGTATTGTGTATTGTTTCACATGGAGCTGACTCTGCTATGCTTGTATCATAAATTAGGGTTGGATACATAACTCCCCCCTCCTTAGAATTGTTGTTCCACCAGGGACAATTTATTTTCAAACTGCTTTTGTATAGGAGAATTATTATTATTACAAATATTGAGAGTATTATAATACTATGCACAAAATATGATATGCTTGAGTGTTGTTGGAGTTTATACATTTTTTCGTCAATAATACTTATGTTTTCAATGTCTTCTAATTTGGTTTCCTTATATTCTTTAAAGTTAGATATGTTTGCATATAATTCAATATTATCAAGATAGGTGGATTTTTCTTCAATGTTTATTAAGTTAACAAATGTTTGATCATTGACACTTACTTTACAATTTTCAAAATTAATTAATACGTTATTTGATATCTGAATTTTATCTCTTTCATCACACCCAGTTTTTAAATTGACTGCAGCATTTTTTATTAACAATTTTCCCTGTTCCATTTCTATTACATTATTTTTTTCTTTATTGATTATCTTGGTACAATTCTTATAATTTAGGTACAATTTTTATAATTTTTCAAATGTATTAATTCTTTTTCTTCAAATAATAATTCTTTATTTTCATACAATAAAATATAGTTATCATCTAAATTTAACATTTCTTGGTTTGCATTAGGCAAGTTTGTTACAAAATATTTATTCATTCTTAGTATAATCTTTGGAATACTGATTACAAAAATAATTTCGTCATTAAATGTAGCGGTGGATAATTTAATATTTTTTAATTTATCAAAATCTATTTCATATCTTTTTATTTCTTCACTGTTTAGCATTGATCCGATCATTAGGTTTAATTTACTTGAAAGAATATTACTCTGTATCTTTTCAACAAAATATTTTATTTTATTTAGTTTTAATCTTATTTCTAATTTTATTAATCTATTTACATAATTTGTACTTTCTTTTTTTGAATTAAGGAGATTAAACTTATGCAATTCTTGAAATTCATGGAAGATTTCGTTTATTCGTTTATGGAATATGTTATTTATTTCAACTTGTTTATTCATGTTTACAATTAATTCGTGATTATTTTCTTTATTTATAATTAACATATCTTCAATATTCTTTCTGTCACTTTCGTCCATAGTACCAAACAAAAACTTTAGCACATTTCCCCCTATGTTCATTAAACTTCTTTTTACTCTGTGTTGAATTACACTTTTGATTTCAGATCTTATTTCGTTTATTTCTCGATATATTTCTTCCGGAAATTTTATGTCTTTAAGAGTGTTTATGTTTGTTACTACTAGATTTAAAACTTCATCTATTCGACTTGTATTTATTCTATGCGCAATATGGATATAGTTTTTTACAACTGAAACTTTATTTAGTTTGATTTTGACAAAACCTTCTTGGTTATTTATATTTTCAATGATAATTTCACTGCTTACTCCCAGAATTATTAAAATCAATATTTTTATGACGGCCATTCTATTTTCTTATATTGCTACAACTTGGAATATTATCCGGATCTAAAGCACTATCTTCTATTCTGCTTGAACTTCCAAAGCTAACTAAAACATCGGAGTTTTTATCTGATTCTTCTTCGCTTCTATTTTTAGATTTGTTTATATTTTTATCTGCGATATCGTTTATCAAAGATGTTGTTGTTGGAACAATTGATGTCGTTCTCTTCTTCTTATTCTTATAGAATTTATTTGGTATAATATCGTTTAGATTTTCGTATTTAGTTTTTCTTTCCCTCTGTATGTTTATAGGGTGTTCTTGCTTTGTATTTTTATAAAAGAACCTTGGAGCTCCCTTGTTATATTTCTTATGATGATTTACAATAAAAGCTTTTTCCCTAGTTTCTTCGTATTCTTCCCTATCCTTATTTAGTTCGTTAATTGTCTTTTCTTTCAAAGATTTATATTTTTCGAATAATATTTCTTTATCAACTCTACCTGTATGTATATCAAAAGGTTTTTGCTTAACTGTTGTTAAAAAAGAATTATTGTAATAATAGACTGCTTTGTAAACTAGATTAATTTTATCTAAAATATTTTTTGCTTCTTTTCCATTCAGTAAACACTTATATTTTTCCTCTATTGTAGAATGAGCTCTTTCAATAGGAGAGTTTCCCGTATGTGATCTTGGTTTGGTAAAATGAAATTCTATATTTAGATCCTGTAGTAAAGCCTTAATTAAGTGTTGGTCGAATTCATTATCTGCTACTATCTTCGTGGGTTTATCATGATGAGCTATATATTGCATTAATGCTTCTTTAATGTTTTCTCCTGATGAATCGTTTAATAGAGTTAAAGTTACTCTCTTACTAAATTTGTCAATTGTGGACAAAAATTTAAGACTAGCTAGAATAATAATGTCAATGTGTACTATTTGATTAATATCATGGGGAGTCTCTGTTACTTTAAACTTTGGTTTGATGGGGTGACGATCATATTTATTTTGTCTACAAACATTGCAACTGTTTATAACTTCTATTATAACTTTTCTCAAATTAGGAAAATATATGTGATTCTTTAATCCAACGTAATTTTCTTCAATTCCAGAGTGACTGGTTTCTAATTCGTGATAAATTTTGATTTGTTCTGTAGCTTCCTTTTCGGTTCGAATTTCTTTTGCTAAATAGCTACATTTATAAAATTTAATTTTTGTTGTATTAAATAGTTTTATTAACTTCTGTTGAAGTAAATTATATAGATGTTCATTCTGGCAATATATTCCTGTTTGTTGTATTTTTAATAACTCTTTAATCCTTTCCTCAAATTCTGAAGATTCAATTATTTTTGGAGATAATATAATAACGGTTCTATTATTGATTAAATTTTGGCTTCTTACTTTTCTACCATTATATTCGTCGTCTACAACAATTTGTTGTTTGAATTGATTAACTGCTTTTTCAACTATAGGGAAATGGTCCAGTAATTCCTCTTCTTTCGAATGCCTTGTGGCTAAATCTGATTCCGTTTCTAAATGATTTATTTCGTTTCTACTTTCTCTACTAAGGTAATCTGCGACTGTGTTTTGTGTACCTTTTAAATAGTCGATGTCAAAGTTATATTCTCCTAGAGACAAAATCCATCTCTGAAGCCTTGGCGAAATATCTTTACCTAAACTTTTTGTCTTAAGCCATTTAAGAGGTTGGTGATCAGATTTTAATATAAACTTCTGTCCATATAAATAAGGTCTTAGGTATTTTGTTGACCATACGATTGCTAATAATTCCTTTTCGGTGGTGGAATAGTTTCGTTCATGATCATTTAAAGTTCGACTTATGAATGTAATTGGGTGTTTGTCCTGGGATAACACGGCTCCAATAGCGAAATTGCTAGCGTCCGTAGTTAAAACAAACGTTTTACTGAAGTTTGGATAAGCTAATACAGGAGGGGATATAATTGATTGTTTTAATTTTTCGAACGATTTAATGTATTCTAAATTTTGAATATCAATTTTGTTACCTTTCTTAAGGAATTTGGTCATAGGACATGCTATGCGTGCATAATCTTTGATAAATTTTCTATAATATCCCGTGAGTCCGAGGAACGATTTAATCTCTGTAACTGTCTTAGGAATTGATATTTTTTGAATAGCGTGTATCTTATCCTCGTTAGGCTTTAAACCGTCTTTAGTGATTATATGTCCTAAAAATTTGGTTTCCCTTTTTAGAAATTCGCATTTATCAATTTGAACTTTCAAGTTATATTTTCTTAAACGATCAAATATTTTATTTAAATTGATCATATGTTCTATTAGAGAAGTACTGAAGACAAGGATGTCATCCATGTAAACTACGCATATTTTATTTATAAGTCCCTCTAAAACTTCGTTCATCATGCATTGAAATGATGCTGGGGCGTTTTTTAACCCAAATGGCATTCTTAAAAATTCGTAGTGACCGTTAGGTACACTAAAAGCTGTTTTCTCGATATCCTTAGAACTAACTAGTATCTGATGAAACCCTTTAGCTAAGTCTAGAACTGAGAAATATTGAGCTCGTCCTAATTTGTCAAGAATGTCATCTATATTAGGAAGCGGATATTTATATTCAATTGTGTTTTCATTAAGCTTGCGGTAATCAATTACCATACGCCATTTATCTTTCCCTGAATTATCTGTTTTCTTTTTTACCATCCATACTGGAGAATTATATGGAGATATTGATTTTCGTATTATATTGTTGCGTAACATTTCATCTATTTGCTTATTTATTTCAATTTCGTGTATCTTAGGATAACGGTAAATTTTAGTAAAGATTGGAGTTTCATTTTTTGTTCGAATTGAGTGAACTGTTTGCGTTGTAGCACTGAGTTCTTGACCATCTTTATAGAATGTATCTCTATTATTTTTTAAAAATGTAATAAGTTCATTCTTTTCTTCATTATTCAAACCATTGTGTAAGAATTGACTCATGTCATTTGAGTTATCTTCTAACGTTAGTATTTCATTATATTCAAAAGGACACTCATTTACGTTGATTGCCTCTACTTTATTTGTTGGCGAAGAAATGAATTTAATTTTGTTTTTATTTATTTCTAAATATCCTTCTTTAAGGTTAATGATACCTCCTATTGAATTAAGTAAATTTGTACCTATAATTCCCTCAAAATTCTTCTGACTAAAATTGGTTAATTTCCAATCCATTGTTGCATTGCAATTAAACTCTATTGGAACATTTGTTGTTATTTCTTCATCGATAAACAAATAAGAATTTACTGTGTTAACTTTAACAGCGTTTTTTAATTTTCTTCTTCTTATATTTTTTAACTTATTTTGATCTAGAAGAGTCATGGTAGATCCGGTATCTACTAAAACTTTCAACTCTTCGTTTTCTACTTTTAGTGTTACGATTGGTAGTGAGGCTGGCTCCCTATTATAAAATTTACCTGTTCTTCTGAGTTTAAATCTTGTTCAGTGATTCTATTAACTTCCATTGGTTGTGCCCTATCATTCTCGAATCTCCTATTCTGACTTTGATTTCTATTCTGATTGTGATTAGAATGATTAAATCCAAATCTAAAATTATTTGGGTTACTGTTCCCGAACATTCTTTGCCGATTTTGTCTAATCTGCTCAGATGAAATTCTATTGTCATACCTCGGTCTAAAATTGTTATTTTGATTGTTTTGTCTGAAAGGGTTAACATGATTGTACATATTATTGGAAGGGTTTTTTTGTGGGGCAAAATTTTTATTTGGTTCTTGGACTTTTTTTATCATAATATTTGTTTCAAGAAGGTCGTATGCCTCCATAATAGTTTTTGAATTACTAGCAATAACAATTGCCTTTTGGCTTGGTGACATTGTATTTTTAAATGCTTCTAAAGCAATTGTCTCATTACTATTTTGAGTATAGATTATATTCGGTTCTAACTGTGATTTTGTTTGCAGTTCTTGCAATAAGCTATCGATTTTTATATAATTTTTAATTGTATCGTTTTCATTTACAGAATTTATTTCGGTTATAAGTCTTAAATATGATTTTTTGATTCCGAATTTTCTTACCAGTTGCTCTTTAATCTGTGTCCATGGTGCAAGGTGTTGCAAACTGTTAGTTGCTCTAAGTGCATCATCTTGGATTTTCTGGTGGACAACGAATAAAGCTTGTTCAATGTACATCGGCTCCCGAATTCTGCCTAATAGATACTCCATCGACGATATGAAGACTGCTAGGTTGTCTTGTGTTCCTCTGTAGGGGTTCACCATTCTGAGTTCTTTCAGGTAGAATTTTTGCTGTTCCAGGTGTTGGACTTGGTCCGTAGGAACCTGTACTCTTGCTTGCATTGCGGCTAACTCTTCTTGTTGCCGTGCAAGCGCAGCTTGTTGAGTTCTTCGTTCTTCCACGTTCATTTTGTGTATATATGTTGTTCTTATTAAACTGAGTTATTTAATTTTATTTTTAAATGTTCTTTCTCAATTTAACACTTTTGTTTAAACACTTTTCACTTCTGTATATTTCAAGTTAGGTGATTAGGTACTCTCTCTACGAGATAGTGCACCATATATTTATTTATGAGTTGCTGTACTTTTTACTAACTGTTTTATGTATACTTTTTGTATTTCTGTTTACCGTATAATAATTTAAATTTACTACCGGGTGAATTTAATTTTCACTAAACAGAATAGGTTCGTATCACTAGATTTCGTCTATCAATCAATTTCCATTTGATATCTTAGCGAAATCCTACCGACTGCGCCAGAAATGTTTTTTATTTATGAAAAGAGTTTTTTAAAAAAGAAAATCAACTTTATTCAATGAGAGTGGGACAAAGACTAACTATAAAAGTATCTTAAGAATATCTTAAATAAATCGAGTGTTGAATCTGATGTGTTGGTGGTGGTTGATTTTTGATGCCTTAGAGATTTTTATGACCACTTGATGAATATTGTTTATGGTATCACTCTCGGTCTATGATGCTGAAGTGGATCTTTGTTAATGTTATCTTTGTTTATATTAGATATCGATGTCGACTCCAATGCTGAAGTGGAAAATGATGCTGTGGTATTGTGTATTGTTTCACATGGAGCTGACTCTGCTATGTTTGTATCATAAATTAGGGTTGGATACATAACTTGCTCAAACTAATAAAAAAAGTTAGTTCAATGAACTATTACTCCTATCGCCTGATGGTTTATGAAAATGAAGACATGTGCTTGATGATGTCGAACAAATTATTATCTCAATTAGGAATGGCCGCGCCTAATCGCCCAATGCACGACGCTTTTAATCAAGAGTTGCATCGTGAAAAACTGTTCGATCTCGATGCTTTAAGGGAATCGGTTCAAATAAATGTTCCGTTGTTGAACAAACAACAAAAGTATGTATTTGATACAATTATGAAAGTTGTAAATGATGGAACTGGAGGATTTTACTTTTTGGATGCTCCTGGTGGTACAGGAAAAACATTTTTAATTGCATTGGCCCTGAGTAATAGATCCGAATCTAGCCTAAGTTCGATTTTAACCAAACATTCGTAGAAATAAAACAAATTTCAAGTATAAATACTTAAAAGCGGCTTTCCTGTAACTAAGTTAAATTTAAAATGATAGAATCACAATAGAACTTTACGAATCTGGTTAATAGAAATCTGTTTGTGTATCAGTTCACAATAACGAAATTATGAAAATGGGTCACAATTATTGGTATAAATAAGACTGTTGTTAAATTTGATCTGTTACTACGAAATTTTAAAAGCAACTTTTCTACATCTAACAAAAAGTGACTTTAAAACCGATTCTATGAATGTCTATTACTAAGGGCCATTGATTTTAGCAACAATTCGCTTACAGAATGGAATTGCACTCGCACTTTCTTCGTCTGGTATTGCAGCTACATTGTTGGAAGGCGGTCGAACAGCCCATTGAGCGCTAAAATTACCATTGAATACTCAAAGCAACGAAACTCCGACTTGCAACATTTCGAAGAACTCTGTAATGGCAAAGGTTTTGCAGCACATAAAAAGTCTTTGGAGGCATTAGACAGAACTCTCAAAGATCTGCAAAGCTAGCAAAACCAATTCGGTGGAGCGATGATTTTGTTAGCAGGAGATTTTCGTCAAACATTACCAGTTATTCCACGGTCTACACCAGCAGATGAACTGAATGCATGTTTGAAGTCGTCCATTTTGTGGACAAAAGTTAAGATACTAAATTTGAGCAAAATTATGCGTGTCGAATTGCAAAATGATCGATCTGGAGAAATCTTTTCAAAACAACTCATTGAAATTGGTAATGGTAAAATCCCTGTAGATGTTATGACAGGCTGCATTACATTTCCTGTGAATTTTTGTCAGTCTATAGAATCAAAAACTGAGCTTATAGAAAAGGTGTTCCCAAAAGTAGCTCAAAATTACAGAGATCATTGTTGGTTGAGTGAACGAGCTATATTAGCTGCCAAAAACACGGATGTAAATGAAATAAATTTCAAAATCCAAAATGAAATTTCCGGTGAATTAAGGACATATAAATCAATTGAATGCGCAACTAACCAAGATGATGTCGTCAATTATCCACCAGAATTTTTAAACTCATTGGATTTGCCGGGGTTACCTGCCCATAATTTATTTATTTATTTATTTATTCATCAATGGATTAATCTGCTGATTACATTTAAGTTAGCTTACAAAATAAACAATTATATTACACAACAATAGTGAATTAAACATTTTAATTACAATAAATTTACAAACATAAAGTTAAAAACTCTAAGACTTTTCGTTTATATTGATCCCTACTCATTACGATGTCGACTTCATTGCAGACGGAATTGAAAAATGTCAAAGATCGTGAGATAGGCTCATTTAAACCTGTAACGAATACCCCCTGCCTCAACTCTAAACCACCTCTACAACCTGAGGTTTACAGCGACCTCAGGCTGGTCCAGGCAATCGTATCGAGCTGAGGGCAGTGTCTAACCACGGTTGCGTGGCATGCTGGCATTGCACGGGTCGTAGCTCGTCGGATGGGAGGGGTTCTTGCTCCCGGGTTAGACATGGTTACTATTTTTTTTCATGCCATTTGTAAATTTAAAAATATCGAGGCCGAAACTGTTATATAGAGTATGTTGCATGTACATATATGTGTATGTGTATGTGTATGCGTATGTGTAAGTGTATGTGTATGTGTATGTGTATGTGTATGTGTATGTGTATGTGTATGTGTATGTGTATGTGTATGTGTATGTGTATGTGTATGTGTATGTGTATGTGTATGTGTATGTGTATGTGTATGTGTATGTGTATGTGTATGTGTATGTGTATGTGTATGTGTATGTGTATGTGTATGTGTATGTGTATGTGTATGTGTATGTGTATGTGTATGTGTATGTGTATGTGTATGTGTATGTGTATGTGTATGTGTATGTGTATGTGTATGTGTATGTGTATGTGTATGTGTATGTGTATGTGTATGTGTATGTGTATGTGTATGTGTATGTGTATGTGTATGTGTATGTGTATGTGTATGTGTATGTGTATGTGTATGTGTATGTGTATGTGTATGTGTATGTGTATGTGTATGTGTATGTGTATGTGTATGTGTATGTGTATGTGTATGTGTATGTGTATGTGTATGTGTATGTGTATGTGTATGTGTATGTGTATGTGTATGTGTATGTGTATGTGTATGTGTATGTGTATGTGTATGTGTATGTGTATGTGTATGTGTATGTGTATGTGTATGTGTATGTGTATGTGTATGTGTATGTGTATGTGTATGTGTATGTGTATGTGTATGTGTATGTGTATGTGTATGTGTATGTGTATGTGTATGTGTATGTGTATGTGTATGTGTATGTGTATGTGTATGTGTATGTGTATGTGTATGTGTATGTGTATGTGTATGTGTATGTGTATGTGTATGTGTATGTGTATGTGTATGTGTATGTGTATGTGTATGTGTATGTGTATGTGTATGTGTATGTGTATGTGTATGTGTATGTGTATGTGTATGTGTATGTGTATGTGTATGTGTATGTGTATGTGTATGTGTATGTGTATGTGTATGTGTATGTGTATGTGTATGTGTATGTGTATGTGTATGTGTATGTGTATGTGTATGTGTATGTGTATGTGTATGTGTATGTGTATGTGTATGTGTATGTGTATGTGTATGTGTATGTGTATGTGTATGTGTATGTGTATGTGTATGTGTATGTGTATGTGTATGTGTATGTGTATGTGTATGTGTATGTGTATGTGTATGTGTATGTGTATGTGTATGTGTATGTGTATGTGTATGTGTATGTGTATGTGTATGTGTATGTGTATGTGTATGTGTATGTGTATGTGTATGTGTATGTGTATGTGTATGTGTATGTGTATGTGTATGTGTATGTGTATGTGTATGTGTATGTGTATGTGTATGTGTATGTGTATGTGTATGTGTATGTGTATGTGTATGTGTATGTGTATGTGTATGTGTATGTGTATGTGTATGTGTATGTGTATGTGTAGGTGTAGGTGTATGTGTATGTGTATGTGTAGGTGTATGTGTATGTGTATGTGTATGTGTATGTGTATGTGTATGTGTATGTGTATGTGTATGTGTATGTGTATGTGTATGTGTATGTGTATGTGTATGTGTATGTGTATGTGTATGTGTATGTGTATGTGTATGTGTATGTGTATGTGTATGTGTATGTGTATGTGTATGTGTATGTGTATGTGTATGTGTATGTGTATGTGTATGTGTATGTGTATGTGTATGTGTATGTGTATGTGTATGTGTATGTGTATGTGTATGTGTATGTGTATGTGTATGTGTATGTGTATGTGTATGTGTATGTGTATGTGTATGTGTATGTGTATGTGTATGTGTATGTGTATGTGTATGTGTATGTGTATGTGTATGTGTATGTGTATGTGTATGTGTATGTGTATGTGTATGTGTATGTGTATGTGTATGTGTATGTGTATGTGTATGTGTATGTGTATGTGTATGTGTATGTGTATGTGTATGTGTATGTGTATGTGTATGTGTATGTGTATGTGTATGTGTATGTGTATGTGTATGTGTATGTGTATGTGTATGTGTATGTGTATGTGTATGTGTATGTGTATGTGTATGTGTATGTGTATGTGTATGTGTATGTGTATGTGTATGTGTATGTGTATGTGTATGTGTATGTGTATGTGTATGTGTATGTGTATGTGTATGTGTATGTGTATGTGTATGTGTATGTGTATGTGTATGTGTATGTGTATGTGTATGTGTATGTGTATGTGTATGTGTATGTGTATGTGTATGTGTATGTGTATGTGTATGTGTATGTGTATGTGTATGTGTATGTGTATGTGTATGTGTATGTGTATGTGTATGTGTATGTGTATGTGTATGTGTATGTGTATGTGTATGTGTATGTGTATGGTTGCGATTCCGGTGCGGGGGTGAGGGACTTAGATGTTCTGCCCTCAGGAGGTTTTCCCACCCTTGTAACACCTAGTTACCTCCGTGGCTATGGCTTCCTCCTTTATTTCGCTATAGCCCCTAATCTGTCATTTTTCTATCTTACTTCATCATATCATCGGTGCCCAACTCCGTTTCGTGTCGCCTCCTCCTCAGGTCTTAGGTATAGGACTCCATTTCAGTCACTACGAAATATTTCGAAATTACTTCCCTTCTAAAATCAAGAAAAACTTCAATCATTACGAAAAGGAACCATAGCAGGTTGAATCCAAAAGAAAAGCAACGCTTTCGATTATTCAATTTACATGTACAATTTATTTAATTTGGCCAAGCATATGAAATTATATCAAAAATAGCAAGATTACAAAAAAAAAAATATAATAATAAAAGTTCTTTAATAATAATTTTAGGTAGGGGTGGCAACCCTAGTCGTAGCCAAATTCCTAAATTTTAAATTGTTTAAGTTTTTGTTTTTAATAATTTTTATTTTTATTTATATTGTTATTGTATGGTAATTGTTTATTATTTCTTTTTTTTTTATTCAGTGTATCGTCATTATCATTTTATAATTATGTATATGTAAATAGTATTTATTTTTTTTTTCAGTGTAGTTCACTCGGTAATATCGTAGGTGTAAAAAAAAATAGATAATTTGTTTTCTCCACACAAATCAAAACAAAGTTCAAAGGGTAAGTATGGGAATGGCAAAAAAAAAAACAAAATGTAGGAACTTACTTTGTCATCCGCTGTCGTCACTGCCAAGGAGGTGCACCGCTTTGGAGTTCTTATAGATGATTTCTAAAAATTTTATTAAGTTAATTTTTTTGTTTTGTTTTGTGATTTGTGGATTAATTTATTTTTCCTTTTTTTATCAAATCTAATTTTTTTTTTTTTTTAAACTTGTAAAAAAAATTTATTTATAAATATATTTATTTATTTCCTTTTAAGTTAAACTTGGCCACTTTTTAATAAATACCTATAATTTTATTTTATATTACATTTCCCTTATAAACTAAAACACTAACGACACACTATAGACACAAGAGGAAGGAAGGACGGGGGGGGTTAACACAAAATGGTAGTAGGTATTTATTCGGTAGGAACACTTGGGACACACTTTTTTTTTTTACAAGGATAGTAGGGTTTTTAAGGGTGCAGCTCCGTCGTAGGGTGTTGCTTCGTTGTAGGGTGTTGCTCCGGTAGTGTGTTGCTGCGAATTCTCCAGGTCCAGGTTATAGGGCTTGGTGGATTTTCACTTCTTTTATTTTGGTACAGTCCGGTAAATATAAATATAAATTTTCGTTTTTTTTTTGTAGTCTTTTCTCTGGATCAGTCGGGTAAGTAAAATTTATTTAACACTATTCACGTTTTTTGTGGTAGTAGGGTAAGTATAATTTTCTTCGGGTAAGTATAATTTTCTTTGGGTAAATAAAATTTTCTTCGGGTAAGTATAATTTCTTTGGGTAAGTAAAATTTCTTCGGGTAAGTATAATTTACTTTTAACACTTTTCACCTTTTTTTGTAGTAGTAGGGTAAGTAAATGTATTTCTTTTTTTTTTTTCAATTTTCACATTTTATTTTAGTAGTACAGTAAGCATATGCAATTTTCTTTTAACACTTTTCACATTTCATTTTGGTAGTGAGGTAGGTATAAATTCCCCTTTTTTTTTATAATTTTTACGTTATATAGAATAGTCTGGTCAGTATCATTTTCTTTTTATAATTTTTTTATAATTTACACGATATTTATTTTTTTTTGTAATATTTGACTACATAGTACCAACCGGGAAAAAAAAAATAGTTGACCGAAACACCGACAAAATCCAAAACTAGACTAAAACTTCTGACGCTTATCCCTCAACCAAAGCTCTTGTCTCGCTGCCACTTGGCCTTGAGCTTCACCAGCACCGCTACTCAACATCGTTCTCTCTAATCCTAATCCACTCGCACATCACACCACTCATATGCTATGTGCAGTGAGGCTTTTTTTTTTGTTGATGAAGTTACCGGTGGCGAGTAGATGTGACCCGTTGGTCGCATCTCACCACTCATATGCTATGTGTAGTGAGGCTTTTTTTTTTTTTGTTGATGTTCTTTATATATTTTTTTTTCCTTTCTATGGTGCGTGGGCAGCAGTACTGTTCGAAGCTATTAATTATTATTTTTTTGGTAAGTATAAAGTTAGGTATGTAAGTAATTTATAGGGTAAGCATTATTTTAAGGTAAGTTATTTTATTATAGTAAATATATTATTTATATTATTATTTTTATTTTTATGGTAAGTATAGAGTTATGTTTATAAGTAAGATATAGGGTAAGTATTATTTTAAGGTAAATTATATTATCATAAGTCGATATATTATTTAAATGATTATTTTTTTTGGTAAGTATAGAGTTTTATTTATAGGTAAGATATAGGGTAAGTATTATTTTAAGGTAAGTTATTTTATTATAAGTTAATATTTTATTTTAAATTTTTATATTAGAAGTAAGTGGCAGCGGAGGAGACATTCCCCACAAAACTTCTACCTTTCCCGAATGCACTTGACGGAAAGGGAGAAGAAAAGGAACGCTTACTCTCTTTACATAGGTGACATATTTATTTGTATAGTCTCATGCGCAGACTAGCAGCCGGGTCAATATTTTTAACTATTTTCTTAAATCCTTGCAATGAAAAATTCCTACGCGTTTTCCTTTCAAATCTTCCAACTCATATAAGCTGTTGCCTATTACTCTCGTTACCTTCATTTTAAGGAATTTGGGACTAAGTTTTGCTGAGAATCTTTTTGAGGCATCGCTTAGTGCAAAGTTCCGACGGTAGACTAAATCTCCTACAGAGAATTTTACGTTGTTGCTTCTTAAGTTATAGGTGTTTTCGTATCGATTGTGAGCTTCTGCAAGGGCATTCTTTAAGTATGTGTGTCGAATATTCATTGCAGACGCTTTGGAGATAATTTTGATGCCCGAGTTGTTTAAGGCATTTAAATTACGAAGAACTTTATAGTCTGCTCCATGCTCCATACAAGGCTGTCCAAAAAGCGCTTCGTAGGGAGACATGTTGATGGCGGTATGGACCGAAGTTCGTAAGGCACTGGCAATAGACTGGAGATGCAGGTCCCAGTTTCTCTGGTCTGCGTCTATGTAGCCCCGGATTGCTGCAAGGATCGACCTATTCACCCTCTCACTTGCGTTGGCTTGAGGTGAATAGGCAGCCGTTCTAACATGGGTGATTCCAAACGTCTCTAAACACTTTGTAAACTCCCGACTGACAAATTGTTTTCCATTGTCCGATAGAATGGTTTCCGGGACTCCAAAGACGCAGAACACTTTTTCTTGAAGAAACTTCAGGACTGCTTCTGTAGTAGCTCTTCGGAGTGCCTTAACCACCACAAATTTCGTCAATTGGTCCAATGCTATCACGATGTGGGTGTTTCCGTTCTTCGATCTCGGATACGGACCAAGAAAATCTATAAAAATCATTTGGAAAGGCCTATCCACCAAAAACGCTTTACCCATTGGAGGCCGTAGAGTAGTATTTGAGGCTTTAGTGGTTTTACAGATATCACAGCTAACGATAAAGGCTTTTACTTGACTGGCCATGTTTGGCCAAAAGAATTGTCGTTGAAGTCGGTAAATTGTTTTCGCTATTCCTCCATGCGAAGCCCGAGGAGGTCGATGAGCCAGCGAGATCAAGTTTTGAGTCATCGATTCCGGAACCCAAAGCTTCCATACCTGGTCATCCTCTACAGGATCACCTGTGCAATGTTTAACCTTCTTGTAGACGTAATTTTCCGACACTCGAAGATCAGGTAGCTTATCATTTTGTTCTTGGATGTTTTGTATGATCTTAAGGTATTCCTTAGATTGAAAGCTAGGATCCTTAAGGTCAATATGCAAAATATCATCCAGATTCGTCAACACAGAACCATCGAAACCCAAAGCATCTACCCCATACACTCGGGAGAGTGCATCAGGCACAACATTCTGGGTTCCTTTCCGATGTTCAATGCTGAAGTCGAATCCTTGAAGCTTAAGGCTCCATCTCGCCAACCTGCCACTTAGATCTTTCTGACCCATCAACCATCTCAAGCTCGCATGGTCCGTGACAATTTTGAAAGCATGTCCTTCCACATACGCCCTAAACTTCTGTACACCCACAACCGCAGCAAGGCACTCTCGTTCTGTCACACTATAATTGCGTTGCGCCGCATTGAGCTTTTGGGAGTGATAGTATATTGGGCGCTCGTTACCATTCTCGTCCAATTGGCTCAGCACACATCCTATGCCAGAATCCGAGGCGTCGCAAAGTATAACAAATTCCTTGTTAAAATCTGGATGTACCAGGAGGGGTTCAGAGGTTAAGGCATCCTTAAGTTTCTTGCAGGCTTCAACTGCTTCATCGGTGAACGAAAACTTTTTCCCTTTTTTCAAGGTATCAGTGATAGGTGCGGCTACGGTGGAGAAATCCTTCACAAACCTCCGATACCATCCCGCTAAACCCAAAAATCGACGAACTTGTTTTGCAGATGACGGTGTTGGAAAATCTACAATGGCTGCAACTTTCTCTGGATCCATTTTCAGACAACCATCTCCTACAATATATCCAAGAAACTTAAGTTCTTTGAAGCAAAACTTCGATTTTTGAACATTCATCGTGAGGCCGGCCTCCTTCAACCTACCAGCCAAAATCTCTAGCAGTTGGATATGCTCTTCGAAGGTACTCGATACTACTAACAGATCGTCCAGATAAGGAAAGATTTTTTCTCGCAGCTGGTGGGGTACCACCTTGTCCATAAGTCTGACCATGCGTTGTGGCGCATTGCAGAGGCCAAAGGGCATTACCGTAAACTGCATCAGGGGCATACCGGGCACAATAAACGCCGTCTTTTCTCGGGACTCTTTCTCCAGCGGGATCTGCCAAAACGCATCCTTCAGATCCACGCTTGAAATGAAGCGAGTATCTGAAAGACGCGATAGCAATCCTCCTATATGAGCAAGAGGATATGCATCTTTCTTCGTCTTTGCATTCACTTTTCTGTAGTCCAAACACAATCTATTCTTGCCGGGTTTGCGAATCAGGACTACAGGCGAGCTCCATGGACTTGTGCTTTCTTCTATAACTCCGAGTTTCAGCATACGATCCAGTTCCTCATATAGGAGTTTCTGTACCGCTGGAGAAACCGGGTAATGACGCTGCTTAATGGGCTCGGCATCCCCTGTATCTATTGTATGTACCTCCAGTGTAGTTTTTCCTAAGCCATGTAGGGCAAAGGACGGGAACCTACTGATGGCATCTTGTAACCGTCTGGATTGCTGTTGAGTAAGTACGTGAGCATTCGGGTCATTTTCAGGAATGTTTATTGGCGAGAGTTCTGAAATCAGTTGGGAGCGATGTTAAACTCCTTCCAGAAATCGATTCCCAAATACAGCTTCTGTTGCAGAGATGGAACCAAATATAGGGGTATCATTTTCTTCATCCCTTTGTACGTGATTTCTGTGGCTAATTTTCCCTCTATGGCTTGGCGTTTTCCATCTGCAGTTCTCACTTCAGTCGAAAGTTTCATGGGGGTTTGGCCGTGTTTACGAAGAAAGTCGACTCCGCCCGCGCCTAGGCAACTTATGCTGGCTCCGCTGTCGAGAAGTCCAAGGACAGGTTCTCCAAAAAGGTGGACGTTCGCGTATAGGCGTGGATCATCGGAGCTGCATAAAGTTGTGGCTTCTATGGCCTTATAAGCCTTCTTCTTCTCTCGAAACTTCTTCCTAAGTTTAAGTATCTTATCCGAAACCACAGTGTTTTGTACGCCAAAGATTCGTTTACGTACTTCAAAATAATTTTGGAGCCTTTCGTGGAGAGTTTTGGTTGGTGGTTCACGAAGGGACATCGGACTGGTGTTTACAGTTGGAGTAACTTGAGGAGGTCGCTTCATTATGGTTGGAGTGGATACGCCAGGTGAAGATGGGGATTCATTTGGATCTGGTACGGAGGTTGTCTGTCTGGGCTGGAAGGTTTGTGGGTCGCGTGAGTTTAAAATCCCGGGTTCTTCTCCAGAGAGCAGTTCCCCCGGGTCTTCGAATTGCTCTTTGGGTCGTTTCCCGTACAACGGGGACATTGGGGACAGGTTGTGCCTTCATACCCACATCTGTAGCAAAACAGGGCTCGCTGGGCTTCAGGACATTCGTAGAAAGAGTGACCCTTTTCTTTACAGTTCCAACATAAAAGGCTGGAGCTGTCCTTCTCTCGTCTCGGATGGAACGCTTCAAGGTTGGGCACCAGGTTATCCACTTCCTCTCTTTCATCTGCAACCAGCTCAGCTACAGGATTTTTTCGGGGTAGCGGGTTGGAACTCGGACGAAATTTCACGGAATCGCGGTCCTGGATGTACTTTTCGACTTTCCGACAGACGTGTACTGTTTCCGCTAGACTATCGGTACGGAACGTTATTAACAGCATACCCATTTGTCTACGAACGTTGTTTTTCAAAATGTCAACAAGTTCCAGATCAGGTTTTGGCGTTCTCAATCGCGAATTCAGTTGTTGAATGGCTGTATAAAAGTCGTCGAAGCTTTCAGTTGGTCCTTGATGTCGATCGTATAATTTCCGCGATAGCTCTGAATCGGTTTCTAGGCTGCGGTATTGTTCGATCATCGCAGCTTTCAGTCCTAGCCAGTTTACACCAGGGTTCATCTTGACATATGTCCAAAACCAGGTTTCCGCCGAGCCAGTCAAAAAGTGGTGAAAGTTCAAAATAACGTCATCCCATGTTGCTCTGTAACTGATCCTAAGTCTTTCAAGTCGGAAAATGAAGTCATCGATGGTCATAAGGTTTTTATCGAATTTAAGACCCCATTTATGAAAGGCCTGTAATCTAAGTCCTGTAAGGCGTGGTGAAGGTTGGAATGGGTTGTTAGTATCATTCAATGTCATGTCTTGTAATTGTCGTAAAAAGTCGTCCATGTTTGAAGTTTCAGCCGTTGGATTACATCGGGGAGGTGTTGGTGGGCGATGGGTAGTAGTGTTTCTTGGTGGAGAATGTCTGCGAGGTGGAGATGGATGTGGCTGAGGAAAACGACGAGGTGCATCGGTCACGCTGGTTCTCTTTTCGGGAATAGGACGATTATTTTCGGGAGTAGGGCGTTGAGCTAAGCTCTCACGTACGACGCCTGCTATCTCGTCTCTCATAGCAGCTCTAGTCCTTTCCATCTCCGCCGAGAAAAACCTAAAATCTGCCGCTCTATTAGCTCCTACTACAGCAGTGACAATATCACGTATGTATCCGGATAACTCTTCCTCATTTCCTCCAAGTGAGTCGCGAAGCCTTGGAGTGAATGACGGGACCGGTATCCTGGGAGATTCAGCACGTGCCTGAGCTAAAAGGGATGCTGCTCCCTCTGCATCTTCCGGCGTTGGGCTTGATCGTTGTTGAGGAGTTGGTTCGAGAGTTTCGGGTGGTGCGTCGAGATCAGCAAAAGAATCTGGATTTAATGATCGGGGCAGTGAAAACCCAGTTCGAGTAACCCTTCTACGAGGCGGTGGGCGCATTATGTTAGGTCAAGGTCAAAGGTTAGATTAGGAAAACAAAACGACAAGCGATATATCGATGAATGTCAAATAATATTATTACTAGTTCAAAGTAATTCTGTCTCTTAAATAGGTAAATTAGTTATATTTTCAAAGCGAGTTCATAAAAAAAAATTTCATAGATATATAATATATTTAGAAAAAAAAAAGGTTTATAAAAAAAATAAGAATGAAAAAAAAAACTACGTTATAAATACTTAGCAATCAATACTTCATAATTCCGGATGGAAGCGACACAAGCAGGCTAAGGACCGATGAAAGGAAGACAACATATCCCCTCGTGGAATCACAACAGTCTGTGCAACACGTATAAAAATTTTGAAATTTTATGATTTGTAGAAGTTGGTCGAACGAGGCTTACCTGCGATACTCGATTGTCTTAACGCCAATCTGAGAGTCAGGCTTTACCCAATTCGGCGATATAAACGAAAGATCTGTTAGTGACATGTTAAACAACTGAAGCTGAAATTGTATCCTCCAAACTTAGGATTTAAAATATCAAAACCAGAATGATGGCAAAAATATACAATTTTGGCAAACGCAACAGCTAAGTAGAAATATATACTCATTTAGCGGACGTCTGTCTAAAAGGTATAGCAAAATAAAATTTTAACCGTTATATAAGCTTATCCACACTCAAATTATTTCATTACCTTTTACTCTATAGATGGTTTTATAAAAACAATATTTTCGTGCCCCACGTTCGGCGCCAACTGTAACGAATACCCCCTGCCTCAACTCTAAACCACCTCTACAACCTGAGGTTTACAGCGACCTCAGGCTGGTCCAGGCAATCGTATCGAGCTGAGGGCAGTGTCTAACCACGGTTGCGTGGCATGCTGGCATTGCACGGGTCGTAGCTCGTCGGATGGGAGGGGTTCTTGCTCCCGGGTTAGACATGGTTACTATTTTTTTTCATGCCATTTGTAAATTTAAAAATATCGAGGCCGAAACTGTTATATAGAGTATGTTGCATGTACATATATGTGTATGTGTATGTGTATGCGTATGTGTAAGTGTATGTGTATGTGTATGTGTATGTGTATGTGTATGTGTATGTGTATGTGTATGTGTATGTGTATGTGTATGTGTATGTGTATGTGTATGTGTATGTGTATGTGTATGTGTATGTGTATGTGTATGTGTATGTGTATGTGTATGTGTATGTGTATGTGTATGTGTATGTGTATGTGTATGTGTATGTGTATGTGTATGTGTATGTGTATGTGTATGTGTATGTGTATGTGTATGTGTATGTGTATGTGTATGTGTATGTGTATGTGTATGTGTATGTGTATGTGTATGTGTATGTGTATGTGTATGTGTATGTGTATGTGTATGTGTATGTGTATGTGTATGTGTATGTGTATGTGTATGTGTATGTGTATGTGTATGTGTATGTGTATGTGTATGTGTATGTGTATGTGTATGTGTATGTGTATGTGTATGTGTATGTGTATGTGTATGTGTATGTGTATGTGTATGTGTATGTGTATGTGTATGTGTATGTGTATGTGTATGTGTATGTGTATGTGTATGTGTATGTGTATGTGTATGTGTATGTGTATGTGTATGTGTATGTGTATGTGTATGTGTATGTGTATGTGTATGTGTATGTGTATGTGTATGTGTATGTGTATGTGTATGTGTATGTGTATGTGTATGTGTATGTGTATGTGTATGTGTATGTGTATGTGTATGTGTATGTGTATGTGTATGTGTATGTGTATGTGTATGTGTATGTGTATGTGTATGTGTATGTGTATGTGTATGTGTATGTGTATGTGTATGTGTATGTGTATGTGTATGTGTATGTGTATGTGTATGTGTATGTGTATGTGTATGTGTATGTGTATGTGTATGTGTATGTGTATGTGTATGTGTATGTGTATGTGTATGTGTATGTGTATGTGTATGTGTATGTGTATGTGTATGTGTATGGTTGCGATTCCGGTGCGGGGGTGAGGGACTTAGATGTTCTGCCCTCAGGAGGTTTTCCCACCCTTGTAACACCTAGTTACCTCCGTGGCTATGGCTTCCTCCTTTATTTCGCTATAGCCCCTAATCTGTCATTTTTCTATCTTACTTCATCATATCATCGGTGCCCAACTCCGTTTCGTGTCGCCTCCTCCTCAGGTCTTAGGTATAGGACTCCATTTCAGTCACTACGAAATATTTCGAAATTACTTCCCTTCTAAAATCAAGAAAAACTTCAATCATTACGAAAAGGAACCATAGCAGGTTGAATCCAAAAGAAAAGCAACGCTTTCGATTATTCAATTTACATGTACAATTTATTTAATTTGGCCAAGCATATGAAATTATATCAAAAATAGCAAGATTACAAAAAAAAAAAATATAATAATAAAAGTTCTTTAATAATAATTTTAGGTAGGGGTGGCAACCCTAGTCGTAGCCAAATTCCTAAATTTTAAATTGTTTAAGTTTTTGTTTTTAATAATTTTTTATTTTTATTTATATTGTTATTGTATGGTAATTGTTTATTATTTCTTTTTTTTTTATTCAGTGTATCGTCATTATCATTTTATAATTATGTATATGTAAATAGTATTTATTTTTTTTTTCAGTGTAGTTCACTCGGTAATATCGTAGGTGTAAAAAAAAATAGATAATTTGTTTTCTCCACACAAATCAAAACAAAGTTCAAAGGGTAAGTATGGGAATGGCAAAAAAAAAAACAAAATGTAGGAACTTACTTTGTCATCCGCTGTCGTCACTGCCAAGGAGGTGCACCGCTTTGGAGTTCTTATAGATGATTTCTAAAAATTTTATTAAGTTAATTTTTTTGTTTTGTTTTGTGATTTGTGGATTAATTTATTTTTCCTTTTTTTATCAAATCTAATTTTTTTTTTTTTTTAAACTTGTAAAAAAAATTTATTTATAAATATATTTATTTATTTCCTTTTAAGTTAAACTTGGCCACTTTTTAATAAATACCTATAATTTTATTTTATATTACATTTCCCTTATAAACTAAAACACTAACGACACACTATAGACACAAGAGGAAGGAAGGACGGGGGGGGTTAACACAAAATGGTAGTAGGTATTTATTCGGTAGGAACACTTGGGACACACTTTTTTTTTTTACAAGGATAGTAGGGTTTTTAAGGGTGCAGCTCCGTCGTAGGGTGTTGCTTCGTTGTAGGGTGTTGCTCCGGTAGTGTGTTGCTGCGAATTCTCCAGGTCCAGGTTATAGGGCTTGGTGGATTTTCACTTCTTTTATTTTGGTACAGTCCGGTAAATATAAATATAAATTTTCGTTTTTTTTTTGTAGTCTTTTCTCTGGATCAGTCGGGTAAGTAAAATTTATTTAACACTATTCACGTTTTTTGTGGTAGTAGGGTAAGTATAATTTTCTTCGGGTAAGTATAATTTTCTTTGGGTAAATAAAATTTTCTTCGGGTAAGTATAATTTCTTTGGGTAAGTAAAATTTCTTCGGGTAAGTATAATTTACTTTTAACACTTTTCACCTTTTTTTGTAGTAGTAGGGTAAGTAAATGTATTTCTTTTTTTTTTTCAATTTTCACATTTTATTTTAGTAGTACAGTAAGCATATGCAATTTTCTTTTAACACTTTTCACATTTCATTTTGGTAGTGAGGTAGGTATAAATTCCCCTTTTTTTTTATAATTTTTACGTTTTATAGAATAGTCTGGTAAGTATCATTTTCTTTTTATAATTTTTTTATAATTTACACGATATTTATTTTTTTTTGTAATATTTGACTACATAGTACCAACCGGGAAAAAAAAAATAGTTGACCGAAACACCGACAAAATCCAAAACTAGACTAAAACTTCTGACGCTTATCCCTCAACCAAAGCTCTTGTCTCGCTGCCACTTGGCCTTGAGCTTCACCAGCACCGCTACTCAACATCGTTCTCTCTAATCCTAATCCACTCGCACATCACACCACTCATATGCTATGTGCAGTGAGGCTTTTTTTTTGTTGATGAAGTTACCGGTGGCGAGTAGATGTGACCCGTTGGTCGCATCTCACCACTCATATGCTATGTGTAGTGAGGCTTTTTTTTTTTTTTTGTTGATGTTCTTTATATATTTTTTTTTCCTTTCTATGGTGCGTGGGCAGCAGTACTGTTCGAAGCTATTAATTATTATTTTTTTGGTAAGTATAAAGTTAGGTATGTAAGTAATTTATAGGGTAAGCATTATTTTAAGGTAAGTTATTTTATTATAGTAAATATATTATTTATATTATTATTTTTATTTTTATGGTAAGTAAGAGTTATGTTTATAAGTAAGATATAGGGTAAGTATTATTTTAAGGTAAATTATATTATCATAAGTCGATATATTATTTAAATGATTATTTTTTTTGGTAAGTATAGAGTTTTATTTATAGGTAAGATATAGGGTAAGTATTATTTTAAGGTAAGTTATTTTATTATAAGTTAATATTTTATTTTAAATTTTTATATTAGAAGTAAGTGGCAGCGGAGGAGACATTCCCCACAAACCATAGTTAGTTCTGTGACTAGATACATAAAATAGAACACGTCTGTTCCGAAGTAATCTTTCCGGGACATAAAACGTAATAAAACTCAATAAATCAATAGAATCAATGCGATTGGAGAGAATGTCTTTAATAAATATGATACTATGTGCTTTTCTTCTAATTTCAAGCGTTTTCAAATTAATAAGTGCACATCTTGAAGTATAATCTGGCATTTCACCAGCCCAGTTAAGATTTCGAAGTGCAAATCTGGTGAATCTTTTCTGAATTCGCTCGATTCTTTGAATCCCATTAGCATAAAATGGACACCAAATTATAGAACAGTATTCCAGATAGGGAAGAACTAACGAATTAAATAAGGTTTTAAGTGTATAAACATCTTTGAATTCATTTGAGTTTCGTTTTAGAAAACCTAGCATTGAATTGCCTTTAGAAACTATAAAATCGATATGTGCCCTGAAATTTAATTTTGAATCTACAAACACACCAAGATCCTTTACCAGATCAACTCTTAAAAATGCGTCATGATTGAATTTATATAAATAGCTTAAAACGTTGAGCGATCTTGTTCCACAAAAAATCTTACATTTAGAGAAATTTAATTCTAAGTGATTATATACGCACCAATCTAGGAAAAGATCTATTTCCATCTGAAAATTAGAACAGTCTTCTATAGAGCGAATGGAATATAAAATTTTAACGTCGTCGCATACATTAGACAAATAGATTTGTGAAATGTCGAAGGTAGATCATTAATGAAAAGCAGAAACAGCAAGGGACCAAGATGACTTCCCTGAGGAAGACCTGAATCAACATTAATAGGATTTGAGTAATATCCATTGATATCAACTATTTGTGTTCTATCAGAAAGATATGACTCTAACCACATAACAAAATGATTATTACATCCTAACATCTTTAGTTTATGTAATAGTAAACCGTGATGGACTCGGTCAAATGCCTTAATAAAATCCGTATAGAGTACATCAACTTGGAATCCCTTTTCAATTTCGTTCAAACAAAAATTTGTGAATAGACAGAGATTAGTGGCCGATGAGCGACCTTTCATGAAACCGTGTTGACCTGACGATAAAAGCTGTTTAACAGATGAATAGAACTTATCAGTAATAATCTTTTCCAAAAGCTTTGGTATAGCTAATCTTCAATTAAAAGTAGGATCGGTGGTCATAATGCTAAGAAATATCAACCAACCGTGACTTTGTAACGGCACACGGTTAGCAGTGAAAATATTAATGAACAATATGATAGAAGCAACTATTCTGAGGGGAAAATATAAGGGAGAGGATGTATTGATACTACGCATCCCAATGGTACCAACTGACGTACCGTTTGAATTTAAACGACTGCAATTTCCAGTGCGACTTGCTTTCGCTATGACTATAAATCAGTCGTTGAGTGTTGGCGGCGTCAATCTGGAAAACCCATGCTTCTCTCATGGACAGTTGTATGTTGCCTGCTCTCGCGTCGGAAAACCGGCTTCATTTATTTTCGCGCCAGGTAATCAATAAAAAATATTATGTACGATAAGGCATTACATTGAAAATACCAGATTATGACTACTACTACTACTAAAGTCTTGCAATATGACAAAATATGACACTTATAATTGTAAGTAATCGTTGTTTATCATGGAGACATAAATCTATAAATATGAAAAGTGATCACTCCTAAATATGTATTATGACTGTTGTTGTTGAAAAAAGGGCAGAACAACGTCTGCCGGGGAAGCTAGTTATTATTATTATTATTTATTAACATTTAACTTAAATTACGGGGTAACATACAATTTTATAGAGCCTACCTGCGGAGACTATTCGCTTTTACATTTAAAACAATACATTTATATATTTAAAGCTTGTTTATTAAATAAGTATCTGTTCCGGAAGCTTATCCCCAAATATTTTGTTTCAGTGCGTAATGGAATTTCAAAATTATTTACATTTAATTTAAAAACCTTACTTTCTTCAACCTCAAGGTTATTGGCGATTCTAAAACAAGTCTCAAGGGATTATGATTACCCTTTAGGCCCGGTGCACACATGCGTTCTTTTAACGCGCGCAATAGTTCAATGCACACATGCGGGTTTTTCTCGCAGGATTCAATCTGCAGTTCGCATTTCGCCTGCAGCAATGGAGGTTTATAGATAGAAACGAGTAATTTTCGCGTACCTAGTGCTTAAAAATAAACGACTTTATTGGGTACATCCTTATGTTGATCATCAGCTAACAAAAGCAATATTTTAAACATCATTTACAATTATAAGAAAAAATTCTGACAAGTTTTTTAACTATTTTCGAATGAGTTCTAAAATCATTTGGTGAATTCACAAAATATTCGGCTAACACATATCAACGTAGCTCTTTTCTTTTGCGGGCATGGTGTGTGCCTCGGAAGCAACACTCCATATTTCTAGAAACTTTTTATCTCATTGATAAATACGAGTAATTCTATATCAAATTCTTTCATGTTGTACATCTTTCTTTCGAATTTAACTAGCGTCAAAATCACGCATGTGTGCAGTATTCAATAACAAACAGTGTACTCAAAGACGCGTGTGCGCTGACGCAGCGGTCTCGCGGAAACCTACGAGTCTTTTTACACGCAAGAGTGACGCGCGATGTCGCAGCGTCATCGCACTCATGTGTGCACCACTCAATTCATTTGCGAGTACTGTAAGACGCAAAGGCGGTGACGCTGCGGTGCCGCAATAGTTCATTGCATACATGCGGGTTTTTCTCGCAAAACTCAATCTGAAGTTCGCGTTTTGATTTCAATGATAAATAATTCATGTTTGACATCTTTCTTTCGAATTTAACTAGCGTCAAAATCACGCATGTGTGCACTGCTCAATAACAAACAATGTACTCAAAGACGCAACCTCGTCTGCGGTGATGCAGCGGTCTCGCGGAAACCTGCGAGTCTTTTTACCCGCAAGAATGACGCGCGAATACGCAGCGTCATCGCACTCGTGTGTGCACCACTCAATTCATTTGTGAGTAATGTAAGACGCAAAGGAGGTGACGCTGCGGTACCGCGCGTCAAAAGAACGCTTGTGTGCACCGGACCTAAATGTTTCAACACAGCGCGAGCGTGAAGTTAAGGAAGAGAAAGAAGGAAAGGAAAGATGTGTCGCACGATGTTCTGAGACTGAAGGTGGTTGTCTCAGATTTGTATCTCCAGGGATGGCGGCTGAACTAATGCGGAGAAATGCCGTGTCTTATTTCTATGTCCCTTATAATTCACATTATTTTATTCGTATTCATCCTTGTTGGGCATACTAACTTAACTCAATCACATGTTGTTAGTGTTATGCCCGAACAACATGTAATGAGTAAACCAGCAACCCATTGATGACAATTTTTAGCATGTTTTAATGGAATAAAGACAACATAGAAGACGGCAGAGATCGAACCTGTGATCATGAGGTTGACAGGCGAGCACACAACTATAGCGCCACGGCTACCCCACCACCCCTCATACTAAAACATCTTTAACATCATATACTTATTCTGCAAATATGTTGCACCATTAAGTTTTAGATTAATATTAAGGAGGCTTTTCTTTTGAAGTAAAATCAAATCAAAAAGCACAGCCGTATTATACCTAAGCATTTCTATAAAAACAATTAATTATTAAATTGCATGTAAGGTAAGGTAATGTAATTCTTAAAATTTATCGCCAACAAATTTAAATTTAAATTCAAAGCTTATCAATATTTTCCAAACAAATGACAAATAATTTGTTTGGAAAATATTGATATGTTAACCGTTTTCATTGTTTCATTTTTGTTGTTTTTATTTCATTCATTGTTAAAATGCTCTTTCTCCTGCAGTGGTACTATGTGGAAAAAAATATTTCAGAAAAAAGGTTAATGTAAGCTTGATTCTTTTTTATCAATATTCAAATCTATATACTCGAAATTTGTAGAAGAAGCTTGAATAAGTTAGTAATATGAGGGAATAACAAGTGAACTACGTTTTATTCAGACTGAAAATTCAAGGGATAGCCAACGATTTAGCTTGAGCTTCTGTTCAGCACCGAAAACTTTTTAAAAATTTTCGAAATGAACATCTCGTTTTGAAACCAAAAAGTGAATAAATTTCTTTATTTTTTGCGGTAAATCCAGCTGCAGATGCACTTAATAATTATAAATTTTTCTTGCTTGGTATTTTCTTCATCGTGTCACAGAAGTGTATCACAAAAAGTGGTAGAATATTTGCTTTCCGGGGTAGAAGTGGTAGATTTTGAAAATCTAAGAAAAAAGTGGCAGATCTACCACAATTTTGGTAAAGTGACAACACTGATCCTGTTGCACAAAAAAACTTTTGTCATAGTCGACAGTTTATACTCTTAATGGAGGAAAATGGGAATTTAAATCTCTGCTTTTGCACAAAAATGGAAAACATATTCCTATAAGAAAACATGGCGCCTTCTAGAGTTTAGCCAAAAATCACGAACTGCTACTTATTCACAACTAATGAAAATTCACATTCACAACCAGTTAACAACTTTCGAATAAACTGTAAATGGCTAAACTGCGAATCTCTCTGAGCATAGAACAGAGCGGTCTTCTTCGATTCCCATTGGTTAATTCACATAAGGTATTAAAATGTTAAATACAACGAGGTCTTCGATATAACTAACATAGCCTTTCGGGATTACTCGTATCATTGCTTAACCTAAAATTAAATGAAACAGTGCTGTTTCCAAAATAGTATCAACCGTCGTCTATGTTGATTCTCATTGATTAGTGTCTCAAAAAACTATGGGAATGAAAATAATTATACTGCGCTGTCGCTTTATATCAAAGAAAATAGTATTTTACGGGATTTAGTTACACGGGATTTTGTTATGCGGGCTCCTGTTTTATGGGATTCTGTTATGCGGGATTTTGTTTTGCGGGATTTCGTTACGCGGGATTTCGTTTTGAGGGGTTTCATACCCAACCCATTTCAATTGAACTTGACCCTGATTAAATAGAATTTTTCAATTTTGAATTTTCAAAAATTTATAAATTTTTTGTACCCTTGACCAGTTTTACCCTACTTAGAAAAAGGGAATTTTAAAAAATCCTTTCTTAGTGAGTCTCTACATAAAATTTCGACTTGATATATATATTTTTATACAATGATGAGTGAGTGAATGAATCACTGAGGGATTGTCCAACTAAGACCCTCATTATGAATAGCGAATCGAACGTTCGATAAGTTGCGAATATTTAAGCGAACTTCGTTTTTCACAGTAATATTATTAGCGAACTTGAACGTTCGCTTAAAAATAAATGCTGCCAATAAATCATCACACTAAAAAGACATAACTCAAATGTCAAATAAATATTTTATTGAAATAGATTTAATTTTCTGTCTTGGTGTGATTGTGTAAAAATATATAAAATGATAAGCGAAATTGATTTGTATTCTGAAGAATATTCTAATGTGCGATAAAGATAAGAAAATATTAGTATTATGAGGTTGAGAAGAAAAATTATGGACAGGGTTATAAATTAAACTTTATTAAGTTTTTTTATTTTTTTAAAAAAGATTTATTATTCAACCGGGCAGCGTTTCTGCCTATAAACACAATAATGAAAAAGTGACTTAAAATATTCAAGCTTAAATACTAATTTTTGCACATACCCAAGCCAACTCATTCCCACAGATATCCAGGTATTCAGGTTTCATTGTTTTTCTCATCGAAGCGCTAGACGCTGACACCTGCATCTGCATTCCTCTTTCTCGTATTCGGCTCGTGCAATACGTTTCGCCTGCAGTTTCGGCGTCGTCATCGTTAACTCCTCCCGCCTTAAGATCGAACGTCCGCGTTCGACGTAGCTGGTCTCAAAAGATGAGAAATATCTTCCAGGCCCAAGGTGACAGTGGATGCTACGTTTTTAGAAACTTGATGCGGTTCACTATTTCTTAGTTCTTTCCTTTGTTTGAATCTGGATATGAGGTAAGCACCGAACAAGATGAATATTATTATGGTAAGTCCGATGTTGGTGGCGAAATTGATGTTGCTTTTTGTGGTTAATAAGCTTATCTGCGAAGTACCGTTTGTGCTCAATTCTTTCATCATCTCGAGAGACAATTTCTCTTCCAGGGTTACGTTTTCTGATTTAGGTTGTAAAATAGCAGGCAACGGTTGATGCTTCGTGATCTCCATGATTTCATACACCTTATTATTTACTTCGATTGGGGAGTTGACATGCTTTATCAGGTAGGTACCATTTAACGTGATTAATTCATTGTTGACTTTGAGAGGACCATTAAACTGGTTCAGGAACAGGACATCTGGTGATATTTCCTCGACTGATGGGATGTGTTGGTTATTAATTAATGGGCATGATGACATTTGACTCTTGAGTAGCTTGGGGGTGCATGTTGTGTTACTTATATCTATTATATTGTTAGAACTACAAATAGTATGTTTATTGAAAGATTTACATTCGTTTATAATTCCATACAGTTTATCATTACATTCTAAAACATTTATATACGGAATTTTATTGATTTTATTTCCAATTTTCACCGACTTAAGTAAAAAAGAATTACATATGGTTGGGCTTGTGGTAGGTAAATTAATTATATAAATAATATTCTTTCTATCAGACGCAATTCTTACGTTAGCAAATTCAAATACCTCATCTATGTATGTATGTTCAAAAAAGGAATGTTTTTAAGGACTTGTTCAGCTAGTTTAATTTCAGAACTGGTTAAAATGTAAGAATTAATAATATTTGCTTTAGCCCAATGAATAGCATAAGCGACATTCACAATTTCCTCTTTAATAATTTCGAGTTTATACTTTATTTCCCAAATTTCTTTGTCTTGATTTTTTTCATTTACAATTTTAAAAATTCTATTTGTCATATTAGTTATTTCATTAATTTTACTTATTGTGATTCTATTGATGACAGCTCGTTTGTTATTGTTGTTTAGTACATTATTAATTTTATTCTTAATAATTTCATGGTCATGGTGATCGGGATTTCCCGCTATCCATTTCCAAGCACTACCAATAAAATTTAAGGACCGTTTGTCTTTTGTTTTTAATTGAAGTCTTTGCAAATGACTCTTTATTCTTTGAATTTCGAATTGTAAAATTGGATAAAAGGAGTGATTAGGATTTGTTTTTAGCATTTCTTCCAATCTTATAATTAAGTCGCCATATTCTTCCAATTCTATTATATGAACAATTTTGAAAGTACTATTCTGTACCTTTGCGGTTCCCGTGTTTATTTTTATCAGCTGAGAGCTGGAGTAATCTAGTATCTGAACCTCCGCACCGCATATATGGTGAGTAATGCCCTGTTGGAATAAAAGTTAATTTTTGATCAGACTTTTGTGAACAACTCTGCCTGATTTCGTTTTTACTGTGGAATTATGGTTCAAAGCTACTATCTCCTTTTTATACCTTGGATCTAATTAGTTTCCTACCCTTTTATTGGTCTTAACATAAATGATTTGTCCTATACTATAATTTTTTAAAGGTTTTTTCTTCTTATTATGATACTCTAGATCTGTTCGCTGTTTAACCTGTAATTGTTCCATGTTTTGTCGTCTTGCGTTCTCAAGCTCTTCGGGATTATTTAGAAGTCGGCTACCGAAAAATATATCAATGGGTTTCATATTAGTTGTTGAATGTAGGGATCGGTTATATTCATAGATACGAGTACATCTGTCCAATAATTCGGAGAACGAGGAGTGGACGTTATCTGTTTTGAGGCAACGAATTAATTCCGCAGAATGAAATCTCTCAACTTGTCCATTTACGCAGCTGGTATAAGGGGTGCTTTAAAAACATTTATACCGAACATATTTTCTAACATAAATGTAATGGAGCTTGAACAAAGGGATTTCTCATTATCCATTACTATTAATTGCGGAACTCCGAATGCTAGTACCAACCCTCTAAGAGGCTCCTTAATATCTTCTGCAGATCTTGATTTAAGTATTTTTGCAAGGGCGTAGGTATATTGAAAATTTATCAATTGCAGTTAAAATTACCTTTTTATCGGTAAAATAGATATCGATATGTATTATTTGCCCTGGATATTCTGGAATTGGGGTCGGTTGTAGTTCGGGTTTATTTGGGTGTCTTTCATATTTATTTTCCTTGCAAATCTGACAGGATCTGGCAATTCTATCTACTTCAACTTTCATATTGGGAAAAAAGAAATTCTGAGAAATTTGGATTCTGTTCTCGCGACCGTTTCTATGGGCACGATTATGTTCTTTTATTATTTCTTCTTCTTGCCTATTCTCATCTATAAGATCGGTTACTACTTTTCTAGAAAAAAGTGTTCTTTATTGTTTAAAATGTGCAGGGTATATTTCCTGTATTATTCCTAGTATTCTTTCTTCAGTTTTAATAACATTGGTGACTGACGGATTTAGGTGTTTCTTAAGAATGTTCGTTAATTTATCTTGAGTGTAATCTGTTTCAACTATGATGTGACGGTGGTATGTGGGGAAAATTATTTGGAATTCGAATGAAGGGGTATCGCCTAAGGAAAGAAAAATTTGGTTTTTAAATCCATTTATAGGTGCATCAATGATTTGGACGAGGTATTGGCCCGAGCTCTCATCACTGTGCTGGGATATGGTTAAAGAGTTAACATTAGGGTGAGTAGGTGCTCTAGATAACGCATCTGCCACATTTGTTTTTCCGGGTTTGTATTTAATTTCATAATTGTATTCCTCCAGCCTGGCCTTCCACCTTTTCATTTTGGTGTTGCTGTTTTTATTGCTGAGACCAAACGTGAGAGGTTGGTGATCCGTATAAATACGTACTCTTGCAGTGCCATATAGGTAAGCTCTAAGGGAACTTAACGCCCATATTATGGCTAGGAGTTCCTTTTCACTGGTAGCAAAGTTTTCCTCCGCTACTGTCAAGGTTCTAGAAATAAAGGTAATAGGCTTTCCTCCTTGCTCAAGTACGGCTCCAAGCGCAAAATTTGAAGCGTCTGTCGTTAAATCAAAGGGTTTTGAATAATCGGGATATGAACGAATAATGTCGTGAGAAACAAGAGAATTTTTTAATTTCTGGAAGGCTTCTATAGCTTCCTGATTAAGTTGGACAGGTAATTTGGACGATTTTGTCTTTGACACTCGTCCCTCCTCCCCCCTTAAGAGGGCTGTCAAGGGTTTGGCTAGCTTTGCATAATCATTAACAAAGCGCCTATAATACCCTGAGAGACCGAGAAAGGAACGCAATTGTTTGAGAGTTTCCGGCATCGGGAAGTCAAGAATGGCTTGTACTTTTGCTGGATTTGTTTTTATGCCGTCATCTGAGATGACAAATCCCAAGAATTCTACCTCCTTTTGGAGGAATTTACATTTGTCCAATTGGACTTTCATATTAGCTCTCCGTTAAGTGTCGAAAATTATTTCGATGTGCTTGGCATGTTCAGCTTCATTTTTGCTGAAAATTATAATGTCGTCAATGCAAACTTGACAAAACTTGCCAATGTGCTCATGAAGTATGTCATCAAGCGTTCGCTGAAATATTGCTGGGGCATTTTTCAACCCGAAGGGCAATCTCACGAATTCATATTTCCCATTATTTATTGAGAAAGAAGTTTTCTCAATATCGGATTTCTTTAACGGTATTTGGTGAAATCCGCTCTTCAAGTCAAGTACTGTGAATAAGGTATTTTTTCCCAATTGCGCGATTATTTCACTGGTATCCGGTATCGGATATCTGTCTGCAATCGTTAAAGTATTGAGCTTCCGGTAATCTATAACCATACGGTATTGCTTGGTACCAGTGAAATCAGGTTTTTTTGGTACTATCCATACTGGAGAATTATACGGCGACCGTGAAGGTCTTACTATACCATCATCCAGCAATTTTTGCACCTGATTTTCCACTTCGTCCTTTAGGGACATAGGAAATGGATAATATCTGCTGTGAACGGGTTCCTCAGTAGATGTTCTAATCTCAGCAACAATTCTACACTGAAAATAAATTCCTTGGTAATATTGACAAAAACGTTTTGTTGACCTTTAACAAAACAATTTTATCGTTTTGATAAAATTTTTGTCAATACGAAAGAATGGTTTTGTTGATTTCACAAAATTTTTATAATCCAGCATGATTTTTTGTCAGTTTAACAAAATATGCACTACAAATAATATTGTCAGTTTAACAAACCAAGTTTTGTTAATATAACAAAATAAAACAGAGATTTTTGTCACATTGACAAACTTTTTTGTGATGTTGACAAAATGTTTGTTGTATCTACAAAAAATCTGTTTTGTAAATGTTTGTCAATATCACAAAGTTTTTGTTAATTTTTTTTTGTCAATTTAACAAAACATGAAAACATTTTTGTTAAAATGACAAATATTTTGTTTTGGGGTTGAATTATTTTGTAATATTGATAAAATAATATTATCAGATAGATAAAACTATTTTGTAAGGAAACCAAAAAATGTCTTTTGTGTATGATATAGTTCACACTTGGTTTTTGTTAGAAAATCGATGTAAGATTAACTGAACTTAACAATAATTGCGTATTGTCCATACGCCCTCACAGATTGTTACATGTGAGATCATAGGGACGTAACGCCAATTTTTGTGGACTTAAATCCCAAAAAAAAATATTTTGACAAAATTTATTTTGTTTTTTGTTGATTCAACAAAAGAAATTTGTAAAATTGACAAAATATTTTGTTGAATTGACAAAATATTTTGTTAATTTAACAAAATATAACAAGAAATTTTTGTTAATTTAACAAAATATTTTGTTAATGTAACAAAACAATTTTGTTAATTTAACAAAACAATTTTGTTAATTTAACAAAAAAAATTTGTTAATCCGATAATAATAAAAAAAAATAACACTAACAAAAAATTGTTAATACAACAAAAGAATTGTTAATATGACAAATTAATTTTGTAAATTCTACGAAATTTTGTCATATTGACAAAATATTTTTGTTATTTCAACAAATTTATCTGTTAGCATAACAAAATAATTTTGTGGATACAACAAAATATTTTTTGTCACCTCAACAAAATTCTATAATTTTTGTCAATTTGATAAAACTTTTTGTTGGACGTATATTGACAAAATTTTTGTCAAATCAACCTAGATTTTTATTATATATACCTAGATTTTATTTTCAGTGTAGTTGTATAAGTCAGTTTCTCGTCCGGATCAGCAAATAAATCTAAATTCTTTTGCATGATAGGACTTAATAAGTTTTTCTGTGGAGTTGTCATATAATTGATTTTTTCTGCAAGGGAATCTATATCGAGAGAGTTTACTGAATGCGATTTAAGTTGTTTAATCTTAATCTGGAATTGATTTAAAATGGACATATAACTGTCTTTGGTGTAGATAACTGCCGATAGCTGTTTTAAGCTATCATTGCCTAATATCCCATGGAACGTTCGTAAAGATGGTAACAAATAAAACTTAATTGGTATGTTTTTTAAACCGAATAAGCTTATAAGAGTGTGTTGGCTTACTTTGACGTCACCAGCTATTGATTTTGCATAAAACACTTGTTGGTTACTGATGGGGTTAGGAACAATGTCAGGCCTTATGTAATTTTTACTAGAGCCTGTGTCGATAAGAAATTTTAGCATTTCCCCAATTCCCGTTCGACATTCGAAATATGGAAGTGAGAAATCACTTAGCCTAAAAAATGATTATCGGTGTAGTCGTTGGATTCTGAGTTAATGTACGGATCAGGGAAATTTTGAGCGTATTCCTCCAAAGATTGTTCATAGAGATTGTTGGCATCTGATATTGCTTGTTCATATTCTTCCTGGGTTACTTCAGAGTTTTCTGGAATTTCCGCATTGGATGGTTCAGGGTTTCCCGGAATTTCCGATATATGAAAATTTTATTGCGGACTAACATAATTGCCGCTAGGCCTGTATTATGGGTATGAATTAAATTGACGAGCTTGGTAATTATTATACCTTTGCTGGTTCTGCTGATGGGTACGTTTTAATTTGCTGACGGACCCTGTGTCATTGGCTCTTTTTTATTTGTGGATTATTGTGGACCGAATTATAATTATTATTTATGGGTCTAGGAGTATTTTGTAAAGGATTGTTGGGAACGTAGGCTTTTGGGTCTTGCCAGGGATAGGCACGTGACGTGTTAGGCTGGATAGGGTTTTGCTAGGGATAGGACCGTGATTGGTTAGATTGGAAAGCATTTGGTTTTTTAAACGTTGAATGCTGTTGTTCATGACCAGGTTTCTTCACTAAAACTTGTGAGTTATACGTTTGATTTGTGCGAAAGTTCTGGTTCTCGAGCTTCATGCACAAGCTTAATGCATGTGGCAAATCAGTAGGCTCTCGAATACCAAGGAGTCTTGGCAAGTCTCCTTTTAAACCTCTGATAAACGTATCTAAGGCTTTGTTTCTATAGGTTTGCGTTAGCAATTGAAGGGGCTCTGGTCCGATATCCATGGAAGCTTTATTATCCAAGATTAAAGACAGGTGTGAGTATACAGTATTGTAAAACTCGTGAATCGTTTTTCCGCCTTGGACCAGTCGTATCATCTGGTATTCTAATGTTCCCAAGTCGCGCTTGTCGGCGTAACGCATGGATAGGTACTGCGAGATGCTGGCCCAATTAAGGGGAGTATTCAAAGACTCTAATGCGATGTCCGCATTTCCAACCACCTTATTTCTTATTACGTTCAGTATACCGAAATATTTTGGTGTATCTTTCAAGTGATCATAGACCCCCAAAACTCTATCGACACTTTTCTTCCAGGAGCTAAACTCGCCTGGATCACCAGAAAAGTCTCTTATACTCCTAACAATGCCAGGGATTGTTTCGAAATCAGAAAGTCTGTTCCGAAAATCTGGGCTTACAATCCGTTCGTTCTCGGTATTAAGATCGGAACGAGGGCTAGAAATGTTCTGCCTAGCTATGGTTTGCATGAAATTAAGTCTCTACGACTCGTGTTACTATTGATGTTATTAATGCTTCTAAAGCAGGAGTAGCTTGAGGTAAATCTACCTCGACATGAGATGTACTAGTTGATTGGGTTGTAGAATCTTGATCCCTTCTTGAAGCACCTAAATTAATATTAGGATCGAATATGTTTAAATTATCGATACATGGATACATTATTCTCACAACGAGTAACTTCAGCATGAAGAACAACTGCCGCCAGTATTTGTTTTGGTGTTTGAGCAAACCGCGAGCCTGTCAATTATTATTTTTGCGATCGGTAACCACCTCTGTCAGTTAAAATGGAGTAGAACAACCATCAACTTAAGATGCGAAAAATTGACACATTAAACCCATACCTGGTGTACAATTGCTGTCATCTTATCTCCCAGTAGGTTGAAAGAAACACCTGTTGCGGCAAATATTCTGGTTAAAAAAAAAAACAATATAAAGTTTTTCTTTGGTACGGGTACCTACATATATATTTATTTATATTTCATTCTTAAAACACTCATTACATTCTTTAGAGGACCCTCAAACAAAATAAATAAAAGTGTTGAACATAGATAAGTGATTATACAAAATCCAATGAACATGATGAACTATAAAAATGTATTAAATTTTGTATATTGGAGTTTAGAATAACGTATAAATATTATTACGTACCATTTGTCCTTCGGTTGTATTGAAGGGTACTTCACCAGCTAACACAAATGTCCTTATAATAAAAGGCCCAACCATAAGTGATGTGTTCGACAGTTTTCCAATAACGTTTATGAAAGCGTGTGAATATAATTTTCGAAGAAAAGCTGAAAAACATAAAAAGGAAGTTTCCATAACTTCTGTAGATACCAATAAAAACAATATAAATTAAAAAAAAATTCAAATTCCTCTCGCTGTACCATTCAGTTGTACAACTTATTTGTAACAAAATAGAAAATTGGAGCTTGAGACCCGTACCATAACACAAAAGCTTATTTAAAAAATAAAATATCGCGATTCAAATCATTGAACTTTTTAATTCCCTCGACGAAAAATCGCAAGTGCGGTCCTAGCCTAAGGCGAATGGACCCAAATGCTTTGGCTTGAAAAGTCTCAAATCTCAAATGATTTAAAGAAATTAATCCCAATATCTGAACATTAGAACTCAAGTTGTAAGCATTGGGTATGATACAAAAATCTGTCATAGACATTTTTTTCCTGAAGATTCGGAGTTTGTTAAGAAGGTTTTATAAGAAGAAGAGAATTTTGTAATCGCATTACAATCGGCCGACAGATTTTTTTTTAAATAAAAAGAAGGCTATGTACGTATATAAAATTATGCAAGATTCTACACTGAAAAAAATATCGTTCGTAATATCAATAAACGGCGAGTATTAAAATATTATTCATTGTCGCTATTAACTTTTGTTTGTCACAATGAACGGTTAATAGTTTTAGAAAATCTGAATTAATAAACGATTATTGAGAGAATAAACAGCCATTAATTAAAAGCAGGATTCACAAAATAATTAAACATTTATTATTTCTATTATTCTGTTAATTGTGGCAGTAAATGTGTACGTACGGATAATTAATGAGAATTATTAAAATCAATTAACGTTTATTGACAGAACGAATAGCTATTAATTAAATTTAGTTTTCTTATAATAATAAATGGTTAATTGTTTCAATTACTGTTTTATTAGTATTTATTTATTAATAATAATAATAATTATAATAATTATTAATAATAATTTATTAATAATAAATGGTTAATTGTTTCAATTACTGTTTTATTAGTTCAATGAACTCATACATTATTTAAAGCGACCTTTCAATTAATAAACGATAATTGATTTAATAAACTTTTAATAAAGTTTTGAATATAACAAACAGTTAACTATAATTTGTTAATTAGTTCTGTATACTCAAACGTTGCTTTTAACAGTGTTTTTAGCTAATAAACGTTTATTGAAATAATTAACTTCTATTAAATATAAAAGTAAGATTTAAAGATATATAAAAAGAACTGTTTCTATAATTTGTTCATTCAATTAATAAATGTTCATTGAATGAATAAGTATGCATTCTTTACCTAATATTCATAAATTAACGTGGAAAAATTTATCAGACTAAATTTTTGAGGACTCAAGCCAAATATCATTTTTATTTGAATGCAGTTGCAAAGTAGATATGAAAATTATTTCGGTTTAAGTGGAGTGAATGAATTAAAATCAATTAGAAAGTTCAAGTGACCTCAATTGAGGTAACTTGAACTTTTTAAATGATTGCAGTTGCAAAGGTTAATATTTTTCCTAAAAACTGAATTTGTATTATACGTACATATGGATTTTCAGCGTTATTTGAACTAATATAATCCTGGGTATAGACCCTCACTGCTTAACGATTTGCTTATTACAACATGCCCAGGAGTTATTTCACAAAGTTAAATGCACGAATGAGGACACAAGTGAACACTCTGTACACAGGGTGTTCCACAGCTACCCCACCAGACGGAAAGGATAGATTTCTAAGCCTATTTTAATTTAAAATCCTTTTTTTGCCAGAGTAAAATCAATTCTCAAAGTTATTTGAGCAAGAATGTTTAAACCTGGGCTCTTACTCTTAAAATATATAATTTTAATTATATTTTTATACAATTATCTTGTTTATCGAGTCATTCACTGTTTTAACGAACGCATTCATTAATTTAATAAACGGGCAATTATTTTAATAAATCGTTAATAAATAAATTGAACGAAGGATATGTTGCTTCTTGCCGTTGTAAAAAAGTGCCGTTATTTATTTTAGGAAGGCATCCATTGTCGTAATTAACGTATTTATTGAATCAATAAACCATTAATTATTTTAACAAACTATTCATTGTTTTTATAAATCGTTAATAAATAAATTTAACGAAGAGTTATTGCTTCTATGTATCTATACAGTGATGAGTTTTTTTTTCAATAAATCGGTCACTGTTTTAATGATCGTATTAATTAATTCAATAAACTATTTACTTATTTAATAAACAGTTTATTAATAAATTACAGGAAAAGTCTACTCCTTCTTTATTTTGTTTGCAGTGATCACACTTTAAACAAAAAGTGTGCCAGACTAATCATTTATCGACAATAATTTCTAATTTGTAGATAATATTACTTTTTGTGTGTAAGTCTGATGCTGCTATATGACTCGTTTTGCTTAAGCTGAAAAAATATAATAAACTTTTATATAATTTGCTTCTTTTTTGTAAGATATTTATTTAATTAATTTCTAATTATTGTCGTCGCATCGTGAACAAATACCGTTTTTAAAAGAAAAATCGTATTTTTCCCATTAAATAGTATCAGGCGAATCTATAAACAAATCTTAAAGGTTACTTAACTTTAAAATATCTCTAAACAGCTCTTAAGTATGAAATCGGTATCTATAATCAATTTTCACATTTAAGTAACTTAACTTAAAGGCCTCTTAACTTAAACGCCATCAACCGCGTTTAAGGGTCACTTAAAGGCATTTTAAAATGTATTTTGACATATCGATTGTCATCTTTGAAATTTTGAAGTTTCAAATTGTGAGTTTGTAGGTATTGTTTGTTGTGATATTATGTTAGAATTATAAAAATGCAACGATTTAAGAAACATAAAATTTGTATTGATTAAAGTATGTGTACGCGCAAAGAAATTTCGTCCACGCTTCCCGCTTAGCCTTTGAAGTGTTTGTATCGACACTTTCTTCCTCGTTGTTGGAAGAGAATCTGTACATAAAATAATTCTGTTTTGTAGTGTATTACTGCAAATTCCAAAAATAAAAAAGTTTCCTTGTAGGAGGCATCCCAATTTTCAGATCTTTTTCTTTTACTTTTATTTGTGGCAGCGGTGTGGGTGTGTGTTCGATAGCCATTTTTTTTTTGATTTCACAAATAAAACAATGTGTCTTCCAATTATTTACTGAAAGAAGGTGTCACAAAACAGCTGTGTTGTATAAAATGAAGCAGCATTTGTTTTTTTTCTGTACTAGATTTTCACATTCTTTTACGTTACGTGACACAACCATTGTTTAGTTAAGTACCAATGAAAAATCGATTATAGATACGAATTGAAGTTTCGTCATTTAAAGCCAAATTAAATATTTAAGTATGCTTAACTAAATAACCTCTAAGATGCAGTTTAATAAAATCTTATAGATACGGCTGTATGTGTTTAAGTGAAGTCTTCCTACTTTTGTCTCATTGAAAATACAAAAAAGGAATAATAGTCGCGGAAAAGGCTTACGGGAAATTAAATCCACAATCCTTAAGTTAAATTTCTTAAGAAATCCAACCATACAAAATAACACACTCCCGACACAAATACCGAATCCGCTTAAAATGTTTTTTATCACATCAATTATATTTTTTCACACGACTTACGATTTGTTTACGATTTGAATACCGTTACTCGTCTTTCCAGTATATCTTTATCAGAGTATATCTAATAATGAGTAGGGACACTCTCTACACATATGCAAGTCCTACGATCCCAAATAAAAACAAGAAAAAAAAAACAAACAATAAGCGTGATAAGGTCCGAAGTATTAATTTTAATCCTTACGACAATTCACTAATGTAAGAAAAACCCACAATATTTTTTTCAAGTACCACCACAAATAATCTCATTCGTAAGATATATAAATGCAACATTTTTTCATAAGGTTTTTTTAAAGGCGCGATAGGTTGGTTGCTTGTGTGCGTATTTTTTCTCTGTGGCGCTCTCTTCTTTCGAGTGACCATATTCTTTTTTTTCGTGATACTGGATTTATTTCTGTTGATTAATTTTTTTAATGATATAGACCATATAAATGAATCTTAAATTTGTATTTCATTTTTAAATATTAAAATATTCATTTTTTATTCTCAAAAAATAAAACGAAGCCATTTTTGACTACGTAGTAGCAATAGTATTTTTACTTTTTTAGTGTTTTTTTTTTAAATAAATTGGTCACACTAGAAGTGGATTAAGAATTGTTTACATTTTTTTTTCATAATGTATTTTTAAAGGCGCGACGAGTTGAATTTTTATCTCTCTTTCACCATCATACTTCTTATTTTCATCTATTTCTCGTTTCTGTGTACTTAAAAAAAATTTACTGATAAGAAACACGTGGACAGTGGTCCTACTTATTATTAGATATACTCTGATCTTTATTCTACCTCGAGAAATATATGCCTCATCTCTTTTTTTTGCATTGTCTTCTTATCCTAACTGCCATCTCTGTTCAACACAGTCCAATCACAACATAACTACAGCCTTTATTGTGCTTCCCCTGTTTCTCTAAAAATTCACCAAATACTTTTTTTGTCATTAACCCTTTTCTTTGATTTCTATTCTTCTATGTTTCTTTTCACTTTTGATCACGGAGCTACGCTTTCATTCATTTGTTCCTCGATTTTACTATCATCCTTATAATTTATATCTGTGTTTCCATTTCATTATATGTATCTCAACAACAACAACAGATATGTTGGAAAGTTTGACGAATTCACTCCTCGCGTTGGTCGGTATTTAGCAGGTACCTACAATTTGTAATTAAAATAGTGTCAGTTCCTCAAAAAAAAACTACATGAGTAAACAGATCTTTATTGAAATCTGGAAATGCCCAAGAGTCATTTGAAGTTATCACGATACTTTAAAGATAAACGAAGATTTTATATTTAATATACATACGAGTAATATAGTAATGTTAACATAATGCTAAATTCGTTTCAAATTGGCAAAATCAATCCTCTCTTTTTTTTTCAAGGAAATTGATCTTGACATAAACATATTAAATTTCAGTGTTATTACAATTAAAATATAATTATTGTCTTACTCCAAAGAACAATATACGCAAAACTACATAAATGCAAAGCTTACGAAAATGCGTTAGGAAACTTGGATTGTGTTTAAAAACATTTTTTTCTGCTCTTTTCGACAAACAAACATCCATAGAAATGTGGTTATTTTTGTACTTTTGCTAAAAGTACTTAGCTATTGTATTTATGCCTTTAGTACGAATATACGAAAAAGTTATTTTCAGCTCACAAATGTATTAATTTATTAATTTACTTTTTTTTAGATATATATGGGTTGAAATAAAATGAGTTTCACACTAAATTTATATACAAATTTATTGTGGCTATAATTAAGTTGCAAAAGGTATGTTTTAATTTTTCAAATTTTGTTGAGCTCACAACTTTAGTTGAATGCCATTCGCGTTGGCCAAACAAAAGTGGGAGCACTTCTTTCTTTACCTAACGAACATTTCTTTCGTTCAAATTGGTTTGAAGACGGCGTCTACTAAAGCACGCCACGCCATGCCATTCTGAATCGAACAGTTGGTGTTGGTGCAATCAAATCACTCATCGTCTCATTGAGTTGTATTGTAAAGTATTTATAAAGTGGTTAAAGTAAAGTGTTCTATTGAATTTGCTTAAAAACTTTGGCGCAAAATTTTAAAGAGTACTCGTTTAAGCAATAAAACCGGCTCTACTTAACGCAGTCGTCTAGCTTGGAGACTTTGTCTAACTTTTTCATAATTTTAATCAAGTTAGACAACTCTTCTAACTAATGTGGGTTTTACAACAGAACCTAAGCGAATTTGCGTTGAACAATCCTTAATTTGACAGATACACAACTCACACAACTACAAAAACACAAAAAAAACAAAAAACAAAAAAAGAAAAAAGAACAGACAACTTCAAACCAAATGATTTTTCGCCGAAAAAAGTGCATTTTATATACTACCACGGTACAGATTTTGATTGTTTATAAGTTATTTACATTATTTTAGATGGAAATAAAGTATAAATCGCAAATTCACAGCATAAAAATTCAATTTGTTGTTGCAAAGTGCGGATTCATTTTGCTATACTCGTATCGGCCGACGTGCATAAGTAAGATAAGTATGTACATTTGTATGTAAGATTTGTTAATCGTAGAACACTTTCGTACGATTGTTTGGAATTTATAATATTCAGAGTCTATTTACAAAGAACATCTTTAAAAAATCGAATAAAACATGAGTAAACATTTTTTCTTCGATTTGCTTTCGTATATAATGACCATTGTCAATATGGATAAAGTATACTTTTAAAAGATAAACAAGCTATTTGCTGCTGTTAAAGTAAGACGAGCTCTTTAACGTTAAAGTATAGTTTATGTCCTTTAAAATTAACAAAAAGTCGGTTCTCGTTTTATACTCAATATTTAGAGTCGACTTCCATTCTAAAATTGATTTAGAGTAGGTTTTAAATGTTTAAAATTTTGCGCCTTTAAAATTAAAAAAAATTTAATAAAAATTGAGACTGCTGTTTGTTGCTGCCGTTCGTTGCTGCGTTCGTTGAGACGTTGGCCTAAAATATATTTATTGAGTTTACGCTGCCGGCTGTCTGCGGATTATCAAGGTAATTTTATCCCCGAAATGTAGGTATTTTATAATTGACTTGATTGTGTTTCTATATTTATTGTAATATTAACATTCATTGACGACAAACAACTGATACACTTGTATATTCTACCAAGTTGCTTATAGACAAAATTTCGTTACAAAAAAAAGCACCTGATGGAAAGCCATTTTATATATATATACATATATGCAATTATGCATATTCTTCATATCGTCATCGTTCAATGAAAATTTCATAAGTCTACATTTGCAAAAACTTTATACAATTATTGAAGTTATGTCAATAATTTGTATGCTGCTATCGCTGCTGCTGCCGCTGCGTAGGGTCAGTTGGGGTAAATGTAAACATGGGGTAAATGTAAACGGTCGTTATTTTCACGTTTTAAAACAAATTGTAGCAACCCAGACGAAAAAAAAATCAAAATATGGAATGTCGCGACACCGGTGCATTTTATGTCTTTCAGTGGTTGTTCGGATTTCGTTGAGAATTTTAGTCGTGAAAAAAAGCTGTCTCTGAAAAGTGAAATTCAAGTTTGTGAGTGTTTGTGATTTTGAAAAAAAGTTGATTATATTGAAAACGTAAGTATTATTTTCTTGTTATATATGTAAATAAAAGTGCATTGAAGTAGTTCCTGTGAAAACACCAAGCTCTTGTCATTCCTTGTATGTTTTTTTGCATGTTTACATTTACCCCAGTAATTGAAGCATATGGGGTAAATGTAAACGTCGCTTTTCCTGTATCTTTTTTTCGCTTGACTCTATTTCTAGCGTTTAAAATGCCCCGAACATATACAAAGAAGAAAACACAAGTAAATTATAGTGTAAACGATCTTCAAAACGCTGTACGAGATGTGTTGAATAAAAAAATTACATTACCGCGCAGCCGAGGAAAAATACAAAATCCCGAAATCGGTCATCTTTCAAAGAATTAATGGCCGAAAATCATCATTAGATGCAATTGGGTCAGGGCGAGCACCCTCCCTTCTAAAATCGACTGAAGATGAAATAGTTAAATGTATAATTACTCGTGCGAACATGGGATTACCCTGTGACAAACATGAGCTTAAGGAACTTGTTGGAGAACATGTAATAAACAGCGGAATAAAAACTCCATTCAAGGACGATACCCCAGGTGAGGACTGGTACTTGGGATTTATGAAGCGCCACTCGGAGATAACTTTAAAAAAACCAGAACATCTGCAAAAATTGAGAGCTCGAGTTCTGAGGAGTCAGAAAATGAAAAAATCATCGAATATGATGAGGGTAGCCCATGGAATGAGGAGTTTGATGACGACGATGACCATGAGCAATTAGAACCTGTTGGTTCCAAAACACTTAATGAAGGCCAGTTTCTCCTGATACAATTAAAAGGAAGTAACAGACTATTAGTTACCTTCAGAAATGTTTGTGTTATAGAGTCCGTTGGAGAAAACAACGAAATTCAAGTGGTGCTATTGAAAAGTATGGACACCACAAAAACAACTTTTGCATTGATGCCGACTGAAAAAAGGACAGTTCTTTTGGGAGATATACTTGGAATTCTACCAAATCCCAACTCTTAATATGTTAAAAGCACGTATTTACTACAAATTTAAGAAAACCATCAATGTAAAAGAAAATTGAAGAATGAAAACATTATTTTCTTTTAATAACTACCTACCTAGGTACCTGTATCTTGTTCCTAACAAAAAGCTTTGAAAGCATAAAATTAAATATAATTTTTTTAGTAAAAATACTTTTGTTTTTATTTAAAAAAAATATTAAGGTCCTTTTTCAATTCTTTTTGATGGGTAATATTCATTTTATGGGGTAAATGTAAACATTGCGGTAAACAACTTTTCAAGTGAATAATTCAAATGAAATTTATATCTGTTTACTTTAACCCCATAGGCGATCTCCTAGCACTTAGGGAACAGGAGTTAGTTGTCCACATTTACCCCAGAATTTTTAAAATTTTGGGGGAAATGTAAACAAGGAAGGGGTAAATGTAAACACTATCCAAAATCGTGTTTGTGTTTTTATGCATTTATTTACACTTAATAAGTAGAATACTAGTTTTCTAATTATATAATATCCATTTTCAAAAATTAAAAAAAGAATAAAATTTAATACATTTATATTTTCTGAAAAAATATTTCTCTAAAAAATGCAAAAACTGTCCTCATTTACCCCAACCGACCCTACATTATAAAACCAAAATTATTAAGAGATGATGCGTTTGTTTCTATAATAAAATAATTAGTAACGTTGCTGTCTGACTGCCCATCAAATCACTTTTTATCCCAAAAATATTTTAAATGTTGATTTCCAGTATACTTCTTATTCTTATTGACCAAGAGACCACAGCAATTTGATTGATTGATTGATAACAAAAAATAAAATAATTAGTATATACATAATTAGATAGTCCTTAAGTAGTTATTAACAAATGTGAGCGTCTTGTTTGCTCTAGTGGGAGCATTAGTGCGTAATAATTGCCATAACAACTTTACCATAACATCAAAATGAGCTAAGCGCCCTGATTACAAATATCGACATCCAAGACGTTTCCAAGGCAGCCTTCAGCCTGCAAAACGCGATAAGAATAGAGTAAGTCTTGCACGAAGAAGGTCGCCTGCAAAACATCTTGGACGTGGATATTTACGATCAGGGGTCTTAGATCTACATTTTGAAGTTATTGCAAAGTTGTTTTTACAATTATTTAGACTGGACAAAACTGCATACTTGAATTTTATGCAGTATTACGCAATATTGCTTCCACTAGAGCATACAAGACGCATAAGGACTACCTAATAATGTATAGATATACTAATTATTTTATTTTTTGTTATCAATCACACCCAAAAATTGCTGTGGATTTAGTCTAATAGTATCATTTTAATTTCATCAAACTAAATTATTAATGAAAATTTATTGCAATATTATAACTATTGACGACAAAAATCAGCAACACTTGTGTGAGTATGGTAACTTGCTGTGGGTCAGCAAATGTTGTTGGTGTTGCTCGTGTTGTGGGCACGATGACTTGCTCTGGTATTTCTCGATCGCAGCTGGTTTGTTTATTGAAGTTTGTAATTTTCGATACCCAAGTACATTTATCACTTTTCTTCCTATTCGAATACATCTTTTATTTATTGACTTTGCTATTTGATCACCTGAAATGTAAGCCGTTTGATATTTTCTTTAAGATATTTGGCAAACAATTTTTTTTTTAACTATCGGTGTTGGTTGTTCATCTTAAACAAACACCTTTCATCATACTCTGAACCATGAATGTAAAGTCATTATTTTATTGAGCCCATCATACAAAATTCATTTAAAGGCAAATAAGAATATTTTAAAGGTAAAACTCTAAGGTTAACAAACTCATCGGGATACTTGAAATATATACAGTGTTGGCCAAAACATTAGCAACTAAAACTACCTCCATCATTATGTCTTTCAAAAATGAGTAACTAAAACAAATCATGTTAATTTTTTTCTAAAATGTAATACATTATGTATGTACTTCTGAATAGACAACAAGAGAAATTAGTTTTCAAAACAGTTCATTAAATATGATAAAAGTAGGACAGTGAACCCAATTTTTCGCTGGTCAAAACAAAAGCAACTTTTTATTACTACCTCTCTTTTTCTTATTAATAAATAGAAGTTAGACCGTTAACTAAAAAATTCATTGCTCATAGTAAAGGTGTTGGCAAAAAAGTGCAGTTGAATCTATTTATTAGGTATTATTCAGTTCACTAGCAAGCTGATCAGTGTTCTTAGCTAACGTTTGTAAAATGGCCCGAAACAAATTCTCTAACGAAATAAAAGAAAAAATTATAAAAGAATATAAAATTGGAAAGAGTCAAATTAGTTTTTCGAAAAAATATTCCATTCCAAAATCAGTGATTTGCCGATTAGTAAAATTTTATAAATCCACAAAGTCATTCCAAACGATTCATCGAGGTGGCAGACCAAGAAAAACAACAGAACTAGAAGATTCTGCTATAATAAAATCAATCAAAAAAGACCCTTTTATATCATCGCGAGAAATAAGAGTCCAACTCGACCTGGGCGTAAGCGCGAAAACAATCCTGATACGAGCTGTTGATGGTGGACTAAAATCCTTCAAAGCTGTAAAAAAGTTTTTTATTTCAATCAAAAACAAGCTGGCGAGATTAAAGTTTGCTCATGACCAAATCAACTGGACCGTTAGAAAATGGAGGAATGTACTCTTTTCGGACGAGTCCAAATTCAATTTCAAGGGTTCCGATGGTTTCCGTCGTGTTCGCAGACCAGCCAAAGAGGCACTAAATCCACGTTACTCCAAAGCTACTGTAAAACGTGGAGGAGGAAACGTAATGGTGTGGGGATATTTTTCAGGGCATGGACTGGGAGCGATTCACCAAATAGATGGTACAATGGATCGTTTTATGTACCGTGACATTTTACAAAGGGTAAAGCTGCCACACGCTGAGGATCAGTTGCCTCTGAAATGGATATTTCAGCAGGACAACGACCCAAAGCACACGTCCAATACGGTTAAGACGTGGTTACAATGGCCAGCACAGTCCCCAGATCTCAATCCCATAGAAAATCTATGGGAAATTGTAGATCGACGAATTGTAAGGACTAATTGCAAGAATACATTACATTACATTTTACACTACTCCGTAGATAAATCTACGAAGTAGGGACACTGAAAAGCACTGGCAACTGAGGCCATCGGCTTTAGACAATACAACAGAGAGAGACACACAGAAAGAAAGAACAACAGAAGAAACACATGTCAACAGCACACAGTTGGTATTTGAACGGTCCCCCATCCAAGTACTAACCGCGCGCAATGATGCTTGATTTCGCTGATCGATGGGAAGCGATGCTTTCATCAAAGCCAAGGCCGTTGACTAATTGCAAGAATAAAAGTGATCTCCTTGAACAAATTAAATTGGCTTGAGAAAGTATCCCAAACAGCATAATAAACAATTTAATTGACTCCATACCTCGAAGATGTGATGAAGTGATAAAAAACAAGGGGTTTGCTACCAAATACTAGCAATATTTTATATAGTTTAAAAAAAAATATGTATTTGTTAAAAGTTGCTTTTGTTTTGACCAGCCTAATATTGAACTAATTGTACTAATTTTGCTATATTTAATGAACTACTACAAAAACCATTTTATTTTATTTCCCACTAGAAACTGTAAATATTTATTTAAATTTTAAAAACAAAAATATACCATGATAGATTCTTAAATTTGTTTTTTAACTTAATAATGGAGGCAATTAAAGTTGCTTTTGTTTTGGCCAACACTGTACATAGGAAAACCTTTCTGAGGTTAAAACCAAAATACTGAACTGCTATCTTAGCGTTCATTAACATAACAAATAAAGCAAAAGACTTTCAATTAATTTTTTTTTTATTTTTTTTTTTATTTTTAGCATTCGTTATTATTTCGTGCGCTGTTTCTGTATTTTCATTAGTTATCATTTAAAGTTGTCTTAAGTTTTCATTATATAAGTTATTTGTGAATTAAAAAATATGATTTGTTTTATCTGTAAAGAGAAAATTTGTGCTGTGAATGCCTTTATAGAGCATTTAAAAAAAGTTCATGATTTAAATACATATAGTAGTTTTAGATGTATGGAAAATAATTGCATACAATCATTTCAAAATTTAGGAAGTTTTAAAAAACATTTAAATAGAAAACACGTGCCGTGCTCAACACGACATGTAACTGCCACTATTAGCTCTAATCAAGGAAATATGAAACAAAACAGTTTTGTCGAAAAGAATGATATATTTGATAGTTTCGGGGAAAATTCGGAAACATGTGAAACTAATATTCCGGAAATTAAAAATTTCAATGTTGAAGACAGTTTGAATGAAATCTTTACCTCTGCCGCTGGGTTTGTTTTAAAACTACACGATAATAATAGTTTTTCAAGGAAAACTTGAATTGTTTAAATTGTTTTCAAATAATAAGCTCGCAAAAGAAAACATCGTATTCCATAACGAATTTTTAAGTCTTATATCAAAGTGTCAAAACCCTTTTAGTTATTGCAATACGGAATACAAACTATTTGACTGGTTACAAAAAAAAGATTTGTTAGGAAGCTTAAATGAATTTTCGGTAAACAATGAAATTGATGTCGTTTTTCAAAACGGAAACCTTATATATGAAGAAAAAATCACTCAAGGTGTCTTAATGCCACTAAAGTTCCAATTTAAAAAATTTTTTGAGTGTGGAGACTTGTTAAAAACAACGATTCTTCATATGGAAACATTAAGTAAAGAAAAAAAAAATCAAATTTCATTCAGAGTGATCTTTGGAAAAAAAAAACTAAAATGTACCCAGGAAAAATACTTATTCCATATTTTCTGTACGCAGATGAGTTTGAAATCAATAATCCCTTAAGCTCTCATGCTGGTGTTCATTCAATATGTAATATTTATTATTCCTTTTCCTGCCTCCCGTGGAAAGAATCGAAGTTAGATAACGTATTTTTAGCGGGAATTATTAAATCAAAAGATTTAAAATCGTTTGGAAATGATAAATGTTTTCAAGCTTTGATAAAAGAGCTTAAAAGTCTTGAAGTTGATGGGGTTGATATTAATTTTAACGGTGATGATAAAACAAAAGTATATTTTGCTCTAGGCATTGTGTTAGGAGATAATTTGGGGTTAAACACAATTTTAGATTTTAATAGATCATTTTCAGCAAATTCATATTGTAGGTTTTGTAAAGTCAAAAAATCTGAAGCGCAGTCGTTATCCGTTGAACGAAATGATTTATTAAGAAACCGTTCGAACTACGAAGAAGATGTTCTTCTTAAAAATTCTTCGGAAACTGGCATACAAAATTATTCTCAACTAAATGAAATTCCATCTTTTCATGTTGTAGAAAACCATTGCGTTGATCTTATGCACGACTTATTCGAAGGGGTTTGTCACTACGATATTTGCCATATTCTTGAATATTTCATAAAAACGGTTTGTTATTTTACGTTGGAAACCCTTAATTTAAGGAAACAAACATTTCAATATGGTGCGATAGAGATTGATAACATTTCAGGTAGATAAAAAGTAATCATTTAAAAAACAAACATTTAAAAATGACAGCAAGAGAAATGATGTCATTCGTTTCTTTAATTCAGATAATGGTTGAAGATTTAGTGCCAGATGATGACGAGGTATGCAAATTTCTTCTTAATTTAATCGAAATGATTGACTTACTGCTCTCTTTTGAAATTTGCGATGATATCATCTCAATGTTGAAAAACAAAATTGAAATTCACAACACGTCTCGCAAAAATATTTGTTTGACGTTAGCCAAAAAATATCAGCTAAAAGCCGCATTCAAGTTACTTAACAGATTAGATCACCGTCACTCCTACTTTCGAATATATGAGAAACATAAAGTAGAAAGTAATTTTAGCGATATAGTGTCAGAAATTTTAAAACTTCCTAAGACGAACTTAGAGTTTTACTCTAAAGCTGAAATCGAAGGTTACAAATACCAAAAGAATTTCTATATAGCCCGATTTAAATCAGACGTAGAACTCTTTGTTATAATAGACATTGTTCTTTTTAAAAAAGAAGTCGTTTTTTTGTTTTGCCATAAGCTTAACATAATTCAATACAATCCCCACATATTATCTTTTGAAATCGACGAAAACCAGTTGGGTGGATTTTCTGTTATTTCTTTAAACGATATTGTTGGACCACCAATAACTTTAATTAAAACCGCTGCAGGTAAAACGGTACTTAGAGTTAAAGAATATTTTGTTTCAAATTATCAGATATGAAAATTTTTCTCGAATCGATGGGTAATTATTTTTTTTAAACACATGTTGAGGAGCAAGCGAACAAAAGCGGAACTGTCTAATGTATTTTTGTTATTGGAAGACGTACGAAACTAGCGATATACGTTCATTTTGTATAAATAGTTTAGAACCGGTTTTATTAGAAAATTATTCAATTCAATTTTTTAATTTGAGCTTTAAAGACCCGTTAATGTGAAGGAAACTAAACAAATTTAATGTAGAAAAGTCCGCTTTTGTTTATTTATTAATATGTTAACATGATGCTTCCAATTTGTACCAACTTTTATGGTTGATTGATTAGACTTCCTTTCTCACAGAGTTTTCTTTTATATTTTAAATTTTAATTTTATTGCGAATTTTAAACAAGCACAATCGTAAATAATATTAGATATATTTAATCATATATATATAATTAATTACAATAGTATTGATTTTTTTTGACATCTTAATGTTAAAATTACAATGACCTAAGCTTAAAAAATAATTTCTGCCAAAACACAAATAAACTCAAGTAATTTAATTCGTCTTGTGTATTCTTGTGTTAGCTAGGAAAATAATATTACTGCAATGGTGGTTATTTTTCAGATTTGTAGATCCCACAAAAAATAATAAAAATCTAATAGAGTTTCAACATTCTTGCAATTAAGTGAAATAAAAAAAAAAGCTCTATAAAACAAAAAAAAAGGAAGAGTTATATTATATGCATAATATGTCGTCATTCCTTAATTTTTAATAAAGTTAAATATTTTTTTTTTCAATTTTCCTTGGTTAAGCAGGTGCGCAATTTTAAAAAAATTGACAAAATCTTATGTCATTATTTTATTTCCTAATTCCTAATAGATATATAGAGAGATTTGAAGATAGAAAGATAAATTCTTTATTTACTCGTAGTAAAACAGTTCTACACTATTTCTTCCTTATTTCTTATTCCTAATAGGTATAATTCAAAAAATGTTAAATGACTTTCTCAAATACTATTTTGTATTATCTATTCCACTTTTTTTAAATTATTTTTGATCACTGAAAAATTTATATCGTACAATACTAAATATATAAGGAACAATAGGTAGTTTTAATCGTTACACATGGCATCGCCGCCGCTACCGCCGAAGCAAATTATGAACGCTGACGTGGAACTGGAACTTGAGGAAGATATTATGATATCAAAATCTATAGAATTAGAGGTTATGTCAGATTCAGAATTGGACAAAATTTTGACAAACTACGAAACAACAACTATTGTTCACATAGATCCATATGACGAGCTGACAGATTTATTGAAATCCTGGGACCAATTAGAATTATTGGATCAGTTTAAAAGTAAGTTAAAATTTTGTTTAAAATATTTCAGAAAAATATACTTAAAAACAAAAATATACTTAAAAACATGCACAGTAAAACATTAGCTGTGTTTTATTTTCCCCCAGATCTGATCCGGATTGGATTTTGTTTTCAAAATAACACGTATAACAACAAATACAAATCTGGGGGAAAATAAAATACAGCTATTGTGTACATTTAAAATAATCAAAAATGGCTAGTATCGGTAGGGATCCTTTATGCTGTTATAATTCAATAAACGACTTTATTCGAAAATTTTGGTAGATTAACTTAACCCCAATTTTGACTTATTTTCTCAGTGGGTTTTCTTTTGAAAAAGGAGGGTTTAGTGCAGGAAGTTTTTTTACATGAATAATATTTCTGAATATACGAGTATTTCACAGTCAATATTTAAGATAAGCTCATCTCCAAATAATTCGTTTTAATTAGTTAAGTTAGTTTTTCATCAAATATTTGTTATAGGTAGATCAAGAAAATTATTGAAATATGTATCTTTAAAAACAATTAATTTCAACATATGATTTCAGGGGATGGCATAGATATCGAAGTTTTAAAAAATATCGAGTGTCATCACCTTGAAAAAATTCTATCTCCATTTAAATACCGAACATTGATTATGTTCGAAGCCAACTTAAAAGAGTGGCGAGAGACGATTGGAAAGCCCCTTTTGATGTACTCCAATCCAGGATTTGGACCTTTTCGCAGCACTCAACATTCATCTGGAGCATCCTCCCCGTATCCAGTTTTATCAAGGCCAAATGTTATAAATTCTCCGACCTCGCCAAGAACATCCAAATCACCAAATTCTCCTAACTTGGTATCTTTGGGAGACATTTTGAACAGCAACATAAAAACTTTAGCTTTGGCTGAAAGCTACGAGAAGACAAACAAATTGCAGGACCACCAAAGAGCATACCTTATTACTGCAAAAGCCAATTATTTTGACCAAAGCAACATTCATTTGGATTTACATTCCAGTTACAAAATGGAAACGGAGATTGTAGAAAGATTTCCAACTGAAAAATTGGTAAGCAGTATAGATTAATTTCATGCTCATACTATAATTCAAATTTTCAAAACTTTGAAGGAATATTATCGAACAGGTAAAAGAGGCAAAATTTACAACAAGTATTGTAACTTGAAATCTTCTTTCAAACCGAATTTATCAGCAAATACAACTTCAAACTCTACGGCAAGTGCAACCAAAATTCAAGAAAAAACACTGCATTTTTTATTAAATTTATCTTCACTTTTTGGTATATTATTTGTTTTGCAAAATGAGGGCAACGTTATTTTACTTCGACATAATGTTGAATTGGTGAAACAAAATTAATTATTCGCTAAAATTGTGAAGATCACTTCAAAAAAAGGAACAAAAAAACAATATAATAATATAATATATACATACTCGTATGTAGGTACATATGTTGATATACCTATCCAAAGCTAATACAAAATTAGTAATATCCGTATTATTTTTTTTATTTTATTTTTATTTTATTTCGTGATTGTTTAATAACTGTAAGATACAATATCTTATAAGATAGTTACAAACTAATTTTACAGAGTTGAGCAAGAAATACGTTAAATTAATATTAAAATTCAAGCTAAATTAAGATACAATTTTAGAATTTTAATTAAGTACTTAACGAAAAATGTCTTCTTAAAATTTTTTAATTCTTGTCGTGTTTTGAATTTCTGTTATATTGCGCGGTAAGGAATTCCAAAGCCGGATTGAATTTACAAAAAATTGGCGCTCGGATGTTAAATATGAATAGCGAGGATGAATCAATTGACGAGATCTATGCAAGGTAGCAAAACGAATTTTGTTAAAACAGTATTGTGGTTGGCGTGTAGTCAGTATGTCAGAGAGCAAAATCAAACTCCGGAGTTTGATATAATTTTCAAATGGCATATCCACCAGCAGATTAGCAAAATTACCTAATCGATCGTATCTTCGTAGGCCAAAGACATAACGAATAGTACTGTTAAAGGCAACATTGAGTTTATGTTTACTTGCGTAGTTGCAGTTGCAGTAAATTTCGCACCCATATGTCAGAATCGGTAGTATTAAGGTCTTGGCAAGAAGTAAACGTGTTTTTACTGGCGTAAAAGACTGGGTTACCCATAAAGCTCGTAGTACACCATATACTTTCCCAACAAGCCCATTTATGTGATTGTCCCAAGTCAAAAAGCGGTTAAAAGTCACTCCGAGATGTTTAGCAGTCTCAACGTACTCGATTGGAGCATTGCTCAACATAATCGGCGGAAAATAATTAAGATCTAGAGTATTACGATGTATAACTAGACATTTAGATTTCATTGGGTTCAAAATAAGACCATTTAAATGGGACCAATTTAAAATTTTTCCCAGGTCTTCATTGACACTGAAAGCTCCATGCTCAATGAGTCCAAGAGGGCAACTGAAATATAACTGAACGTCATCAGCATACATAAGACAGGAACAGTTATCAACCAAAGAGGGAAGTTCATTGACATAAATAGAGAACAGTAGAGGACCCAGTATGGAACCCTGAGGAACACCAGCAGCAATTGGCAAGAAATCAGACAGGCTGTCCCCAACTTGAACTGCTTGTGTTCTGTTACTCAAATCTTAATATATATAAATCTCGTGTCACGATGTTTGTCCTCAATGGACTCCTAAACCACTTAACCGATTATAATAAAATTCGCACACCATGTGCAGTTCGATCCAACTTGAGAGATAGGATAGTTTAAATCTCAAATTATAGTCGCAATTTTAATTTATTGCTAATTATTTGTCTGTTATTATTTGACAGTCACAATTATCTGTTAACTCCAAATGATTCTAACAGATGTCGATACCTTTCGACTGGGTTGAGTAAGTAATCAATAGATGGCGCTGCTATGGTAAATCTACGAACGCGTCATATAAGCTACACTAGCTGACCCGGCCACGCGTTGCTGTGGCTAAAGTTTTTGTTATATTACATTATAGTAAACAATCTAAGAGGAACAATAAGAGAACATCAGTCACGGAGTTCACTATGCTTTTTCACACAGATGGTATTTGTAAAAAAATATGGTGATCTCCTTATTTGACTTTCTACTACTATAACCCTTTAGTAACGGGTGATTTTTTAAGAGCTTGAGAACTTTTTTTTAAAAAAAAAACTGATAAAATTTGCAAAATCTCATCGATTCTTTATTTGAAACGTTAGATTGGTCCATGACATTTACTTTTTGAAGATAATTTCATTTAAATGTTGACCGCGGCTGCGTCTTAGGTGGTCCATTCGGAAAGTCCAATTTTGGGTAACTTTTTCGAGCATTTCGGCCGGAATAGCCCGAATTTCTTCGGAAATGTTGTCTTCCAAAGCTGGAATAGTTGCTGGCTTATTTTTGTAGACTTTAGACTTGACGTAGCCCCACAAAAAATAGTCTAAAGGCGTCAAATCGCATGATCTTGGTGGCCAACTTACCGGTCCATTCCTTGAGATGAATTGTTCTCCGAAGTTTTCCCTCAAAATGGCCAGAGAATCGCGAGCTGTGTGGCATGTAGCGCCATCTTGTTGAAACCACATGTCAACCAAGTTCAGTTCTTCCATTTTTGGCAACAATAAGTTTGTTAGCATTGAACGATAGCGATCGCCATTCACCGTAACGTTGCGTCCAACAGCATCTTTGAAAAAATACGGTCCAATGATTCCACCAGCGTACAAACCACACCAAACAGTCCATTTTTCGGGATGCATGGGCAGTTCTTGAACGGCTTCTGGTTGCTGTTCACTCCAAATGCGGCAATTTTGCTTATTTACGTAGCCATTCAACCAGAAATGAGCCTCACCGCTGAACAAAATTTGTCGATAAAAAAGCGGATTTTCTGCCAACTTTTCTAGGGCCCATTCACTGAAAATTCGACGTTGTGGCAGATCGTTCGGCTTCAGTTCTTGCACGAGCTGTATTTTATACGGTTTTACACCAAGATCTTTGCGTAAAATCTTCCATGTGGTCGAATAACACAAACCCAATTGCTGCGAACGGCGACGAATCGACATTTCACGGTCTTCAGCAACACTCTCAGAAACAGACGCAATATTCTCTTCTGTACGCACTGTACGCATTCGTGTGGTTGGTTTAATGTCCAATAAAGTAAACTGAGTGCGAAACTTGGTCACAATCGCATTAATTGTTTGCTCACTTGGTCGATTATGTAGACCATAAATCGGACGTAAAGCGCGAAACACATTTCGAACCGAACACTGATTTTGGTAATAAAATTCAATGATTTGCAAGCGTTGCTCGTTAGTAAGTCTATTCATGATGAAATGTCAAAGTATACTGAGCATCTTTCTCTTTGACACCATGTCTGAAATCCCGCGTGATCTGTCAAATACTAATGCATGAAAATCCTAACCTCAAAAAAATCACCCGTTACAATGAAATTATTTACGAACAAAGACGAAAATGTTGATGTTGGTATACAAATTCACTGGATTGAGATTTGAAGGGGAAGTACGTTGAACACAATTAATTGAAATGTTCTTACACTTGATATTAAGCATAAATCAGTAGGTACAAAATAAAAATTTATCAGATTTATTATTTCCATTTAATTTTATAACAAATATAAGTATATTACAGTATAATACAGTAAATAACATGTGACGCTTAAACTCATGAATGAGGTAGGCAAGGCAGACAGTCTTAAACTTTTAAACATTAATATCTATTTTTTTGAATTATAAATACTTTCAATTTAATTTAACACCAATCGGTGTACAATGTTTTTGGTTAACCTGTCTTTAGCTAACACAAATAGATTCGACGGTTTCCCAACACGTGAACACGCAACATATAGTTGCCCATGAGAAAAACATTAGCCACAGCAACGCGTGGCCGGGTCAGCTAGTAAGAGTATATGAGCTTCGTAGCACAAGGAGAAAAATTAAAGTTATGCATAAGTTTTTTACATAAATTGACATGGTTAACAGTGTCAAAAGCCTTTGAGAAATCAAGAAGAACCAAAAACGTTACCTCATCCTTATCCAACGCTTGTCTTATGTCTTCAGTGACGTTCAAAAGTGCAGTGATACAGCTGTGCTTTTTACGAAAACCAGACTGTTTAGGTGTAAGCATTGAGTTCGCTGTAAGATAAGCATTGATTTGTTTCTGCAAAATTTTCTCAAAGACTTTCGACAAGTAGGAAAGGACTGAAATAGGCCTAAATTCAACTCCTTTTGGGTTTTTTGGGAGTGGTATGATCTTGGCTACCTTCCAAAGGTCGATTACACTCCTGACATTAAAATTGTATTGAAAGCGAACGTTAAATAAGGCAACACAATTGGCAAGATCATATACAAAAATTTGGGGTGAATAGAATCCAATCCCACGGCGTTTGACTTTACAGAAAGCAAACCTTCAACAACATCGGCACTATCCACACGGCAAAAGCCAAAACCAAGATTAGCTGTCTGATCCGTAAATGTTAAAATTTCGGGTGTACACGACGAGGGCACCAGTGTCAATGGCAATGAAGGAAAGGTTTTATTGAGTGAATTAACATCTACATCCTCAACTGCCACATTTCTCGATTTTCCAATACCAAAGTTACGTAAGTTTTTCCACAATTGTCGCCCATTCAAGGAAGTACTAAGCTGGTGAGAAAAAATTTGAATTTTGGCTAAACGTATTTCAGCAACAACTCTGTTGCGAAGCGAACAATACGTTAGTCGCAACTCAATCAACCGATATCGTTTCCAATTGTTATATGCATCATCCCTTTGTTGCATTAAGAATCGTATGTTACTCGTAAACCATGATTTATTATTTGGTGTTAGGATTTTAGTTTTTAGTGGTACGTGAGTGTCGTAAAGTTGTTTTATATTTTCAGTTAAAAACTGCATCTGTTCATTAGAAGATTGCATATAAAAAATACGATCCCAACTAATGGATCTAGTATGCTATTCTACAAGTTGACAATTTACATTGTTAAAATCGCGAAATGTGATTTTTTTGATAGAGTAATCGAAGCTAAAATTTATCGTTAAAAAAATTAAATCATGCTTTGAGAAAACAGGTGCAGAAAGCTGATCATACAAAGCTACGTCGTCAATGTTACTAACTAAAAACAAGTCTAACAGTGAATCATGCCCACCAGAGTAATGAGTTGGTGTGCTAGTGTTTACCGGTCTTTTAATTAAACGTTCGCATGCTATCAGACAGAATATTAGGGTTCAAGATATTGCAGTTAAAGTCTCCACATAAAACAACATTGGGGGAACCAAGCGAGATTTCTTCTAAAAGTGAGAATAAGGGAGAAAAGTCAATTTGTCGATTTGGCCTATAGATTGCCCCTAAAAGTAGATTACCCTCATTTCCTACTAGGTCAACGAAAATAAATTCAATATTGCTACCTGCTTGAGATGAAAGTTTAAGTTTACATTTAATAGACGCTTTAACATAAATTGCCACACCACCCCCAATACGATCCTTTCTATTAAAACGCAAAACGCGGTAACCTTCTAAACAACACAGCTCATCACTAAATTCATCCCTTAACCATGTTTCAGTAATACAAACAGCATCTACATCCGAATCAACAAAGATATCACGAAATTCATCAATTTTCGGGAGCAAACTCTGTGCATTGATGTGACAAACCCTGAGACCATATTTCTGCTTGCTCAGAACTCTCACCATCGAACGCAAAGTTCCTAGTGTATTCATAACTGGTATACACAACAAGAAGAAGAAAAGCAATTCGCAAAGCAAATAAATATTAAAAAGGAATTTAAAAACAAAATTACAATTTTAATCAATATTAAAAAAAAAAAATAATCAAAATTAAAGTATTAATTAGAAATAAATTGAAAAACAAAATATAATATAATTGGTATAATTTAATTGTTGAAAATAATATTAATGTTCATATGAAGATCCTGATCTGGCAACTTCCTCAAGTCCCTCGATGCGATCAACAGGCACAGCTGTGTCATCAGTATGACGTTTCACATAAACAACCCCACGTGCAGTGTAGACAGTAGATAAATGTTTACTTTTTTTCAAAGCTAGTGCACGTTGCATTATAAATTTGTTATACTGGGTTAAGCTCTCGCGGATATATATTGTTGATGGTGCCGCGATGGTAAATCTTTCATCCAAAGCAAAGTTAATGTCACTTAGGCAGAGCTGTTTATTATTTTTTTTTCGGTAATTCGCGATTGACGTTAAAACATAGTTTTTATCATAAGGAGAAATAAACTTTATCATTATCGCAGAGTTAGGTTTATTTGGTTTCGAACGAGTGCGGTAAATATTACTTAGGCCGGTATTCACCGAGCGCTCATAACTTAAGAAGCTCATAAACCTATTCACCAAGCAATATTAGTGAAGATTTACGAGCGCTCTTAAAAGTTAGGAGTGGTCCCGACCACTCCTAACTTACGAGCGCTCTCTTCGAAAGTTTGTTCGCATGTGCGTGTGCCACGCACGCATTTGACCCGAATCCATGTGAGCAATGCCAAGTAGAAGAGTATCCATTTGCTGTCAAGACCAACATTCCACAACATTTCACAGTTTGGGTATGCCCGAACAAGAGAGAGTGGCTCTCATTTTCGAACTTCGAAAAACACTTGCGAGTGGTTGGTGAATACCCCACAGAAATTTCAAGTTAAGAGCCTCGTAAAGTTAAGAGCCGTTTAGGAGCGCTCGGTGAATACGAGCCTTAATGCGGGTGGCTTAATATCAATTGTGCTGCATATTAAATTGAAAATGGACCTAAGGTTTTCGTTAGGCATACACGGAATGCCGAATATAAATGCATCTCTCGCGATAATACGATTTTCGTAGGAGTTTATGGTGATTTTTAATTTGTTTATTTCATCGACGGTATTATCAAGGCTATTAAGTGCGCTACTGATTTGAGCAGAGTTATCTATTAGTGAAGTTTTGGTGGTACTGCATTCGGAATTAACCAGGGCAAGTGACGTTTTGAGAGAGTTTATATCTGTATTGAGTGAAACAATATCGGATTTTATTTCAGTGTTCGAGGATTCTAATTGCACAACTCGAATATTTAAATCACTAATACTGTTTTTGATTTCTTTTATTTCCCGGCCTAGCTCTTCTGTAATTTTTTTTTTCCGACTCCTCTACTTTTTTTGACAAAAGAGACACAATAAACTCACTTTGTTCGCGAAGCTTTTCGTCCATCCAAGTTTTATCCATGATTTTTGACGGTGTATTACGAGGGGAAGCTGAGGAACATTTGGGCGAGTCTAATGTGGGGTTTTTAGTGCGAAGACGTTTAGGTGGATTTGACGACATGGGTATGGGTGCGTAGTTATTATTACGGATGCTTTAAAGTGTGCGTGGCGGCAAACGGGTAAGTTATTTGTATTTATAAGCAGGCGTGTGGGTAAAGAGAGCACGATAATAGACACTCAAAGATCTTATGCATATGAGTACTTTGCACAAAGGAAAATAAAATATAAAATTCACTTTTAATTTTGGCAAATTTAATTTGAAAACCTTCACTTTTCCGAAAAAAATTTTTTTTTAAAATAAAGAAAAACAGCATATGCAAGAATTCAACACAATAATATGCAAAATTGAAAGCTTTTTCGATCAAAAACAACGATACAAATGTCACCAGAATCAGAAGCACGTCTACTCAGCAGCTCAACAACATCATTTTAGTTTTGGCAATATTGTAAAAGTCGATTTTTGTATGCCTACAACGATAATTATTCCTATTCCGCAAGTAATAGTAAACGCTCGACTTTAAAATGTATTTTTATGCCAGGCTTTAATTTTCATTGATAAGAAATCTGAACTTCTTTAGTTGCAGAAGTAGATGCAGAGCATACTTATCGGACATTAAAATATGACAAATTGTCATCGGAGGATTTTGATCGCTGCTGGAAAGCATGTACCAATCACGGACTTTTGGAAATAAAAAACTCTTCTTCCACCTGTGAAATTTTAACTAAATGGCCTCAGTACAAGCTTCCAACTGGCCACCGATTGGTAAGTTAAATTTTACCAACTTCTCCCAGTTTTAGGTAATAACAATTTAAATTCCGTAGATTGATATGGACTTCAACTATTTATATAAAAATTCTGGATCATTATTAAACAAGTGGGAACAACTAAGAGAACAACTTTTAAAATTTCTTTCCACTGAGAACCATGTAAAGGAAAAAACTATCAGGGAGATCTTAAAGACAGTTGTATCAACAACTCCAGCCGAAAGTAAGAATTCTTTTTTATGCTACAATATATTATTAGAATTATTCTATTTTCAAAAATGTTTCTCTTCTGTTTGTAATTTTGGAAATATAAAGGCTTATTTTCATTTTTTTTTACAACTCGGAATAATTTAGAACAAAGCTATTAATTTTTAACTTGCGCCTTATAGGTTCTGTAAGGCAGGTTATGCATTCGTAAAAAAAATAGAACTCGAGATTTTGATCAAAGTTGGCATTAAGATGATAGCGAAGACCCAAAAAGTGGGTCTCGCAATTCTGTGTGTCTGTCTGTCTTTTCGACTACTGTCTAAACGGCTCGGCCGATTTTCTTCAAACTTGGTAGATATAGTTTTTAATTTTTTCCCTCACACGCTTTTTTCGAGACCATGCAAATTCGAAATTCTATAAATACTTTTTTTTTCTCAAAAACAAAAACAGATTTTTTTTTTCGAAAATAGTCATTTTTGGTAACTCCTAATGTAACCGATTTTGACCATTTTTTGAATATTTCAAATTTTTTTGCAAATTTAATATTCCGAAAACCCCATGTTAGATTTTTTCGAAAACTTGATACTAACTGCACCTACCATAGAACTTTTTTTTCGAATTTTGAATTTCCTATTATCGGCATTACGGACAACTAAGAGAACAACTTTTAAAATTTCTTTCCACTGAGAACCATGTAAAGGAAAAAACTATCAGGGAGATCTTAAAGACAGTTGTATCAACAACTCCAGCCGAAAGTAAGAATTCTTTTTTATGCTACAATATATTATTAGAATTATTCTATTTTCAAAAATGTTTCTCTTCTGTTTGTAATTTTGGAAATATAAAGGCTTATTTTCATTTTTTTTACAACTCGGAATAATGAGAAGCTTCTAAACAGTTTAATAATTATTGCATTTCAAAATTTGAGGACAAAAACTTTAAATTGGCATACCAATTTTTTTTCTAAAAAATGTATTTAAGCTTATTTAAAAAAAAAAAACACTCTAAACCGAATTATAATTTTGTTCTTGCCTAAACTAATATTGACTTGAAACACACATTTCTCGTTTGGCTCCAACTACTAAAAGAGTTGCTTTAGTCATTTAAATAAAATGCACGTGTTCGAAGTAGAGTGGACTGTAGTTTTCTTTAAATAAAACAGAACAACTTGTGTATATATAAAGCTTTTAATGCGACCATCACCTGCAGAGGTTAACTTAATACTAAAGAAAATTATGTTTTGTGTAATCTATATAAATGGACAATTCAGCGGCAACATACTGCCCACCTTGAGAGAATATATGAAAAGATATTTGATCAAAATTCAAAAATTACATTAAGTCTGTGGAGCTTCATCGTTGACAGATAATAGTGGTGATATCTTGACGACTGGTCGCATAAGTACTCCATCGATGGTTTTAATAGTGACGACTCTCACTTGACCGTCAGGTCCTGGATGTAAATGAGTTATTCTTCCTAGTTTCCATTTGGTTTTTCATCACGGATCAACACCAAATCCCCAATTTTAAGGTTAGGGCTTGCGCGGTTCCATTTATAGCGTTGTTGAAGCTGAACGATATATTCAGAGCTCCACCTCTTCCAAAAATGATGTCTTAAACTTGAGATGAGTTGCCATCTAGTCACCAGATTCCCTTTGAATTCGTTTACATCGGGTTCAGGTATAGCTTTCAGCGGCTCCCCAATTAGGAAATGCCCTGGTGTTAAGGCGGATAAGTCATCGACATTAGAAGAAGAAGCGGCAAAGTGGCCTTGAATTGACGCAGGCTTCGATTTCTGTTAGCAGCGTCGAAAATTCTTCGTAGGTTAGCAGAGCTTCTCCCAAAGCGCGACGCAAATGGAATTTGACTCTCTTGACAGCGGTCTCCCAATAACCTCCCATGTGAGGCGCAGCAGGAGGGTTAAAGTGCCAGAGTGTTCCATCGTCAGCAAGATGTTTGGCAAGTTGTCTGTCTTTCGTGACAAGTTTAAGGAGCATATTTAGATCCTTTTCAGCACCAACAAAATTTGTCCCATTATCGCTGAATAGTTCCTTGCAATGACCTCGACGTGAAACAAATCGTTTGAAGACAGCGATGAAGGTAGCAGATGAAAGATCACTTGCCAATTCCAAGTGCATGGCACCTGTGGCCATACATACGAATATGGAAATGTACCCTTTAACAGCTTTGGCACCACGTCCTTTTGAAAAGCGTAGTTGCACTGGTCCGGCAAAGTCTACCCCACTACGTGTGAATGGACGACAAGCTTGAACCCGAGACCATGGCAGATCACCCATTAGTTGTTGCTGGATGACAGGAGAGTATCTGCGACATTTGACGCATGACTTGAAAACTTTACGCACAACTTTGCGAGCACTGATGATCCAGTATCGGTTTTGGAGTATAGCGAGCATACTTTGTGGACCTGCGTGTAGGGCAAATCGGTGAATATCTTCGCAAATGAGCAATGCGAGTCTTGAAGATGCCGGCAGAACAAATGGATATTTTTTGTCTGTTTGTAGAGATGAATTGCACAGCCTTCCACCAACTCTTATCAGATCGTTTTGATCGAGAAATGGATGCAACCTTAACAGTTTACTACACCTACCAAGAGCCTTGCTGGATTCAAGTCGTTGTATTTCGTCCGAAAAGAAATGCTTCTGAGTCAATCTTATCCACAGGTTAAAAGCGTCGTTTAGTTCACAAAGATGGAGATGCCGACTCGACTCTGGAGGAATTGAAATCTGTCCTTTGCGAATCTTAACAGCATAACGCGTTTTTTTTACAAATCTTAAAATATATCCGGTGATGCGTTTCAGCTTTCTGATTGACGAATACTGGATAATGAGTTCCCAGATTGGTATGCTTTCTGTAGTGGTTGCTATGATGGCTGATTCTGACCGTTGGTCTAAGTTGGTTGAGAAAATATGTTGCACAGGCCATGCGGATTCATTTTTTTGGAGCCACGGAGGGCCATTCCACCAAAGTGTATGCTTTATTAAGTGCTGTGGCATTACTCCTCGTGTAGCACAGTCAGCTGGGTTATCCGATGATTGTACGTGAAACCAATTGTCGGGAGGCACAATTTGCTGGATCTCTGAGACACGATTAGCGACGAAAGTTGACCATTTGCCAGGTTCTTGACGGATCCAGGATAGTGCGACACTGGAATCTGTCCATCCGTAAACGTTGCGTACGCGATATGTCAGACAGGTTTTGACGTGTTTCATCAGTCGTGCTAAAAGAGTTGCGCCACATAACTCTAATCGCGGAAGCGACAAAATGGTTGTCTTTAGCGGTGCAACTCTCGTTTTAGCTGTTAGGAGGACGACTGATATACTTCCGTTGGGAGCCGCTGTGCGCACGTAAATGGCTGCGGCATATGCCGACTGAGATGCATCCGCGAAACCGTGTAAGTCTGTTGTAGCATTAGGGATCCCTGTACCAACCCACCTCGGCACTTTTAATGCTGCGAGGTTGGTGATATGGTCCCTGTAAAGCAACCATTGGCGTTTAACATTGTATGGCACAATCTCGTCCCAATCAACCTTAGGTCTCCATAGACTTTGGAAGAGCATCTTCGGGATTATGGTTGATGGAGCTAGCAAGCCTAAGGGATCAAACAACTTAGCAGTATCTGAAAGAAGCAAGCGTTTGGTTATGTTTGTATCTGATATCTCATTGACCTGAACAGCAAATGTAAAATGATCAAGTGAAGGGACCCATTGCAGGCCGAGTGTACGAACGCCATCCGTTTCACCGAAGTCGAAAGGTTGCATGACCTCACGTTGATCAACGGGAATGGCGTTTATGACAACTGTTGAATTAGAGGACCATTTGCGAAGATGAAACCCACTTCGGCTTAGTATGTTGGATATTTCAACTTGAAGGCGATGGAGATCTGCTTCCTCATAACAACCCGTAAGGAGATCGTCCATATAAAAATCACGTAGAATGACTTGAGTCGCAATAGAGTTTGGCCTTGTAACAATTGCAGCTTTTTGTAGAGATTTAACAGCCAGATGAGAAGCGGATGCAACTCCATAGGTCACTGTCAAAAGTCTGTAGTCCTTGATCTCTTCAGTTGGAGAATCTCTCCAGACGATTCTCTGAAAGTCTACATGCTGCTGGTCTACTCTTACCTGGCGGTACATTTTTGGTACATCAGCACTCATAGCAAATCGATGTGTACGAAGTCGGAGCAATGTTGTAAACAGGTCTGGCTGCAGTTGTGGTCCAATCATCTGTGTGTCGTTAAGGGAGTATCCGGAACTGGTGCGACAAGACGCATTGAAAACCACCCTCAGCTTGGTAGTGGTGCTTGTGTCTTTAACGACTGCCACTTGTGTGGCATATAAAAATGATTTCCTGTGAGTGGTGCTTGAATTGCTTCTTCCATGTGGCCAAGTTGAATAAATTCATTTATAAAATGTTTGTACTGAACGTAGAGCTCCTTGTCCTTGGCAAATAGTCTTTCCATTCGGAGCAATGCGCGGGTGGCAGAGTTGCGAGAGTTCCCCAAAGGACAGTCAGGCTTGAAAGGGAGTTGGACAACGAAACGGCCATCCTTTTGACGGTAATGGGTATCCTCAAAGAACTGCTCGCACAACTTTTCCTCGATGGTTAGATGTTTTACTTCGGGCAATGATTCTATTTCCCAGAATCTAGAGACTGCTTTCGTTAAAGCAGCATTTGTGTAAAAGCATAACGATGAGAAGGCATATGTAGATACTGGTGGCAAGTCAGCTACCTTACCCATGAGAACCCAGCCAAGTGTGGATTTCTGAGCAATCGGAGTACCTACCGGGCCTTTGATTAATCCTGTGCAGAGGAATTGACCTAACTCATCGGATCCAAGCAGTATGTCGATGGCTGCAGGTGTGTGAAAACAAGGATCTGCTAGTGTAAGTCCATTGATATGCGGCCAGTTGTAGTTTTGAACTCGAACTGATGGCAAGTTGCTCGTTATTTTGTTTAAAATTTGAGCGTGAATCGTTGCAGAGAATGTTTGGTCAAATGAGGTTATAGTAAGTTCCACTTCGCCTTTCGAAGACCCGGCTGCTGTGGCCCCGATTCCTTCAATTGCTGTTGTAACTGGTGAACGTCTTAGATGAAGTCGCTGTACACAGCTTTCGCTAATGAAGGAAGCATGTGATCCATTATCGAAGAGAAGTCATGCTGGCTGGAGCCTATGAGAACTATCCATAACTTGTACCATTGCGGTACCAAGTAGCACATAATGCTTGGAATGAGAAGCGTAGGACGGCGTAGGATTGGATATAGTTGATGTGGAATCGACTGGAGGATCTAATGAACCTGACAACTCGGTATGTAACAGCGTGTGATGACGCACGTTGCATACTCGACACGTGCTTGTGCTTGGGCAATTTGTTATCTTGTGACCCGCAGCCAAGCAATTTGAGCATAAGTTGTTGTCGCGAACAAATGAAATTCGCTTTGTCATTTCTGTGGAACGAAACTTGTCACAAGCAAAAATAAAGTGCTTACCTGAGCAATATACGCACAATTGGTTTCGATTACGACGAACTCCAGGTTTTTCCACTTGCTTGCCTGGCAACGCTGTATGAAGCGAGTTGGTTTGTCTGCCTTTTACCTGTTGTCCTGATGTATTCTTCCTGTTGGTGCTGGATGTAATCATTTGCTGATAACAAGTAATAGCATCTAAAGAGCGGCATCTGTTCTCCAAGAAAATAACAAGTGAATTGAAATCTGCTATTTTGTCATTCGTCTGAGTCAGTTCCCACTGCCTGTGTGTTTCGGTGTCCAGCTTGCTCATGGTAAGATGAACTAACCAACCATCCCAATTGTCGACAGGCCTTCCTATTACCTTAAGAGATCGAAAATGTTCTTGTGTTTCGTCGACAAGAGATCTGATAGCAAAAGATGACTCAGTTTTTATTTTGTTCAGAGAAAAAAGGGCTTGAAAATGGGAGTCGACAATGACACGTGTTGAGTCGTAGCGCCTTTTCAAAAGTTCCCAAACCTCGTCATAATTGTTACCAGTAATGCGAAACCCTTTAACAACTTGCAATGCTGGCCCCTGAAGACTACTCAACAAGAAATGTAGTTTTTTTACGCTGGAAATGGATGAATCGCCATGAACAAGAGCAGTAAATGCGTCTTCAAAGGGTTTCCATTCTTTCGAATCTCCATCAAAAGTGGGTAATTTCATTGGAGGAAGGTGAACGTCTGTGCGAACAGGATTTGGCGGACTATCGACTTGGACTTTGTTTGAAGATTCCCTTTCCGAATCGATTTTAGATTTAAGCGCTCGTCTGAAATTTGTTAGCGCTTGCATATACCACGTTTCACCCTGTTCTCGTTCTGACTCTTGAGCTTTTAAAGTGTCTGCTCCGCACAAGATTTCAACTTTTTCCTGAAAGGCTTGGAATTTAATCCACTGTTCACTAAGGAGAGAAAGATAACTGTCGATCTCGGTGGCATCCAAGGTTTCAGCTTTTTTGCTGGTCATCAAATAACGTTTGATGGAATTGCGAGCTGTATCTCGTTTAGTAATACTTTTTTTATTGTCTGTGCTCATAATGGATGTCACACTGCACGTAAGAAATTAGATTTTTTGAAGAAAAAGAAAATTACTTATTACCACGATGGACGTCGCGTGAGTAACAGAAAAAAAAAGTTAAAGAACAAACAGCAACTGTTATCGAGATCGAACCATAAAATATTCCGTATAAACTGTTCAGGCATGCGCAGTAGAAAGCACAAGGTAGATATATAAGCACCGTTGTATTTCGCGGCAAGTAAAATAAAAGCTCTTTTATATATACACAAGAAATACTAATAGGGAGCTTTTGCGATTAAATTATAATTGTTGTTTTTTATTATATCCGGCTCGAAGGACCATGTTCGAAGTAGAGTGGACTGTAGTTTTCTTTAAATAAAACAGAACAACTTGTGTATATATAAAGCTTTTAATGCGACCATCACCTGCAGAGGTTAACTTAATACTAAAGAAAATTATGTTTTGTGTAATCTATATAAATGGACAATTCAGCGGCAACAGCACGACTGGGTCGCTCGAACTTGCTCCTAAGTAATAGACTAGGAATTTGAAAATGAATGGCGCAAAATTATAAACAGTTCTCGTTTTAGCAAAAAAACCGGCTCTACTTAACGCAGTCGTTTAGCTTAGAAACTATCTATTTTTTCATAATTTTAAACACGTTAGACAACTCTTCTAACTAATGTGAGTTTTACAACAGAACCTAAGCGAATTTACGTTGAATAACACTTAATTTGACAGATACATAACTCAAACACAACTACACAAACAAAAACTAAATTAAAAGATCAGACAACTTCGAACCAAATAATTTTTTGCGGAAAAAAGTACATTTTATATACTACCACGGTACAGATTTTGATAGTTGACATTACTTTAGATAGAAATTATGTAGATACCTACATATGTATATATGTATATATAAAAACTCAATTTTATTTTTGGAAGATGCAAATTCATTTGTACAAATGTACATTTGTATTTACTGATTTGTCTGTCCATCGCTCGCCGCAATATTAAAAAATTATAGATCGTAGAGCACTTTTGTACGATTGTTTCGCATTTCTAACATTCAGTGATTCTTTCTATTTAAAAAGCACACCTTTTAAAAAATTGTATAAAACATCAGTAAACATTTTTACTTCGATTAGCTTTAGTATGAAATAACCGGTGTCAATGTGGATAAAGTATAATTCTAAAAGATAAACAAGCTATTTTCTGCTGTTAAAGTTAAACGAGCGCTTTAACTTTTAAGTATAGTTTTTGTCCTTTAAATTAACAAAAAGTCAGTTCTCATTTTATACACAATATTTAGACTCGACTCGACATTCTGAAATTGGTTAAGAAAAGTTTTAAATTTTTAAAATTTTGCGCCAATGTTATTAGAGAAAACTGTTCGTAAGGATAAACTTTACTTTTTAAAACTTTTTAAGTAGTAAGAGATAAAGACAAAATGCTATGCAAACATGAATTTATGCAAGAACAAAATAATAAGTATGTACAAATATTTAAAAACATTTCTTAGATAAAAATTTGGTACGCCAATTTAAATTTTGTATTATTGTTCGAATAAAAACTAAACTAACAAACAAAAGTATTGAGCTGTTTTTGAGATATTGACTTTTCCAAAAACAAAAAAAAAATGTTTTTTTTTTTCAAAATTAAAAAAAAAATATTTTTCCTCAAGTTTTGAAATGCAATAATTTTTAAATTGTTTAGAAGCTACTCATTTGTCCGTGATGCCGATAATGGGAAATTCAAAATTCGAAAAAAAAAGTTCTATGGTGTAGGTACAGTCAGTAATGTATTTTTTTGAATTTTTTTTATTAAAAGAAAATCTTTTTTAGCAAAATTCTCGGAACCGTTTTCGAGCAAAATAAGATTTTCGACAACCATTTTTAACATTTGTATGGAGGGTACCGTTATTTTTAAGTAAAATAAATTTGTTTTTCTCATGTGTTGTAGGTTAACATAATATATTAAGAAAATTTTATTTATCAAGTTTTTAAAAAAATCGAGCATTGAGTTTTTTCGAAATATTGAGTTTTCGACAAAAAAAAAATTTGAATCCAAAAAAATTGAAAATTTGAATACACATTAATATTATAACATTGGAAGTACCGGTTATTTCGAAAAGCCACTAAGAAACACTTAATTTAGTTTGAGATGAATGAGTTTACCCATTTTTCCTTCTGGTTAATCAGAATAATTCGCGCTTATTAAAATCATATTTAATATTTAATAGAGTTTGTGTCACTTTTTTATTAGTTATTGAAAAAAATATTTTATGGATTTAACATGGTATAGAATACTTTTTACCAAAATATTTTGATTCAATTCTAAACTTTTTTTCTTAAATTTGTATTTGAATATTTCACCAGAGTAGCTTACACCGGTCATTCGTATGTTTGTTTGCATTAAACTTAATAGCGTCATATTATCATAAAAATAGTTTTCGTATTACATACAGGCAATGCTCAAACCTTTTCTTAATTAATTTCAAATTCAATTCAATCTTAAAGGAATTTTAGTTATTTCTGTGATAATTTAAATGGAGGTATTTTCCTCGTTTTCAGATTGCAAAGACGCGGCCTTACTTTGGGCCCTACATGGCTATTTTGTTCCTTTTCATAAAATAATTAAAAAAGACAAAGAGGGCCACAAAAATTTTACCAGATTTACGATCAAGGACTCGCAGGATTCTTTCATATGGGTGGGCGACACAATTCAAGCGATAGAGGACTATATTGCTTTCCTGAACAAAATGGCAGATTCAGCCATTTATCATTGTGCACGGTGGCTCAGTTCTTAACTTCGAAGAAATTTACCTTTATTTTGATGGAGTAAAATTTATATTTAAAAGCTTTATTAGAGCTGTGGATATCTGCTTTAAAAATTTTTATTTATTTAACCTCGAATATCCAGCAGCATGTTCCTCATTTTGGGGTTTTATAGAGACTCAATATTTTGAAAAAAATAAAAAAAAAATCTGTGCTAAGACTCATGTCTTGCTAAATGAGCTCAATTAATTTAAAAAATATTAACTTCGAAACTTTAATATAGACCTTTAAATTGTTTGACGAAACAAAATTTCTAAAAAATCTATTTTATAAATGTAATTTAAAAAAATTATTGTTCGTTTAAAATAATTCAGAGTAACTAAAATAATAAAATAAAATGTTGAAAATAAATTTTTAGTTTTTTTTTCATTTTCATCTTCTCAAATTTCAGCACTAAATATAAGAAAATATAACTACCAAGGTATGGTTATAACAAGAATTTCACTTCCGCTGTAAGCAGGTTTGTAAAAAAACAAAACAAAAAACGAATATAAATGTTTTTTCTTTGTCATACTTGGGAAGAAAATTTATTTTGTCTTAATTTTTTGTTAATAAATTTTTTTTATTTCTGATCAGGAAATTAAAAATTGATTAACTTAAGAATAAGTTGCGAAATAATTATTTTCAATTAATTTTTTAATTTTATAAGCTAGTTAATTATTAATAATAAATAATTTTATTCAATTAATAAATCCCATTTAAAGAATTAATTAAGAAATTGATAGTAACCATGGACAGCAGTTTATTAATTAAGTTTTTTTAATTAATAAACTTGTTCATCTAATCAACTTTTTCATTTCTGATCAGGGAATTAAAAATTGATAAACGGAAGAATAAGTTGCGAATTAATTATATTCAATTAATTCGCAACTTATTCTTCCGTTAATCAATATTTAAGTTCCTGATCAGAAATAAAAAAGTTGATTAGATGCACAAGTTTATTAATTAAAAAAACTAAATTAATAAACTGCTGTCCATGGTTACTGCCAATATCTTCATTAATTCAATAAATGGGATTTATTAATTTAATAAAATTATTTATTATTATTAATAAACTAGTTCATTAAATTAATAAACTGCCGTTCATGATCACTATTAACCAGTTCATTAATTTGATTAATAGGGTTAATTAATTTAATAAACAAGATTATTAAAATTAATAAACGAATTTATCAAATTAATAAATAGGTGTTCATTGTCACCATTAACTCGTTCGTTAATTCAATGAATGGGGTTTATTAAACTAATAAACTGATTTATTAAATTAACAAACTGCTGTTCATTATCAATATTAACTCGTTAGTTAATTCAATGAATGTGGTTTATTAAACTAATAAACTGATTTATTAAATTAATAAACTGCTGTTCATGATCACTATTAACTAGTTCCTTAATTCGATTAATGGGGTTGATTAATTCAATAAACAAGATTATAAATATTAGTAAACGAATTTATCAAATTAATAAATTGCTGTTCACTATCGCTATTAACTCGTTCATTAATTCAATAAATGGAATTGATTAATTTAATTAAATTATTTCACCGTCACTATTAACTTATTCATTAATTCAATGAATGGGGATCATTAATTTTATTAACAAATTCATTATCATTAATAAACGTTTATTAAATTATTAAACAACTGTTTACTGTCACTATTAACTCATTCATTGTTTTAATTAATAGGTAGTCAACAGTTTCTATAAATATTTATAAAATTAATAAACTGATATTTATTAAATTAATAAACGTCATTTATTATCACAATTAACTAGTTTATTGGTCGAAAATAATTAATCTGTCCATAGTTTTAATGAATTTGTTAATTATATTTACGTACAATTTTGGTTCTCAAAACTGTTCATAGTATCAATTAACTTTTATTAAAACCATTATCAATAATTAAAATAATTAACGGCTATTCACTGTCACAAGTTTATTGGACGAATTTTAATTAATTATTAATTGTCTCAACGAATTTATTTATTATATTCACGTACCTTTTTGGTTCAGTGTAATCGAATTGGTTAAAATGATTTTGTTAATCGTAATTAAAATTAGCATCACACTTTCCTTGACATTTTATTAAAGTTAAAATCATAAAATAGCTATTTAATTATTTTTTAATGAATGAATTTGTATTGGGGGTTACTGCACTGCGACCTGGAGATCTATTGTGCCATCCAGCGTTGCCGCGAAGGAAAAAGCAGAGAGGGCCATTTCGAAATTTTTCGAGGGCCATTTGACAAAAGTTGGGGCCAAATATTTTACTTACAAATCAGTCCTTAAAACATTAAACTACAATTTATTAATATTTGTATTTATTCTTTTTTATTTTATGCGGAAGAATCTTTTATTTCTTAAATACACAAAAACCTACCCACAATTTTTTTAATCGAGTTTTCATAAGAACTCGCCACGATTGCAACACATTTTGTCATAGAAACATCTGTAGATTTATCTTTTATAAAAGAAAATTTCGTTTGTCTTAACTTCTGTGCGATTTCCTTACAGCAGAGAGGTTCAACAACATCCTTCAAAACAGTGCTTGCTTTTGTTTTTCCACATTTAAAATTTTGGGCAATTTTTGAATCAGGACATATAGCTGTGGTCAAAATAATAGTAGTGAACCTTTTGACACAACAAATACTAAAATAAATTAATCTACTAATTTTAAAGAAATAAATAGTCATCTGATTTTCAAATTAGTGTTTTTTAGGCTTTTAGTTTCAGAAATCATTTTCAAATTCAATTAATTAGTTGGTAGTTTTAAATATATCCAAGTCATATAGAAAAATAGTAGCGCATTCAATATAAACAATATCTACCATAAGTGACAGTCGAATATTTGAACTTAAATTAATATTAAGTAGCATGTCCCTTGTTAGAAATAACAGCAGCACAATGATGTTGCAACAATGATGTTCCAACACTTCTGTATAGCTTCCAGTGGCGTGGCGTCCTATCGTCTTCCCTTTTAGAAAATCCATAAATAACACAATTTACCAAATAAACATCGAATAAGTTTAAGTTATCAATTCTGCCTCTCGTTTGTATCTTATACTTTATCCAAACACATTCCACAATCCACAACCAACATTAATCAAGAGAGTCACAAAAATACTCTGACGTAAGCTTTTCAATCACCGCACCGTCTTATTTATTTATTTTATATCCCTTTCTTCCCCAAGCATTGTGTTTCGGATCCTCTTTGTTCAACATCCGCACTTATATTCAAAAAATAAGACGCTACATTCCGTCTTATAAAATTACCAGTAGGCGTTGGAATTATTTGTATTTTATTCTCCCTTTAGCAATTAGCATTGCATTTCAGTAGGAAGATAATACATTGCAGGGGTGCTCGCCTTTTTCAACCTTGTGTAAGAAATAAGACGGTGTTCTTCGACTTATTTGTTTTTTTTTTTAATATGTCATATAAATATAAATATGGCATGTGGGTATTGTTGATTCTTGATTTTGAATTTGATGTTGATTTACATGCTGATGTAAAATGCTTTCATTTTTCTCTCTCGTGATAGTTTATAATATACACGATTGATATTCTTGCAAATTTACTGTGATAATTTTGAATTATGAAACAAATCATGGTAGAATATATGGCAATTTGTCAGCAGTGTAAATTAAGCATATCGCTGAATGAAGAGCACTTCTGTGTCAAATAAAATGCATTTGCTTTATTTTAATAGGAATTTTAATTTAGATTGAATTGGCATTCAATAAAAGACTGTGTTGCACAGGTTCAATAACTTCAAATAAATCTAGTGTTTTGAAAAGCCAATTTGAACCTAATTAAAAATAGTGAAAAGTTAGATGTTAGCAGAAACACCAAATCGACCTGCAGCGACTCAACATCAAAGCGCAATAGGTCTCTTGAGGGCGACAAGCCTGAAGCGAAAAGGCAGAAAGTGCATTCCAGCAGCACAACAGCCTTCAATAAAGATCTTTCTTTTAGCGACGCGCTCAAAGACAAGATCATAGCCGCGGTCATTGACAGGGGTCATGTGGATGGTAACATCTCTCATGATCAATGGGCAGACGTCAAGGCTCACCTTGGTTTCAGATTTCTATCTGTCATCGAGGAGAATCCGGGGCCTCTCCCAGACACAGCCGATGCAGGATGGTACCAAAATCGTATCAAACTCATGGCCTGTGGTAATCAGAGATCTTTCGATCTGTACAGGGCTGCTGTTGTTCACGCCATCTACAATAAAAGTATGTATCACTCCTCATAGCACATATCTGGTGCTGGTCTGAGTGATACATACTAAAATGAATCAAACTTCACGACGATGTCGTGTAGATTATCGACCCCCGGAAGTATCAAACTCGAACAGTCTTTTTTGCAATCTTAACCAGATAGGTTATCTTTTTTGTTAGCGGCTTCTCCGTAAATACATGTAAAAAATAAAAAAGGAACAAATTTAGAAAATAAAATAAAAAAAAAAAAAATTAAAAGAAAGTCATTTTTAATTTTGCCACTCCCATTCAACAAATTGAGGGATTCAAAGGGTCTGCGTCAACAATTGGTCCATATCGAGCAGGATCGTGGCTTACGACCACGTCAAACCATCAACACCACAACTCATCATCGTCGTCGTCATCCAAATATACATACACATCGCCCCGAACGGCACCATCGGTGCAACAAAAAACAAAAAAGGCACCATCGGTGTACTAATCTACGTTGCAAGTGCTTTGTAGCCGCTCAACAACCACGTGCTGCACGGCCACGACCTGCCGGCACTACCACCATAGTTCCATCATCGAAGTTGTCCTTGTCCTATTGACAATTACGCCACAATCGCCAAAAAGCACTATCGGTGTAATAATCTGCGTTGCAAGTGCTTTCTAGCCACCCAGCAACCACGTGCTACACGACCACGACCAAATTGCGCAGCAAACTTTATCCAAATAGGATAGTTTCGTCGACCAGTTGATGAACCACAAGCCACAACCAACGAGATACACGACCACGTCGTTTCTCTAGTACCCCCTCAACAACAAGTACACTGCAGTTCCATGACTGCAACCACCAAAGAACAACAGCGGTTCCACGAAACCCCCGTAGTCGTATACATATAGACGACAAACCCTAGCATGAGTGACTCACAACAACACTGCTTCCACAAACGTCACCATCATCCATAGTATCAGCGGTTCTACGACCACAAAATCCAACCTTTATCGTTGCTCACTACTCAACAGCCTCGAAGTTCAGAGTTTTCACCACCATTCTCCACATTTTTCAACAAACATCCACTCAAAGACATCAGCATTGCTGCCTTCATCCAGCGTTACCTTAGGATATTTTGGAAAAGTGGCAAAAAAAGTGGCACTCGAGAAAAAAAGGTGGCACTTAAAATTAAAAACAAAACAACACCATATATGTATGTATGAAAATTGACTTAAGGGAACAAATTTCACACTCATCTCAACGAATTTATAGGAGTTGAAGAAAACACATAATTTAAACAATCATTTTAAGGTTTATTGCAACTTAAACTAAAACTAAAAATTTAACAGTTCATTTTGTATTGATTATTCAACATAAATAAATAAATAAAAGTATGAATAAATAATAAATAATAATTTATTTAAAAGAATTCGTATCACATTTTACTTTACTGTGATGGTTTCCCTATATTTTTTTATGAGGAGCTCATCTGGACTCCACTCAGCTAAATCACAGTTACTTAATAAATTTAAAGAAGGCAACATATTTTCGCAAGTTTCAGTGTTTAGTCTGTTGGTGAGTTGTTTTTCATCAAAGTTAGCTTGGAAAAAACCCTCTTAGCGCAGGCACTGCCATGCGAAAAGGTTAAAATTTTTGCAACAAATTCATATAAGTCGGAAAATAGGTATTTATTCTAACTATTTTTAATGTTACCCACTTTTTCAATGTGTGGGTTATGTTGAATTTTAAAACCTTGAAGGTATAAGCACAGATAATTATATACAGATGTCTCACCTCCATACAAAATTCTGTCATCGAAAATTTTCTCGAGCAGACAATCTCGAGCAGACAAAAGCTTTCTTAAGAAGGTTTTATAAGAAGAAGAGAATTTTATAGTCGCCGTAAGAAAGCTTTTCTGAATTAAAAAGAGAACGATATAATATTCTCTCTTCTGTTTAAGGACTTTTTTTTATTATGCGCAAGAAAGATAATACTGGCAGACAATGCGGCTACCTTTATTCATGTGGAATATATATATGTAGGTATCTACCAAAAAAGCAATTTGCTATTGGGGTATCGGGTATCCTATTTTTGTTAAAGAAAAAAGGCAAAATGTAAGGCATTAGGTAGATAGAACATATTCTATTAATATCTTCATCATTTGTATTATATTAATTTATAATCTTTGTTTTTTTTTTTTAATACTTTACACCTGTTTGTCATGTTGATATTGTTTGTTTGTGTGTGTACATCCATAAAATAGCCGCATGTATAGGTCGGTATTCTATGAAGAATGTGCATGTTTGCAATACAGTTTTTCAGTTTTTGTACAGAACATTTTTATGAAATTTCCTAAAGTGTAATTCCACAGTCAAGAGTGTTTAATTTTTTTTTATAAAATCTACAGGGACTTCCTAAGAACCAATAATATTACTATACTAATTCATTTTTGCTGAAATTGAAAAATAACACCACCTTTATGTATTTTTAAAATAGTCAGGATCTTTTTTCTGTCACGGGTGAGACAAATAAAAGACATAGGCGCAAAATTGTAAACATTTAAAACCAGCTCTAAATCAATTTTAGAATGGGAGTCGACTTTAATTATTGTAGATATATAAAACGAGAACCGACTTTATGTTAATTTTAAAGGACATAAATTATACTTTAACGTTAAAGAGCTCGTCTAACTATAACAGCAGCAAATAGCTAGTTTGTCTTTTAAAAGTGTACTTTATCCATATTGTAAAGGGTTATTTCATACAAAAGCAAATCTAAGTAAAAATGTTTACTGATGTTTTATTTGATTTTTAAAAGATGTGCTTTGTAAATAGACTCAATTACTGAATATAAGAAATTCGAAACAATCGTACAAAAGTATTCTACGATCGGAAAATCTTTACATACAAGTGTACATATGTTATGTACCTTTGCAGGCCAAGACGAGTATAGCCAAATGAATTTGCACCTTGAAAAAACAAAATTGAATATGTACGCTATTAATTAGCTACTTATATATACTTCATTTACATCTTAAATAATGTAAATAACTTATAAACAATCAAAGTACGGAGGTAGTATATAAATTATTCTTTTTCCGGCGAAAAATTATTTGGTTTAAAGTTGGCTTTTATGTTTTTTTAATTGTGTTGTTGTGTTCAAGTTATGTATCTGTCAAATTAAGGGTTGTTCAACGTAAATTCGCTTAGGTTCTGTTGTAAAACCCACATTAGTTAGAAGAGTTGTCTAAAGTGTTTAAAATTATGAAAAAGTTAGACAAAGCCCCCAAGCTATACGACTGCGTTAAGTAAAACCGGTTTTATTGTTTAAAATTTTGCGCCATAATTTTTAAACAGGGTATATTTTTACTTCGAATTCATTTCACAAAACGTTCATAGCTTCTAACGGGTGATTTTTTAAGAGCTTGAGAACTTTTTTTAAAAAAAAAACGCATAAAATTTGCAAAATCTCATCGATTCTTTATTTGAAACGTTAGATTGGTCCATGACATTTACTTTTTGAAGATAATTTCATTTAAATGTTGACCGCGGCTGCGTCTTAGGTGGTCCATTCGGAAAGTCCAATTTTGGGTAACTTTTTCGAGCATTTCGGCCGGAATAGCCCGAATTTCTTCGGAAATGTTGTCTTCCAAAGCTGGAATAGTTGCTGGCTTATTTGTGTAGACTTTAGACTTAACGTAGCCCCACAAAAAATAGTCTAAAGGCGTCAAATCGCATGATCTTGGTGGCCAACTTACCGGTCCATTCCTTGAGATGAATTGTTCTCCGAAGTTTTCCCTCAAAATGGCCATAGAATCGCGAGCTGTGTGGCATGTAGCGCCATCTTGTTGAAACCACATGTCAACCAAGTTCAGTTCTTCCATTTTTGGCAACAAAAAGTTTGTTAGCATTGAACGATAGCGATCGCCATTCACCGTAACGTTGCGTCCAACAGCATCTTTGAAAAAATACGGTCCAATGATTCCACCAGCGTACAAACCACACCAAACAGTGCATTTTTCGGGATGCATGGGCAGTTCTTGAACGGCTTCTGGTTGCTCTTCACTCCAAATGCGGCAATTTTGCTTATTTACGTAGCCATTCAACCAGAAATGAGCCTCATCGCTGAACAAAATTTGTCGATAAAAAAGCGGATTTTCTGCCAACTTTTCTAGGGCCCATTCACTGAAAATTCGACGTTGTGGCAGATCGTTCGGCTTCAGTTCTTGCACGAGCTGTATTTTATACGGTTTTACACCAAGATCTTTGCGTAAAATCTTCCATGTGGTCGAATAACACAAACCCAATTGCTGCGAACGGCGACGAATCGACATTTCACGGTCTTCAGCAACACTCTCAGAAACAGACGCAATATTCTCTTCTGTACGCACTGTACGCATTCGTGTGGTTGGTTTAATGTCCAATAAAGTAAACTGAGTGCGAAACTTGGTCACAATCGCATTAATTGTTTGCTCACTTGGTCGATTATGTAGACCATAAATCGGACGTAAAGCGCGAAACACATTTCGAACCGAACACTGATTTTGGTAATAAAATTCAATGATTTGCAAGCGTTGCTCGTTAGTAAGTCTATTCATGATGAAATGTCAAAGCATACTGAGCATCTTTCTCTTTGACACCATGTCTGAAATCCCGCGTGATCTGTCAAATACTAATGCATGAAAATCCTAACCTCAAAAAAATCACCCGTTATTAGAAGAACGAATAAAAAAATAAATAAAAATAATTATTGTCTTCATAAAAAATTCTAAGCAAGGAAAGAGTTTTCTAAAGTTAAAATAAAATAACATAGAAAGTTTTTAATGTTATTATAAAGTGTTAATTATACGAGTACCTACACTTTTATTTAAAGATATCAAAATCTAATGTATCGTTTTTAAACAGAAAAATCACGGCATTTGTCTAACACATAAATCTTGATATTAAAAAAAAATATTAATTTGACTTTTAGTTGTCGTTAAAACTCATCATTGAAAATTTTTCACTTTTTAAACACCATTATCAATTTTTATGTGTCAAAATTAAAATTATTCTTTTTTTATAAACTATTTTATAAAAAAATCAGAACTGTTAAATTTTCGGATTAGCCGCGTTATACGAGTATATACCGCGACCACGCTCAGTGAAATTTCTAGGGAAACGTTCGGGGTGGTTACAGTACCTATTGCATATTGCACTTGCTAAATATATTTTATATATGCGGTTAATCTGAAAATTTAAAATAAGAAAAACAAAGTAATAATTATTGAAATATAATAATTGATTTTATGTGGGAGATTGGTTAAAATAATTTTTTTCAGGGCCAGAAGAAATGATTGAACGAAAAAAATAAAAAAAAAAATTAATGATAGCACCAAAATAATGATTGATTGTGCTTTTCAGAAGTTACAATTTTCCTTTGAAAATTCATCTTTATGAGTTTCATAGATATCTTTAACTAAACCTTAGACAAAATATATTTTTTTTTTATTTATTTTCATACGGTTGAATTTTACACATTAGTCGAATACTACTTGTAATCAAAAGTATTTGTTTCTTAATAAAGTAGGTGGTATAAGAGATCAATATTTCTGCGAATATTGGAATATAAACACTCCTGATTCTATGTAAATATTCTATGCCTATTAAACAAACATTCAGTATAGACAGGTTTTTCAAAAATACAATTTTTTTTTTCCAATTTTTATTGGTATGTAGTTTTAAGTTTTGAAATATTTTGTTCGTCTTTAATTTCGGTGTACTTACATTATATTCACTTACATCCTTGACTTCTATGTTTTGAGTTTTCAAGTTGTGTAATAATGAAATATTTATTATAATAATAAAATATAAAATTAAAGTTTTTAATTAAATTGAAGTTCAAGGGACCTTAGCTCCAAAGTGCTTTCGCCCAGTTATGACAGTGGGGACAGTAAGATGTTGAAGGGTACGACAGCTACCTGGGCTAAACGCATATATTCTTATTTCATGTACCTTCGTTAATTAAAGTTTGTTTTTATTTTAAGAACCACCTGATGGAATTGTTAGCTGAAAGGTAATCGAATTTATCTTCAACAATGAAAAAATAAAAAAATTATGACCAAAGCTTACAAACTGGCACATATACATTATACAGATTTTCAAAAAAAAAAATCAATATCGGAATGGTGGTACGGACAATAAATTAATCAGTTGGTGGTAGTTCATTCAAGTTGTTGTTGTAATATTCAAAAATTCATAAATATATGAAGCTTCGCAGGTACACTGCATGTATGTAACCATACAAAAACCCCTTTAATCAGTTGCTATTAGAAGAGAATTATTTCAGCTTTTACACAAATTTTCACAACATTTAGTTGAATACCTATGCAAGCCCAACATACAATTTTATTAGATAAATAAATAGATTATAATATGATTTATTAATAGGAAACAAGCGTTCACACGTGATGGTAGAAACATAGGAACAACATTTTAAACAACATATTTTTAAGGGCTTAGCATTTTATTAGTTAGCAATTTGTTAGTAATTTGTTTAGTAATTTACTAGCTCTTAGAAATTTTTAAACCTTTTTTTCCGTTTTACTAACTAGTAATAGACTAATTCCCTTTTATAATAAAAAGCGGTGCATCTGAACATATTTAAATCATGACAGTTCGTTAAAATTAACAAACCAAACTTCACTAAATCTGGGGAACGGACAGAATAGTTTGAAATGTCGGAAACTCAAAAGTCAAAAGGACAACCTTAAATTTATTATGTTATTTGTTTATTTTTGAAAACTGTTTTCGAAATGTTTTTTTTATTATTTCGCCACTTTGGATTGGACTATTCCAGTCTTCTTCCAAAAAAGTGTAATGTAAATAGTAAGTACTTGAAATTCTGCTGCAATCGGAGGCCTACGGCTTACAATTCGATCTTGGATCTTTAACTTCAACTAAAAACCGAACTGCTATCTTGTCAAACCTATTTCTGGAGTAAAATTCTCCATAAAGCTGGGTTTTCAATCATATATATGTGTATATCAAAATCTTCGTCTTCCGAAAACCGGAAAACATTTTATATTATTTTATTTACTTTTAAAAACAATAAACTCACGAATCGAAATAAAAAAAACACAATTTACATAACTCTTTCAAATAAAACTGCCAAGAAAGTTTTTTTTTAGGAAAATGACAGATTTCATATTAATTTAGTAAATTAATAAAGGTTAAAGTAACCAATTTGTTATTTTAATTTAAGTACGAGTAAGATGTTTAGAGATATTAAGATGATGAAATCGTTTAAAATTAGCGAAATCCTCTTTTTAACTTAGTAACTTACTAAAATGTCTACAATGCTTAAGATTTTGCATTAATATATTTAAACAAAAAATATTATTTTTCAAATTGGTTTGACAATAAGAACGAATGTCGTACGCACAGACTTGATAAAGTTTCTTGATAATTGTTTTTCTCTCAAAAATTTGTAAATGGACTCATAGAAAAATTTAAAACCTTAAAATAAAAATAAGAAGCTACAGAACTAGTGAATGCTTGAAAAAATTAAGAATTAAACAGTATGAAAAACCAAAAATGGATTGTAAAAATAGTAAATGTAAAACAGGACGAAGGGTGGGTGAACTAAGCAAATACGCAATTAACAGTATAAATGCTTCAGACATTTTATATGGAATAGGCTAAGAGCAGAAAATACCTATTCAAAAGCTCCTTTTTTCTTTATTAAAACTATCATTATTTTTCCACTTACAAAAAAATAGAAAACACAAAAACCGTTCTTATATACCTTCGTATGTACATACATAGGTACATACCTACTACGTTTACTTATTTATACCGAAATGAAATAATTTTGAAATTTGTAGTAGGTATAAATTGTTTCACTTGACAATTCGTAACATTTATAAATTAACTTCTGCTACAGTAAAGGTATGTTTGTATCTAATTGATAACTAGAAAATTGTCATCTTTTAATAAATTTTCACAAACGCAATGAATTCCTAGGCATACGTTTTTGAAAAATTGTATGTACCTACTGCATATATGTATATGTACCTATGTATGCACCTGCGTACAATGTATAACTTTTCGTACCTACAGTTATTCTTCTGGTTGCATACATACAACCTATCATATAAACTCTTCGAAAATTACGGAAAATGATACTTTTATTTGTATAAAATAAATACATTATCCGTAAAAAAATCTGTATCCATAATTTCTTAAGATTTTATTTTCTTCTTCTTTGTCGCCCTATTTCAAATTGAAGTTTTAATTTAATTATTTTTTTCAGATTGTTTTTATTTTTATCAAACCCAAAAAAGTCAACCACGCTGTTCTGGCCATCATCAAAAGATCGCACCAAATCAAAAAAAACCAACATTCCTGCCTGCAGGTTTCATCATAACCTCATGAACCTGAATGCAAAATACGCACATACATAATGTATCTACGTATGTTATGTAGGAACTGGGACAAGGAGTAACAAACAATACTGTGTCTATTTTTGGCTCTGATAGACAAAATTGAGCAACGAAATTAGAATAATTTGTATGGGAATTGCAAAGAACAAATACCTAACTAAAAAGATAGAAAATAATTTTTACAAATCCATCAAAGTCTTTGACATACCTACATAAGTTCCTTATTTGCTTCTAAATGCAACAAAATATCTAAGTGTCCTTTTTATGAAAAAAATTGCCTTATATTCCCAGATAAACACACAAAATACAATTTTTTCTTGCCAAAATTCCTCTATGAACAATGTAGGTATCTTGTGTTCTTGTGTTCATAACAAATCTATTTAAAAAAAATGGTCTGGCGGTATTAAAAAAAAAAACGAAGAATACAGATACAGAGTTGAATACGCAAGAGCAACAGACGAAATAGATTTTACTCGTGAATTCAAAGAGCACACATTTTAAAGAGAAAAAGCACTTCTCACATATCTGAAAATAATAAATTGAAAACAGCTTTCTTAAAAGCTCTTTCAAATGAAGATTTTCATTTTCATATGTCAGTTTTTTCTATGGGCATGCGACATCTGTATATAATTATCTGTGGTATAAGTATCGTACGCATAAAAGATATGAAAAGGTATGGATAAATGGCACGGTCAATTGCTAACTTTAGTTTTACTTGTGGGGAATAAAAAGTGGCACAGACTGAAAGGTGGTGGCTCGGTGGCACAGCCTGAAAAAAAGTGGCAATTTGATACTAAAGTGGCACAGCGGTAACGCTGCCTTCATCCATAGACGACATCATATTCGCACTCCACCACCATAAGCTCAGCAGCAGACCATTATCATCGTCATCTACGATCTACCTACATACATATAGTATAACATATCAACGTAAAAAAAAAGGAAAACAAATTGTAAAAAGGGTAAGAGTTTTGATTTGTTTTTTTTTTTTTGATTTCATTTTTGTTACACAAGTACCAACATAATACAGTATTTTCTACATTATATTGAGTAGAGTAGACAGTAGATACAATATTCCATTTTCGATTAGATTCATTTGTGTGCTCTTTCCAAGGATAAAGGAAGCTTATTTTCATATAAAAAAAAAAAACACAATCTTTTTTCCAAGTTCAAGCTCAAGTTCTTTTTTAAATTATTCAAAGTTTTTTCGGAAGTTAAATTCTACAATGTCTGAATTAGACAATTTCATTTATTCTGCTGATCAGTTAGTGAAATACTTTTCTACGGCAAAGGAGGTATTAGAAAAAAACCATACGCTAGCTACTTTAGAAGCTCGGAAGGAAGAACTTAAAAGCTTATGGGCTGATACAAAGTCCAATTACATGAAATGTGTTCGTTCTAATGACAAACATAAAAACGATATTGAAAACATTGAAAGAAAGTATACGAGTTCTAATGAAACTTATATAGCCTTCTTAGGACTTTTTTTAGAACTTCAAGCAAAATTAAAAAATGAAGATTTCAAAACACCTCTCTCACTTTCTCGTAACTCTAATGATACTTTAGTGGAAAAATCGTCCTTATCTCATTGTTTAAAGTTACCTCCCTGTGACACTCAATGGAGATTATTTGTCATGGCCTTCATTCCGCGACATGTTTAAAGCTGTATATTACAATCACCCAAAGTTAGGAGCTGTTGAAAAATTATTTAACTTAAGAGCGAAAACCAGCGGTGAAGCTCATAATATCGTTAGTAAATTTCCTTTAACCAACGCTAGTTTTGATCTAGCATGGGAAACGCTGCAGACGCAGTATGAAAACAAAAGAATTCTAGTCAATAACCAAATAAAAATATTATTTAATCTTCCGAATTTTAAGGATGAAGTTTTTTTCCGCTATTAAAACTCTTCAACGAAGTATCAATGATTGCCTTTCAGAACTGCATGCACAAGATATATGCACCCAAAACTGGGATCCAATCCTAATCTCTGCTTGCGCCAATCGATTGCCCCCCACCACGCTAACCTTGTGGGAACAATCCCTTTCCAATCCGACAGAAATTCCCAAATGGGAAGAAATGGATAAGTTTCTGAGTAACCGTTTTCAAGTCTTGGAATCTATTACTGATATTACCTCATCGCAAACTTCATCCAACAAATTTAAAATGAGCTCAAAACAAAATATTCCTACGCCATTTAAGTCTTACTCTCAAAATCAAGAGCAGGTAAATCTTTTTTATCAAAGGGCACGGTAGTGCCCAGCCAAGTTCTGGCACTACACCCTTTTTACAGGAACAAACTCAGGCGATTTTTGACCCCTTCCTATCTTTAGTACCAATGAAGTCAGAAACTTAAAACTCCGAATATATGGTAAGCTAGTCAGGCACAGGCGCCTCACCAAATATAAATTTTCTTGCATAAGGCCTCAAAAATCACAAAAACCGTAACTGACTGACTGACTGACAGATCATCAAAATTATGGAGCACTTCCCGACATCGCAGAATCTTGTAATTTTGCACAACGGTATTATATTTTTGTGTTGAGGAATGAAACTCAAGCTTTCAACTTATAGTAAATTTATTGATAATGTATTATACTTATAACATACGTCTTACTCTTAGAAAGGTTATTGAAAAAAGGAAGATTGCATTGATTCCAAAATGGATCTTAGTCGGAAATATATATATTGATATAATAATTCAGTTCTACCAACATTTACAATTCATTGACTATATTGATTATAAGTTTAGTACACTTATGTACAATATAAATACACAACAATGTTTCCCTTCTTTAATAAAAGCTTTCTCCAAAAAAATTACATTTACTTATAGATGCATTTTAATCTCTCACATCTTCTTATTTTCGTTGGCCAAGTCGATCTAGTACGGTCTCGTTTTTGGTAATTTGTTGGGAGAGAACTTTTTACATCTGTTTTATTATTATTATTACAATTATATTCTTCTTTGCTTAAGGTGTCAACAACCCTTGGCAATGGATCCACCCTTGGGTGATACCTGTCGCTCAAATTTGATTTTCTTATTTGATTTATATGAACAAGCTTAATTACATTATTTACTTTAATTAACATTGTTTTCTTACTTAACATTTTCATTAGAATCACATCGACAAATCTTGAAAATGAGTCAACCACAATCAAAAATTTAAATTTTAAAAATTGAAAGAAATCAATATGAATCTTTTGAAATGGATATTCTGATTTTGGCCACTGACTAAAACTTACACTTGGAACATTTGCAGTTGACTGACATTGTGGACATTGCTGGACTACCTTTGCAATGTCTGCATCTATCATATGCCACCACACATAACCCCGAGCTATGCACTTCATTTTTACTACACCTGCATGGTTCATTCCATGAATCATGTCAAGGACCGATTTTTGAAGCTCTGAAGGTATAACTACTCTGTTGCCATAAAATAAAGTTAAGTCTTCTGTCGATAGACTATTACGCTTTCGAAAATATGGTGGAATATCATTGCTTATACTTTTTGGCCATTCATTATGAAAAACATACTTAAAAACTTTTTTAAGAATTATATCTTCTTGTGTTTTCTTTGCTACTTCCTTGCTATTTATTTTTAATCCATCTGGGCAATTGTCTATCCTATCTACCAAATTAACTTCCTCTATCCCCGTTTTATCTTCTAATGGAAGTCTTGAGCATGCATCGGCATTGGCCATCAAGGAACCTTTCCTGTATTCTACTTTGTAATCATACATGGAAAGTGTAATTGCCCACCTTTGTAACCTTGCAGCAGCCACACCTGACATTCCCTTCTTAGGGTTGAAAATTTCCCTTAAAGCCTGATGATCCGTAACAATTAAAAATTCCTTACCGTACAGATACTTATGAAATTTTTTGACAGCAAATACTATTGCCAATGCTTCCTTATGGAGTTGCGAGTAGTTTTTTTCCGAGAAGGACAAGGTACTTGAAATAAACATGACTGGCTTTTCAACTCCATCACATATATGCGACATTACTGCACCTACTCCATAAGGACTTGCATCTGTAGCTACCACTATAGGTTTCTTGGGATCATAAAGCTCTAAATGTTTGCTCTTTGACAAAAGATACTTTGACTTCTCAAAAGCTTCCTCACAAGCTGGGGACCAAATAAATTCACTTCCTTTCTTTAATAACCCATACAGATCTTTCAAATTATCGGATAAGTTTGGTATAAATCTATTATAATAGTTTAACATGCCAAGATATGACTGCAGCTGTTGCACATTCTTTGGTGCTGGAGCATCAACAACTGCTTTGACTTTTTCATTATTTGGAGAAATTGTTCCATTTGAGAGACTGTGACCTAAATACTCCACTGTTTCAACAAAAAATTTACACTTTTTTGGATTAATTTGAACATTATGCTCACTAAGTTTATGCAAAACTTTTAACAAATTTTCTTTACAATCTTGCTGATCTAAACCTCCAACTAAAATTTCATCCACAAAACAGAAAACATTTTGTAAACCTTTCAAAATTTGATCCATGACAGATTGGAATGCTGATGGAGCATTCTTTAGACCCGCTGGGCAGCGTAAAAATCTCAGTAAACCCATAAATGTATTTATTGTAAGCAATTCTACACATGCATCTGACACTATTAATTGTTGGTATGCTCCAGAAAGATCTATTATGCAAAACATTCTGCATTCAGACAACGATGCAAATATATCTTCAATTCTTGGAAGAGGATAGTGTTGTGTAACTATGTTTTTGTTTAAAGTGGTTCTAAAATCAACACATATTCTAACCTCTCCAGATGGCTTTGGAACACAAACGATTGGACTAGCCCATGAACTATACTTTACTGGTACTAGTGCTCCAATACTGACTAATCGGTTTAACTCTTCCCTGACTTTATCTTTGATGCGAAAAGGAACCTCATACGGCTTGTGAAATACTGGAACTACATTTTCCTTTAAAATAATATCCATCTCAAACCCTTTGATTGATTGATTCTGCTGAGGCTCAATTATGTTTTTAAAATCTCTTCTAATTATTTCTAGATATTCATCGCTTGAAACTTTTTTGACTAGCTTTAACTCACTGTTATCCATAATTCCAAAAAGCTTTGTTCTCCAGTCGGGCACCAAAACATCCAACCAACTTCTGCCTAATAGGGGCTAAAATTCTCTACTAGTTTCAATCACAATCAACTCCAATCCGCACTTTTTATTACAAGACTCCACCAGGACTTTGATTTTTCCTTTGCATGCTAATTTCTGACCTGTAACTGAACATAAATCTAAAATACATGGCTCTATTTTAATTTTTGAAAATAATTTATAATACTCTCCTAATCCAATTAATGATGAACAAGCGCCCGTATCCACCTCCATACAAAGCGGCTGGTTGTCTACCCTGAGCCAACACACAGCACGATCAGCTGGTTTCACTGAATTGATCTGATAGACTACATTGACCTTAGACTTCATTGTTTTTGTTGTTTTGTTTCTGCATACAGTTGACGTGTGTCCCATCCGATTACAAGCAAAACATTTCCAATTGTTTGCAGGGCAAGTGCGTGGATTATGCTGCCGTCCACAACGATGACAATTTCCTCTTCTATTGCTATACTTTGACTGATTATCTATGTGCTTCTCTTTTTTGTTAGTGCCTAATGACTGATAAGAGACTCTGTGGCATTCTTCTGATGTCATATTTGGACGAATAGCATGTGCTTCTTTTCTTGACATTTCCATGTTGAGACCCAATTCACAACACTGTTCGAAATCTAACTTTGAATTATTTAATAGTTCCCGCTGTATTTCTTCTGACCTGATTCCAGCAATAAAACGATCTGTGAGTGCGTCATCCAAGGCTTTTGACTTAAGTTGAACTGGAGAGATGACATCAGGCTACTTAAATTTATCACAGCATTTTGTTGTGACAACTAATGGCAAGGCTTCCAAGAATTTTCCAAAACCACATGTCGAGGCCAGAGATTTTAGACGAATGATGAATTCTGTGATGCTCTCTCCCTCATGTTGAAATGCTTTGTTAAACTTGTAGCGCTCAACTCGTATGTTGACCCTTGGTGCAAAGTGGTCTCTCAATGCACTTACCAAATTTTCAAATGAAATCTCATTTGGTTTTTTTGGTTGGACTAAATTCTTGAGTATTGCGTACGTATTTTTTTTTTATTAGACTTAAGAGAATCAGTGACTTTCTTTCCTCTTTCATATCGTTTAGTTGAAAATATATTCTTAATCGATCTTCATACGATTCGAAGTCTTCGCCTGGTTCATATTCCTCCAATTTTCCAACAGACTGAGATGCTATGTTACACGTGTAGCTTGACAATTTAACTTAAATATGACAAGATAGTGTTGTGAACAGAGCTTTATACTACTACAGCGCCATCTGTTGGAAAATTGCATATCTAATTTATGGAAGAAACAAAAAGCTCTTTTCCAATGTCAAATGTATTTCCCCTTATTCCAACCGTCTAGAACATTCCAAGACGAGAAGCTTGGCGAATTTTCTAGAACAACTAACATGAGTATATAAGGGAGTGTTCGCGGTGAGCACAGGATAGTTGATTTTTGATTACGGAAGTGTGCAAAACTCTGCTTATTGGATTGTGTAAAACAAGTGTGATTTTAATTTGAATAAAGTATTTGAGTCGATTATAAATTGAGATTTATTGTTGTGATTTGGAAAGTAAAAATAAAGAAGAAATATTAGAAAGAGTAATAAGTTTTATTTAACGAACCTAGCAAAAATATTACATTGGTGTCAGAAGTGGGATAAAACTTATTGTGCAGTGAAGTGTGCGGAAAAAAAATAATAAAAAAAAAAAAAATGAGCAACTTATTGAAAGAGCTCAACTGTAATGAGCTGAAAAGTGAATTAGGCAAGCGAGAACTTTCTAGAGCAGGATCGAAAAATGCGCTTGTTCTGCGTTTGGCCGAATATTTGAAACAACAAAATGAGGACCTAGACATTTTCGTCTTTGAAGCTGACGCTGAGGAAGCAGACGTAAGTAAAAATGTAGATGTTTCAAATATGATTAGTCTTCTGCTTCAACGTTTCGAAGAGCAACGAAATGAACAGAAAAACGAACAAAAGAATGTTCTCGAACGTCTCGAAGAGCAACGAAATGAGCAGAAAAACGAACAAAAGAATGTTCTCGAACGTCTCGAAGAGCAACGAAATGAACAAAAGAATATTCTCGAACGCCTTGAGAAACAGCATAGCGAACAAAAAGACCTTCTCGAAGAGCAGAGAAACATGCTAGAAGGCAAGCTTGTTAACATCGAGAATAATGTATCTGCACTTGATGAACGTGTTTCATTGCTGGAGGATAAAGTCGACAACAAAATGGAGACGTTTTCAAAAGAGTTAGATGAACGTGTTTCATTGCTAGGGAATCAAGTCGACAACAAAATGGAGACGTTTTCAAAAGAGTTAGACCGTGTTCAAAACATAAAGATTCGGGAAAGTTCTGGGGAAACTTTGAGAAAAAAAGAGATGCAACCTCCTACCTTTGATGGACAAACTTCTTGGTCAATATACAAGAAGCAATTTGAGGCAGCTTCCACAACAAATGGCTGGGATGAGGCTGACAAGTATATAGCCTTAACCCTTGCTCTTAGAGGAGCAGCTGCTGAGTTGTTGCAAACCATACCAGCAGATAAGAGCGGCGACTTCAATTCCTTGGTTTTGGCTATAGACAAACGCTTTGGTAACAGCCACATGAAAGAAGTCTTCAAAGTGCAACTCAATTCCAGAGTTCAGAAGAGGGGCGAAACTCTACAACAACTGCAAGCGGACATTGAAAGGCTTGTTCATCTTGCATATCCAGATGTTGGAGAGGAAATTTGTAACCAGTTCGCAGTTGAGACATTTGTTCGCGCCATTTCTGACATATATCTTCAAAGGGCCGTGCGAACTGCTGGAAAACGAACTCTTTCGGAAACATTAGCGTTTGCCTTGACAATGGAAGCAGCTGAGCAAGCTTCTCACGGAGTACATCGACTTAGAGAAGCCATCGTCGAAGAATGCTCATGCCAAAGAACTGATGTCCAAAGGAACCAACGAAACGGACTTGCAAAGTGCTGGAATTGCAACAGGACCGGACATTTACAGCGTCAATGTCGATTACCACCAAGAAGAGCTTGTCAACATTGTGGACACGGAGTTTCAAACCCAGAACAAGGTAACAATAACATCAGTGTTACTTCCCGAACAGTTTCCCAACAGGGAAACGAGTAAGAACCAACTTCGAGGGGCAGAAGCTGGTTTCTGGTATCGATGGCCCCAGAAACACCATCCAGGTCTCTCAACCTAAGCGAGACAATAGAAGTCTGACTGTCGAGGCAACTTTAAATGGCAACAAACATGTGGTCACCATCGACACCGGTGCCACAGCCTCCATTGTGCGTCAAGACCTAGAATTGCAGATCTAGAATTCTCACACAAATTTTTGGTGGCAGATATATGTGACGAATGCATCATAGGCATGGACTTCATGAAAGAACATCGAGTAATTTTGGATATTGGCAACCAGGTACTCAAATACCAGAATACAGAGATTCCAATGATCTATGGGCACGAAGGAACAACAACTCTAAGGACTGTCATCAAAGAAGACGTGATTATTCCTACTTCTTCTGAGGTATTCGTTTGGACAAAAGTAGAAGGTGAGTGTGGACGCCATCGATACCTAATGGTGGAACCAGGCCCAGATTGTTCTTCCCAAAACGTCATCATTGGGAAGACACTTGTGGCTCCAAAGAACAATATGGTCCCCGTACGGATACTCAACACCAAACCGTACGATGTAAAGTTAGCAAAAGGAGAAGTTATCGGTAAGTGCGAATCTGTCGCAGCCATAACACGAATTGACGCTGAAACAGCGAGAACGACATTAAACCCTAAGGAGCTCAATAGCATCAAGGCAAAGATACTCAATTCATCTAACCTAGACCAACATCAGGTTAAAATGGCAGAAAGCCTTCTGAATGAGTATGCCGACATTTTCGCTTCACCAAACGGGAAATATGGAAGGACACAAATGGTGCAGCTTTGAATAAATACCGGAGATGCAAGGCCCATTCGTCAGCCCGCAAGACGTCTGCCACTGGCCAAACAAGGTGAAGCTGAGGAAATGATTACCACCATGAAGAAGGATGGTCTGATTGAGAACTCCAAAAGTCCTTGGGCGTCACCAGTGATCCTAGTAAAAAAGAAGGACGGAAGTACACGGTTTTGTGTTGAAGGTTGAATGACGTAACCAAGAAAGACAGCTACCCCCTGCCAAGAATTAGTGACACCTTAGATGCGATGGAAGGAGCACACTGGTTTTCAACACTGGACTAGAAAAGTGGATATTGGCAAGTTGAAATTCACCCTGAAGATCGAGAAAAGACAGCGTTCTCCACAGGTAATGGGCTGTGGCAGTTCAACGTGATGCCATTTGGTCTTTGCAACGCTCCGGCAACATTTGAGCGTTTGATGGAGTGTGTCCTTCAAGGTCTGACGTGGAAAACTTGTCTTGTCTACTTGGATGATGTTATTGTTTACGGAAAGACATACGACCAACACTGTAAGAACCTAAAGGGTGTGTTCCAGAGACTTCGAGAGGCTAACCTTAAACTGAACCCAGAAAAATGTGCACTGTTCCAGACTGAAGTAAAGTATTTGGGACATATCATCTCGTCCCAAGGAGTCAAGACCGATCCTGAAAAAGTTGACACCGTCAAAAATTGGCCAACACCACAGGACAAACATCAACTACGAAGTTTTCTTGGTCTTGCTACTTATTACAGACGTTTTGTTAAGAACTTTGCCGGAATTGCGAAGAGTTTGCATCAGCTTACGGAAAAGAACAAGCAGTTTAGATGGTCAGGTGAGTGTGAAAAAGCCTTCCAAGAACTGAAATACCGTCTATGCAACGCTCCGGTGCTGATCTATCCGACTCCAGGCAAGCCTTTATTCATCGATGCTGATGCAAGCAACGTAGGAGTCGGCGCTGTTCTGTCACAAGTGCACAATGGCGAAGAAAAGGTTGTACTGTGTGACCAGAAGAGAACTCTTGGCACTCATCTTGGCAAAGAAACACTTCCACAAATACATCTATGGACAGAGGTTTCTTCTACGGACCGATCATGGTGCTCTTAACTGGTTGTTGAACTTCAAGAACCCAGAAGGACAAGTCGCAAGGTGGATTGAAAGACTGCAGACTTACGATTACGAAATTCAACACCGAAGAGGAAAGCTACATTCAAATGCCGACGCTCTATCCCGAAGGCCTTGTAAAATAGATTGCAAGCATTGCAGGCGACAAGAAGAAAAGGAATCCATCAATATTCTGCGAATAAGGGCTGACCCCATTTGTGGATGGAGCAATGAAGAAATAAGATCTGCTCAACAAGAAGACCCCGACATTGAACCTCTTCTCGCATGGAAGGAACATGAAGAAAAACCCGCATGGAATGACATTTCCGATAGGAGTCCAATTTTAAAGGCCTATTGGGCACAATGGGACTCACTTCATGTGCAAGAAGGTGTTCTTCGGCGAAAATGGGAGTCCGCTGATGGTAAATCCTATGTGATGCAGCTTGTGTTACCTCAATCGAAAATCAAAGAGGTTCTTCGAGAGATGCATGATGGACCTTCAGGAGGCCATTTGGGAGTCAACAAGACTTTAGAAAAAGTGAGACAACGATTCTACTGGTTGCATGCAAGAGACGACGTTGAAAAGTGGTGCCGAAATTGTGATGCATGTGCTGCAACCAAAGGCCCTGGTAGAAAACTGCAAGGAAAAATGATGCAATATAATGTCGGCTCACCGTTTGAAAGGATTGCTGTTGATGTAGCTGGCCCATTTCCGGAAACGAATGATGGAAACAAATACATTCTGGTGGTAATGGATTACTTCAGCAAATGGCCTGAGGCATACGCTATCCCGAACCAAGAAGCCAAGACCGTGGCCGACCAGATTGTGTATAACTGGGTAAGCAGGTTCGGTGTGCCTATGGAGCTCCATTCTGACCAAGGAAGGAACTTTGAGTCGAACATATTCCAAGAGGTGTGCGCGTTACTTGGCATTAAGAAAACGAGAACCACACCACTTCACCCCCAATCTGATGGAATGGTCGAGAGATTCAACAGGACCCTAAAAGAGCACCTCACTAAAGTCGTATGCGACTACCAAAGAAACTGGGATAGGCACATACCACTATTTTTGATGGCCTACCGAAGTGCAATACATAGCTTAACAGGACAAACACTATCTGAAATCCTGTTCGGAAGAAGCATACGGCTGCCTAGTGAGATAAGGTTTGGACAACCATCAGAAGAGTCTCAGGAAAGTGGGGATTACGTGAGTGACCTAAAAGAGAGGCTAATCGACATCCACGAAAGGACCAGGACTAGAATGAGCACTTACAGCGATCGAATGAAGACAAGGTACGACACAAGAGCAAACACGACAGGATTCCAAGTAGGAGATCGTGTATGGCTCTATAATCCACGCCGTCAAAAGGGATTGTCGCCGAAACTTCAACAAAACTGGGAAGGCCCTTATACTGTGGTCACGAAAATCAATGATGTCGTTTACCGAATTCAAAGAGGGTCACGAGGAAACTTAAAAGTTGTGCATAGCGATCGACTGCACCGATACAGTGGCGAAGCTGGAGATAGAATTGTTCGGGACGAACAATCTTAAGAAGGGGGCAATGTTGTGAACAGAGCTTTATACTACTACAGCGCCATCTGTTGGAAAATTGCATATCTAATTTATGGAAGAAACAAAAAGCTCTTTTCCAATGTCAAATGTATTTCCCCTTATTCCAACCGTCTAGAACATTCCAAGACGAGAAGCTTGGCGAATTTTCTAGAACAACTAACATGAGTATATAAGGGAGTGTTCGCGGTGAGCACAGGATAGTTGATTTTTGATTACGGAAGTGTGCAAAACTCTGCTTATTGGATTGTGTAAAACAAGTGTGATTTTAATTTGAATAAAGTATTTGAGTCGATTATAAATTGAGATTTATTGTTGTGATTTGGAAAGTAAAAATAAAGAAGAAATATTAGAAAGAGTAATAAGTTTTATTTAACGAACCTAGCAAAAATATTACAATAGGCTTTTCTTTTTATTTTAATCCTCGTCGCCACTATTATATTTTTGTGTTGAGGAATGAAACTCAAGCTTTCAACTTATAGTAAATTTATTGATAATGTATTATACTTATAACATACGTCTTACTCTTAGAAAGGTTATTGAAAAAAGGAAGATTGCATTGATTCCAAAATGGATCTTAGTCGGAAATATATATGTATATTGATATAATAATTCAGTTCTACCAACATTTACAATTCATTGACTATATTGATTATAAGTTTAGTACACTTATGTACAATATAAATATACAACAATGGATAGGTCTTGTCATGCAACCAGAGGAAAAAATCGAAAATTTGAAATTTTCCATTCAGGGGGCCGTGGTATCCGCCCACTTTCTCCGAATTTTGCAGCACTTCCCGACATCGTATTATGGAGCACTTCCGACTGCTGTAAAACGATGAAATTTGGTGTACCGGTAGGGCTTATATTGCATATAAAGAACCAAAAATAAACACCAAGGTTTTCCTTTTAGGGGGCGTGGTATCCGCCCACTTTATCCAAATTGGTGTTGGTTGCATGGAGCACTTCCGACTGCTGTAAAACGATGAAATTTGGTAAATTGGTAGGGCTTAAATTGCATACAAGGAAAAAAATATAAAATTAGCGGTTTTCCATTCAGGGGCGTGGTATCCGCCCACTTCCTCAGAACTGATGTAAATTATATATGGCGCACTTCCGATTGGAGTAGAACAATGAAATTTGGTGGAAAGGTAGGGCTCAAATCGCATATAAAGGACCAGAAATAAAAATCGAGGTTTTCCATTCGGGGGCGTGGTATCCGCCCACTTTCTCCGAATTGGTGTTGGTTGAATGGAGTACTTCCGACTGCTACACTCAAAAAATTTCGTGTGTAAATATTACTAATTCATGCGTGCATTCTACGAATTTTATTCGTGGTTTTCAGCCACGAATAGTATTCGTAGAATAGAGGTTTATTAGTACATATTACTAATATTTTATTAGTATTCGTAGAAAAACCAACGTATATTGTACGAATACTATTGGTGCAATGTACGAATATTATCGTAATATTTACTAATGGCCTTGTAATTCATTCGTAAAATACACAGCTTCATTCGTGCATTGTACGAATATCATTGTAATATTTACTAATGCCCTTGTAATTCATTCGTAAATTATACAGCTTTATTCGTACATTGTACGAATATCAATGTGACATTTACTAATGCCCTTGTAATTTATTCGTAAATTATACAGCTCCATTCGTATATTGTACGAATATTCTTGTAGAACTTACTGTCATTAAATATGTTCTCTGAAATTTCCTTAAATATTTATTGTAAGAAATATTAACAAAGGTAATGTATTTTTTAAGTTAAAAATAGTTTTTTTATTCATTTTAGTATCATATACGAGTATATGAATAAAGTTAAAAAAAATATAAAGTATCTGAAAATTAATTAATCCATTATTAATATAATTAACAATCACAGTAGGTAATATGTGCAAACTCCTTATTTTCAAAGGGCCACTGAAAATAAATTTAAAATTTGACATTCAAAATCTTCCGAAAAAAATTTGTACTTACATTAAAATTCTTTTAGCAAAAAATTCCCACATATGTATGCGCTGCTGCTTCTGGATGCTGTATGTCAAATATAAAATAAGCTTTAAGGCATATGTATGTCTAGGTACTCACCTCGTCTTTTCGAAAAAAGCAGATGTTGGTCTGGTCCTCAAGATTTGTATCTTATACATACACCGTATGAATTTACAAAATTATTAATTAATTCAGACCACTGCAGCAAAAAAGTGTGACGCGTCCATTACCTTATAAATAGTTCGCGCACTATGCAAAAACACGTTTCAACGTGTTGACGAATGGAATACCTTTAATTTTTAGAGCTGAACACATATTTTTTTTTTACTCATGATTAGTAAATAATACTTCATGAAAATACGAAGTTATTAGTACATTCCACGCATAATGCGTACGGTCTACCTACGAATGAATTCTGTCTATTAATATTAGTTTTACTTAGTAAATAGTACGAATTTATTAGTAAATACTACGAATGCGAAAGATTAAAGTACGAAGTCATTCGTACGAGAAATTAACGAATGTTATTAGTTATATGTACACAATAATTCGTACAATGTACTCAAACAAATTTTTTACTTCTTGTTTACGAATGAAATTAGTGTATTAAACGAATAGATTCGTGGATAGTACGACAGTTATTAGTAAAATTTTACGAATGCATTTGTAGATATACCACTGTACAAATACTTCGTAAATCTTACGAATATTCGTACAATGCACGAATATTTTCTTTACGAATATCATTCGTAGCCATTTTACTAATAAATTGTTTGAGTGTATAAAACGATGAAATTTGGTAAAGTGGTAGGGCTTAAATTGCATACAAAGAAAAAAAATATAAAATTAGCGGTTTTCCATTCAGGGGCGTGGTATCCGCCCACTTCCTCAGAACTGATGTAAATTATATATGGCGCACTTACGTTTGGAGTAGAACAATGAAATTCGGTAGAACGGTAGGACTCAAATCGCATATAAAAGAACAAAAATAAAAATCGAGGTTTTCCGTTCAGGGGCGTGGTATCCGCCCACTTTCTGAGAAAATGTTTAATTTATATGGAACACTTATGATTGCTGTAATTAAGGTAGGTTTGTTAATGTTAGGTATCTTGCCAGGACAAGAAGAAATAATTGAAGCGCAAATCAAAACAACCAATAACAAAAAGAAAATATACCTACCAAAAGAAATAGGAAGCTATAAACTAAGTTGATTTTAGTAGGTAGAGTCCACCCTTCTATCCTTCCGTATCTTTCGAGATTTTGACATGGCAAAATATTAAAATCTTTGCAAAAAGGAGTGAGATCAGACCAAAAAACATAAATGTTAAAAAAAAGAGCCAAGTTCTTCTATACAAAAACCTTTGTGTAACAAGTCAGCCGTGAAAAGTACTGAGATCTAAAAGTACGCCAAGTTCTTACTTCATGAAGGTTTAATACCGAATATTTAAAGTAGAATAATATTGAAACAGCTACAATGTAATAGAGAAATTTTATTATTTAATGCCTACTGACTAAAATTTGATGGGCTTACTTGGCAAGTTTTTTTCTCATGCCCAATTCAAAAGGTTTTGAAAACTTGGCCAGTGAGCCCATCAAATTTTAGTCAGTAGTCATTAAATAATAAAATTTCTCTATTACATTGTAGCTGTTTCAATATTATTCTACTTTAAATATTCGGTATTTAACCTTCATGAAGTAAGAACTTGGCGTACTTTTAGATCTCAGTACTTTTCACGGCTGACTTGTTACACAAAGGTTTTTGTATAGAAGAACTTGGCTCTTTTTTTAACATTTATGTTTTTTGGTCTGATACTAAATCACAAGAAATTGTATGCAAAGCGTGCTCTGGGAAACATTACATTCGTCAATGTTTACAATTCTTAAATTTGACAGTGCTAGAGAGAATAGATCTCATAAGAAGAAATAATATGTGCGTCAATTGTTTATCTGCGAATCATGTGCTCACTCATTGTGTTAGCAAATATACTTGCAACATATGCAATCAAAGACACCATTCTTTGCTCCACATAGCAAAACTTTCTCAGTCCAATTCCAGTAATCTCAACACGACTTCGCAACCATTTGCACCTCAGAGTTCCTCAAACATTCATCTTCTAAATTTTGAAAGCAATGCTATAAATGCAAGTACTTCCGATTACAATTCTACTTCTCAAATACAGTCCACTTCATCCTCAAATATTCTCCATGAAACACAGCAGAACTTTTTTGCCCATGCTTATCGGAAAGTTTTCTTCTATTATCACAGAAGCAACTCAACAACGTCTGAACCTGCCTACTAAGGCATCAGACATTTTGATTTTAGGCGTCAGTGGTGCTCAGACCGCCAAATCAAACAAAAAATGTCTAATTTCAATAATCAATACCGAAGATCCAAACGAATTACTATCGATAAATGCACTCGTTCTGAAAAAACTTACAAATCATTTACCGAGTATGTCATTCTCTTTATTAATTCTCATGAACTAGAAGGCCTTCGGTTAGCAGACCCGACCTTCAACAATTCTTCGCAAGTCGATTTGCTTATCGGAGCAGATCTTTATCCAAGCATCATTCGCAATGGTGTTAAACAGATTTCGAATTCACTCGTAGCTCAAAAAACCGTTTTCGGTTGGATTCTTTCTGGACCAATCCCTCATGCCGTTCAAACCTTTGCTACTCATATCGTGGAGAATGAATCCCTTGATATTAGCATCAAAAAGTTTTGGGAGTTGGAAGAAATTTCTGAACGAAAACACTTTGCTTCTGAATCAGATAAATTCTGTGAAGACCTCTATGAGACTACCACTTATAGATTTCCAGATGGAAGATATGTAGTGAGATTACCTTTTAAACCTGATTTTAAACCTTGTCATCTGGGAAACTCAAGAAATAGTGCATTGCAAAAGTTTTGTCGAACAGAACGTAATCTTCAGAACAAATCCGATCTTCAAAGCAAATATTCTCAAGTGCTTACTGAATACCTAACGCTAAATCATATGCGTAAATTAACACTTTATGAAAGACACAATACCAATAATTCTATCCCGTACTATCTGCCTCATCACGCAGTACTCAAGCCAGAGGGCCACTCTACCAAAGGGAGAGTAGTGTTTAACCCTTCAAACTCTACATCCACTGGTATAAGTCTGAATGACTGTCTTTACCCCGGACCTACCCTCCAAAGTGATTTACCATCACTAATCATCAAATGGAGATTTTTTAAATGTGCTTTTAGTGCCGACATCGTGCTCCATACCTAGCTATTAGAACACTCAAGCAACTTTCCAAAGACGTTCAGCTTAAATATCCTCTTGCGGCAAGAGTAATTGAATCGGACTTTTACGTTGATGATCTTCTTTCTGGTGCGCATGATCTTCAAACGGCAAAGAATATTCAACTCGAAGTTATTGAAGCACTCAATTCTGCTGGCTTCCCACTCCGAAAGTGGATGATCTATTAGATCATCTTCCTTCTGAACATGTTTTAAGTGAAAACTTTTTGAAAATCGATTCCGACAGCACCACGAAAACCCTAGGGATTCGTTGGAACGCTAAAGAAGATTTTTTCTACTTCAACACTCAACCTCTCAAATTTTCTAATACTCCTACAAAACGTGAAGTTTTTTCCGAAATATCTAAACTTTTTGATCCTGCGGGTTGGTTAGCCCCTATTATTGTAACAGCCAAAATTCTCATGCAAAAAATTTGGATAGAAGAAACTAAATGGGATGAACTCATTGAGTCCAACACGTTTCTCAAATGGAAATCCTTTGTAGAAGATTTTAGCGAAATCCAGTTGATTCAAATACCAAGATGGATTGAATACACTCCTTCTGCACAGGTGCAGTTCCATGGGTTTTGCGATTCTTCGGAACAAGCATATGCTGCGTCCCTTTACGTACGAGTTCAGCACCCAGATGGAAACATAAGTTCACATCTAGTCTCCGCAAAGTCCAAAGTCGCTCCAATAAAATATGTTTCATTACCTCGTTTAGAACTCTGTGGGGCTCTTCTTCTTTCGAGACTTGTCAAAACTTACCTTCCTCAAATACCTGTCGAATCTTATAAAATTTTTTTTTGGACCGATTCTTCTGTTGTTTTATCTTGGCTTAAAAAACATCCGGGCACTTGGAAAACTTTCATCGCAAACCGAACAAGTGAAATCATTGAAAATGTAGGTAATAGGAACTGGAATCATGTGAGATCAAGCGATAATCCTGCTGATCTTGCTACAAAAGGTCTCACACCATCGAGTTTAAAAGATAGCAATATTTGGTGGAAAGGCCCCACGTGGCTAAGCGAACCTCAATCTCAATGGCCGATGAGCCTACCTATTGAACCTCAGTGCGAAGAGTTAGAGATGAAACCAGTCGCAACTTTCACTACATTAACCACTGAAGTTATCTTATCGAGATTTTCCTCTTTACCACGAGCATTGAGAGTTCTTTCCTATGTTTATCGCTTCATTCGTATAAAATTCCCAAAGAAATTCCAACCTATTTTTTATGACTCGAGTCGTATCACTCAAACTGAAATTCAATTCGTTCAACAGCGCCATATATCTCATTGTCAGCAATCATTTTTCTTCGATGAATTCGAATCTTTAACTTCAAACCGCAATGTAAACTCAAAAAGTTCTATTTTATCTTTGAATCCTACCCTTGACTCCAACAAAATTCTACGAGTTCATGGAAGGTTATCAAATGCAAATCTCTCATTCAGTGAACGTCATCCTATTATCTTGCCTTACGGAGCTAAATTTACACAACTTTTAGTTGATTTTATTCATGAACTAACACTTCATGGTGGAAACGCTCTGATGATACGGATGATTAGACAAATTTATTGGATACCTAAACTGAAAATTCTTGTAAAATCTCATATTCATAAGTGCACAACGTGTGCGATCCATAGAAAACATTTGGGTCAGCAAATGATGGCAGCTCTTCCTGATGAACGTTGTAATTACTCTCCTCCTTTTACTCATACCGGAATAGATTTTGCAGGACCTTTCACAATCAAAAGCTTCACTGGTAGAAATTGCCGATTAACAAAGGGCTATGCATGCCTTTTCGTATGCTTTTCAACGAAAGCAATAGGTACATCTTGAAGCCGCCAGTGATTTGCCATCAGAAGTTTTCTTAGCTGCATTTGCTAGGTTTATTGCCAGAAGGGGTCTTCCGCATAGTTTATACTCAGATCACGGAACCAATTTCGTTGGTGCCGACACAATATTAAAAAATGATTTTAAGAGGCTTCTTTCATCACTTCCAGAAATAACTCTTGCGAAATATGGTGTTCAAGGCTTAAGCTGGAATTTTATTCCACCCGATGCTCCCCATATGGGTGGGCTCTGGGAAGCCGGGGTAAAGAGTTTCAAAATTCACTTTCGTAAAATTGGACTTCAAACTCATTTTACCTTCGAAGAATTCGCTACACTGTTAGCTCGTATAGAGGCTTGTTTAAACTCGCGACCTTTATGCCCTATGTCCCATGCACCGACCGACCTATTAGCGTTAACTCCAGGTCATATCTTGACTGGAAATCCACTATTATGTTTCCCTGAACTATCCCCGGAAGAAAAATCGCTTTCACTTATTAACCGCTGGGAAAAACTTAAATCAATTCATCATGAATTCAGCAAACGCTGGAAAGAAGAATATATCAAAGAACTTCATAAGCGCACAAAATGGCATTACTCTACTGAAGATTTTAAAATCGGTGATTTTGTTATAATTAAAAAGGAAAACCTTCCATCTACCGATTGGTGTATGGGTCGAATCGTTAAAGTATTCCCTGGTCCAGACGGCAGGGTGAGAGTTGCAACAATAAAAACGAGATTTGGAGAACTTACTCGCCCAATAGTCAAACTTTGTCGTTTGCCTATAAATGATTGAACCAATGAACAAATGATTTTTCGTAAAATGAATAAACTTTTATTTTTCAGATGAAGTATCTATAAACTTAACTTAGACTTTTCTTTATTTAGTTGATCCCCGAAGAGCACACATAGCTGATTAACCCCTTAAGTATAAAAAATGAAGTCAAATGAAATCAGATCATCATTCTATAACCATTTTGAATTGTATAAATTTTGAATAAGTCATAACTAATACTCATATTTTTCAATTGCATAACCAGTAAAACTATATTTTTACTTAATATTTCAAATTTCCAGATTAAAAAACTAAATTTAAATTTTCTTTGGCACCATATGCCAAGGGGGCCGGTAATGTTCACGCCATCTACAATAAAAGTATGTATCACTCCTCATAGCACATATCTGGTGCTGGTCTGAGTGATACATACTAAAATGAATCAAACTTCACGTCGATGTCGTGTAGATTATCGACCCCCCGGAAGTATCGAACTCGAACAGTCTTTTTTGCAGTCTTAACCAGATAGGTTCTCTTTTTTTTGGCGGCTTCTCCGTAAATACATGTAAAAAATATAAAAGGAACAAATTTAGAAAAATAAAAGAAAAAAAAAATTAAAAGAAAGTCATTTTTAATTTTGCCACTCCCATTCAACAAATTGAAGGATTCAAAGGGTCTGCGTCAACAGCTGTCAATGGCTTGCCAGAAGTTTGGCCGGGTGCCAAGCTCGAAGTTGTTACAAGGAGAATATTCCTTGCCGACCAAGAGCACGTATAATGGTCCCGGCTCTACACAACTGCCCACATGAGTGAGGAAGCCCTACTTCATTCCTCCTCAGACAGTGGTGGAGGTTGATCTGGCTAAAAGTAGCAATGCTGCGATTAGTTCATCTCCATCACGCCATCATGGCCACAAACAACCTGGTACTCCGACTGCATAGAAACAAAGAAGACATTGTCTTGATACAGGAGCCGTGGGTCTCAAACTCCATCATCAGAGGACTCAGGAGTCCTGGTTATAATATATTGTATGCATCGGAGAAAGGTGAACCAAGGTCATGCATATTAGTAAAAAAAAGACTTAAATGTATTTTTACTCCCCAATTACAGCGACAAGGACACTACCACCGCTGTCTTAACAACGGATAAAGCCACCTACTGGGTCATATCCTCCTACCTTGCCCAAGACAGCCCAGTTCCAGGAGACACCTTAAGGAAGGCAATTGCGGACGCGCAATCGAAGAAAGTGGGTCTCCTAACTGGATTGGACGCTAACGCCCATCACACGGTATGGGGTAGCTCTGATATAAATGAGAGAGGTGAGTCCTTATTTGATTACATGCTAAGCACTAATTTACTCATTAATAATATTGGTAATGAACCTACATTTGTAACCAAGAACAGGAAAGAGGTACTTGATATTACACTTACCTCTGACTCGATCCATAACCTGATTTCAAACTGGCATGTCTCAAAAGAGAACTCCTCCTCTGATCACAGATACATTCAGTTTGATCTCAGTGATGTGGCAAATATATCTACGGGATTTCGCAATCACCGTAACACTAACTGGGAACGATATAGGGAGGTACTAGCATAACTGCTTGACCACAACCTTCTTAAAAGCCCCTCCACCAAAGATGAACTAGACCTCTCGGTAAATCATCTCACCGAAGCCTTCAACGAATCAATGAGGACTTCATGCCATATTACCATTGTAAAGTGTAAAAAGAAACCTCACTGGTGGCACAAAGATCTAGAACCATTCAGGAAGAGGTGTCGCAAACTCTTCAATAGATCTAAATACACTAGATCCCCCTCTGATTGAGACTTATATAAACAAGCTCTAAGGCAATATAAGAAAGAATTAAGGAAGAGCAAGAGGTCTTCTTGGAGAAACTTCTGTGGAAAAATAGACAATACTTCAGAAGCCTCAAGACTCAGGAAAATTCTCTCAAAAAGTCCAACTATACCCAGTGCTTTAATGACAGAAGCGGGCACGTGGACTACCACAGATGAAGAATCTCTTAATCTGTTATTAGACACCCACTTTCCAGGTAGCTCTAACATACTTTACGACTTAACATCAGAGTCTCAAACCGCTACAAGCGACACAGTTGATCTAATAATGCGGGAAAAACTGCAATGGGCTGTAGATAGCTTTGATCCATATAAATCTCCAGGACCAGACGGAATCATTCCGGCCGAATAACAAAAATGCTCTGACATGATCATTCCACCATTGGAAATCATTCTGATAAGCTGCGTAAGGTTGAGATATATTCCTAAGGCCTGGAGAATGGGCAAAAGTAGTCTTCATTCCTAAAGCAGGGAAACCCTCTCACGTTAACCCTAAAGATCTACGACCAATCAGCCTATCATCCTTCCTTCTTAAAACCTTGGAAAGACTGATTGAAATTCACATCAGACATAACTTAAAACCATGTCTCATTTCCACAGCTCAACATGCGTACTCTAAGGGAAAATCAGTAGAAACAGCACTTCATTCGCTGGTACGTGGTATTGAATATTGGCCGTAGCACGATTGTGTGCTCGCCTGTCAACTTCATCATCACAGGTTCGATCCCTGCCGTCGTCTATGTCGTTTTAATTGCATTAAAAACCTTCTAAAATTGTCATCCATGGGTTGCTGGTTTACTCATTACATGTTGTTCAGGCATAGCACTAACAACATGTAATTGAGTTAAACTAGTATGCCCAACAATGATGAACATGAATAAAAAATAATGTAAATTATAAACGACATAGAAATAAGACACAGCATTTCTCCGCTTTAGTTCAGCCGCCATTCCTGGAGATAAAAATATCTGAGACAACCACCAACAGTCTCAGAACATCGTGCCACACATCTTTCCAATCCTTCTTTCTCTTCATTAACTTCATGCCCGCGCTGTGTTGAAACATTTAAAGGGTAATCATAATCCCTTGAGCGCGGGTAGATTATAAAAAAAAAAAAAAAAATACAAAGAATACAACCTAGTAGCTTTCCTAGATATCGAAGGAGCTTTCAACAACGTCAGCCACCAGGCGATCACAACAGCAATGGACAAGCTGAAATTAGAGAAATCACTCATAGACCTTATAAGTCCCATGCTCAAAAGCAGGACAATAACTTCCAGCATGAGAAGTTTTACTACCACCAGATCGGTGAATCGAGGTACCCCCCAAGGTGGGGTCCTTTCGCCTCTCTTATAGTACATGGTAGTAAACGAACTACTAAGATCAATGGAAGCAGAGGGTTTCAAGGTGATTGCCTATGCTGACGACGTTGCAATAGCTGTATCTGGGAAACATCCTACAAAATGCCTTAAATAGGCTAACAAAGTGTGCTAAGCAGTGTGGCTTGGACGTCAATCCACATAAAACAGAATTAGTACTCTTTACGAGAAGGTACAAAATTCCTCAGATTAACCCACCCAAGACACCTGGAAGACAATGCGGTACACTTCTATACAGACGGTTCAAAGACCGATTACGGCGTTGGAAGTGGTATATATTCGAAACAACTGAATCTCAGACTTTCATATAGACTTCCCAATCAATGTAGTGTATTCCAGGCAGAAGTAATGGCGATTAAAGAGGCACTATCCTGGCTCAAAGAAAACGTTATATCTTGCAAGGATATAACGTTTCCGAGAGGATTCGGACAGCCAAGCCGCTCTCAAATCTCTCGCGTCTGTCTCCACAAACTCTCAAATAATCCACGATTGTCGATCATCTCTGAATGAGATGACAGAACAGTTTAATATTCACCTCATTTAGGTGCCGGGCCACAGAGACATTCCGGCAAATTGTAAAGCCGATGAGCTCGCCAAAAACGGAACACTTCTGCCTACTGTTAGACAAAAACATAACATAGGAACACCACTTGCTATATACAAATATCTTCTCAAACAATATGCTCTAGAATCAACAAATGCTAGATGGTCACAGGGTACCACCTGCCTAGCAACCAAACAAATATGGCCAAGCATATACCTAAAACGGTCAAAAGGCTTGATCTCCCTGAGCAGACAAAATATAAGCTCTACAATCGAAGTTATAACAGGACACTGCCTCATAGGTAGACATGCTTTGAGGCTAGGAGTCTACACAAATGACTTCTGTAGAAGCTGCATGGACGAGGAGGAAGAGGAAACAGTCCAACACCTTCTATGTACATGTCCAGCACTCTCCAATAGAAGGAATAACTATCTCGGTAATCCCTTCTTCGATAATACCAGTGAACTGGCAACGATCGACACAAAATGTCTCTGTAACTTCATTAAAAGCACGAAATGGTTTGTTTAAATTCATTACTCTCCCATGAGTAACTTCTGTAGTGGTATCACAACGGATCTTTGAGGTCTAAGAGAGTCAACAACAACTAGACAGCCACTAGATGTTAAAGTGAAGATTTAATTCCTTTTATTACCCACTATAGTGATAAAAAAAATTAAGCTTCTTAATTTTAGTGCAGTTCTAGATTTTGTCTTGGAAATGTCTTTGATAAATGTAGATTGCTGTTTAACAGATTACCTATCGTTGACTGTTGCAGTTGATAATTTATATTTTATCCTTTTTTCGTTTACACACCAGGGATCTCGATCCCAGATCGAAATTTTTTGTTTGGTGTGCGTGTTTTATGTATACATATAAATCGCTCTTTAAATATGGATTTAAAAATTTTGGCAACTGAGTGCCATATTTCGTTTCTTGTCAGAGAATGGAATACAAGAAAGATATCTTGTATTTTTTGACGTTAGGGCGAGTCTTAATGCAGATGAGTTGTCCCATCATATATTTTATATTCTTGACACATATGATTGCCTGGAAAAGTTAATAGAACATTCCTAGGAAGGTGCCGCAGTTATGTCCGACGAAGGGGGTGGTGTCTAAAAGTGGGTCCTTTTTTATTATGTTTCAAGCTCATTGTTGATTGTAATATTAATGTCTTGAAGTATAAAAAATATAGCTACACATTTACACATTTCTTGGTACAGCCTAAACCACTGGACCTATTTTCAATCTCAGTAGTTAAGGGTCTTCTGTGATTCTCTAGAGGAGAAATCCAAAGTTTTTTTTTAGCTCTAAGACTAACGGTACCCCCCATACACCCGTAATGCATAATCTTATTAATCTCATAAACGGCTCTAACGATTTTGGTATGATATTATGGACATGGACTACATTTTGGTCAAAAAAAATTTTGGGGCAAAATGTTATTAACGGTACCTTTCATAGAACCGTTTTTTGTGATTTTCGACTCTCATTAACGGCTTTTACGATCTTAACCTAACATTTTCAGCAGGAGCCCCCTTAAGTTTAAAATAATATTGTATATTCGAAAGAATATTTTTTGGGTTTAAAAAAAAAACAAATTTCAATTTATTTTTTGAAAAATCAATATCTTGAAAACGAGTGAACGATTATTTTTTGAAATTATTTCGTAAAATCTATACTACTGAATACTTAAAATTGGCATCCCAAATTTTGTTCTAGAAAAATTTGAAAGAAATTTGTTATATAAAAAATTACTTTAATAATAAAACAATTTTTAAACTTTGTTTGCATAAATTCATACTTTTCCGTAAATCAGCAGTGGCGATTCCTCTCAGTTAGCAGGTTTATCGCCGCTAAACCAAGAATTTAAATAAATAAATACTACTATGATGTACATTTTATATAGAAAACGTAACCTTCAAATCATATTTTCCTAAACACAACACAAAACTACCATATCTACTAAAAGTATACCTTAGCGTTAAAATTTGCGATACCAAATTTCCTACAATATAACACCATTGACATACGAGTAAATACACAAAACTACTTAACCTACCCACATTCCTATTCTAAAATCATATTTACTAACACAAACGCAACACAAAACTCTCATGCAAAAATATATCCCTTGAAGCATTTATAGCGCGAAAATTTGCGCTAACAAATTCAATACAATGGCCAAATTCCTAAACGCAAGATTTGCAAAGCAAAACACTTGCAAAGCAGATATAGAAAATCAGAATACGCATATGTAAGAGAATTGCGCAAAAAATGTTTAACATTTTCACAAATGCCTCTGCATTTGCGCAAGAAAGTAGCATCGATTGCATTTTGGGACACTCTGCTTAGCAGAGATTTTTGTATTTGCATTTTGGAACTGTTTGCTTAGCAGAATTTGCGCAAGATATGCGTTTAGGAATTTGCCCAATTTATACAATACAACATCGTTTGGATACAACATGTCCTAATCAAAGCCCAGCTAAATAATATGAAAGCGTTAGCAAGCGCAAAAAATTGCGATCAAACAAGAGAGACATCAGGTTGAATGAAAGAGGAGTAGCCGAGTAGGTATAGTCGTATAGTAGCAATAGCAGGTAAATTTTGTGTGCGTTCTCTTGCTTGTATGCAGTAGAAAAAACAAGGAAGGAAAAGGGTCTGATTATTATTTTAGATTAAGAGCCCACAGCAATTTTTGGGTGTGATTGATAACAAAAAATTATTAGCATAATTAGATAGGCCTTTTATAGTTATTTATAAATGTGAACGTCTTGCATACCCTAGTGGGCGCAATAGTGCATAATAGTGCATCAAGTATGCAGTTCTTTCCAAGTCCAAATAATTTTGATAACAACTTTGCCAAAATGTAGAGTTAAGCCCCCTGATTGAAAATGTCGAGGTCCAAGAAGTTTTACAGACAGCCTTCTGCCTGCCAGACGCGATAAGAATAGGCTACTTCTTGCACTAAGAAGGCCACCTTCAAAACGTCTTTGACCTCGATATTTGCAATGAGGGCACTTAGCTGGTCATTTTGAAGTTATGGCAAATTTGTATCCCAATTTTTTCAATGGTTTCAATGGTTTTGGATGATAATTTGTGGCATTTGGTGACAGATAGAATAGAAAAAGACATCAACATCCTCATTTGACGATCCAAAATCTAGAATGGTAGTTATGTTAGTTTGAAGATCTTCACATTATTGTCTGCAATAAGTGTTTATGAAAAGAGTAGAAAAATACATGGAAATAAGTGTTTATCCACTCAAAATATAAAACCATTGTTTTTCAAATTTGAATGTTTTTGGATGATATTCAGTGGCTTTTGATACCAAATAAAATAGAAAAAGGTATCAACATCCCCATTTGAAAATCCAAAACCTGGAATGGTAGTTATGTTAGTTTGAAGATCTTAACAATATTGCCTGCAATTATTTCTCATGAGCAGAGTAGAAAAAAACATCTATCAAATAACAACTATTTGTGTTGTTATTTGATTGGCCTTTAATATCTGGCGACATTAAGTTAGATACGAAATCTCAAAAGTTTAGTACGAAATAAACATAAATCCTAAGATCTAAGATCAGTGTGAAATTAATTAAGTAGGTATATACCAGGGACGAAGCGTCCATATATTGAGTGGAATGAGTGCTTCCGTTAAACCATTTGAAAAAATCGTACCTAGCAAGGCCGCTAGAAACAAGCCTTTTAAAAAAGGTTTGGCTAATATGATCAGGCTGGTTCCTCAGGTTGGCGACAGGTTAATTCCCTGTCCCGTAAAACTTAAAGAATTACGAGACCGACAACAAGCCTCGGAAACGGACTGATCTCACGACGACAACCCACGCAAAGAAAAAGGAAAAACGATTTACGAATTTTCTTATGGAACGTACGATCGCTCTATAGAGCTCGAGCTGCTCAGCAGCTAGCCGATGCCCTGTCAAAGTATAAAGCTGAAATAACAGCTCTTCAAGAAATCAGATGGACAGGGAATGGTGTTTTACAGAAGAAAGAATATGACATATACTACGGTGTCATACAAAACACCATGTGCTCGGGGTAGGCTTCCTAGTCAGCGAAAAAATGAAGTCTACTATCATCGGCTTTAACGCTATAAGCGAAAGGCTATGCACCCTTCGCGTGCGAGGCAAATTTACGAACATCAGCCTCATTAACGTTCACGGACCTACGGAGGAGTCCTCAGACGAAGAAAAAGAGACTTACTACGAACAAGTCGAGAGGGCCCTCAATGCCTGTCCAAGGTATGATGTTAAAATCATCCTTGGGGATTTGAACGCAAAAATAGGTCGGGCATTACGCAGGCACCCATAGTTTGCATGAGAACACTAATGACAATGGACTTCGAGTCTTAGAATTGGCAGCATCGAAAAACATGGCCGCTGCGAGTACCAGGTTCCCGCGTAAAGATATCTACAAAGCCACCTGGATATCACCTGATGGAGTCACTCGTAACCAAATAGACCACGTGTTGATAGACCGTCGCCACTACTCGAACTTGATGACGGTACGAAAGTACCGAGGTGCCAATATCGACTCGGATCACTATCTTGTTGGTATGGTTTTCCGAGGGCGGATTGCCTTGCGAAGACGCATTGCATCCGCCGATCAGGTTCGAATCAACACGGCTTCCCTGCGCAATGAAAACACCAGTAACACCTTTGGTAATGCGTTAGGACTCGCCCTAGAAACACCTGACTTAGGGAGAGTAAGTCCTGGAGCCAGTATGCTGGGCGTAAATGAAAAGTGGACACGTCTTAAAAATACTGTCATTAGTACTGACAACTCCATCTTAGGCAGCAGTCGTAAAAATCGGAACGACTGGTTTGATGATGAATGCAAGCTAGCGACTGAACGTAAGAATGTTGCGTACCGAGCAATGCAACAATCTCATAGAACGCGGGCACGCGAAGAGGAATATAAAGAGCTCAGAAGAACAGAAAAACGGCTCCACAGACAAAAGAAATCAGCCTGGGAGAAGAACCTAATCTGTGAAATAGAAAACAGCCGAGAGCGAGGTCCGCACCAGGCGCGGAAGTTCTACCAATCCGTCCGAAACATAACGCAGTACACACCACGCTGCACATACTGCAAGGACGGAGAGGGAAATCTGATCACCGATCCTGAAAGCATACTGGAGCGATGGGAAGTGTACTTCAATGAATTGCTAAATGGTCAGCTCACTGCAGAAGTGGAGGCTCCACTACTTCAAGAAGAATACCCTATGTTGCCGCCACCAAGCATAGAAGAGGTTGAGAAGGCTATAGGCCGGCTTAAACAGAACAAATCCCCGGGAGCCGATGGCATACCAGCCGAATTATTTCATCACGGCGGGCCAGCCTTACGTCAAGCAATTCATGATATTATAGTGCACGTATGGGAGCAGGAAGAAATGCCAGAAGACTGGCGAAAAGGCATAATATGCCCCATACATAAGAAGGGAGATGTCACAACGTGCAGCAATTATAGAGGTATCACGTTGTTGAGTACCGCCTATAAGATACTCGCCTCTATCCTACAAGACCGGATAACCCCATACGCTAAAACCGTCATCGGACAATATCAGTGTGGTTTCATTCCAGGCAAATCAACAACTGATCAGATCTTTACCCTTAGGCAGGCGATGGAAAAATGTCTAACATCCCAACATACCATCTGTTTATAGACTTTAAGGCCGCCTATGATAGCATAGCCAGGGTAGAACTTTACAAAGCCATGAGAGAATTCGGCATCCCAAATAAATTGACACGACTATGTAGGTTGACCATGACCAACGTAACAAGCCAAGTAAAAATAGCCGGATTGCTATCCAGACCAATCAAAATCTTTAATGGACTCCGACAAGGGAACGGTTTGGCCTGCCTCCTCTTCAACCTGGCGTTGGAGAAAGCAATCCGTGACTCTGGCACGGCAACAAGAGGGACCATCGTCAACAGGTCCAGCCAGTTACTAGCTTACGCAGACGACATTGACATCATCGGAAGAACCGAACAAGCTGTACACGATTCCTTCATCCAGATCGAGCAGGCGGCACAAAATCTGGGGCTGCACATTAGTGAAGGTAAAACAAAGTACATGGTGGCGTCGAATGCGAGAGGAACAGTTGGAGGAACAGTTGGTCAAACAATCAAGGTAGCGGAGCACGAATTTGAAGTGGTGCAATCCTTTAAATACCTTGGGTCAATAGTAGCAGCCGATAACAATATATAACAATATGGGGGTGGCCGTGGCACGATGGTTGTGTGCTCGCCTGTCAACCTCAATATAACAGGTTCGATTCCTGCCGTCGTCTATGTCTTCTTTAATTCCATTAAAACCTTCTATAAATTGTCATCAATGGGATGCTGGTTTACTCATTACATGTTGTTTAGGCACAACACTAACAACATGTGATTGAGTTACACTAGTATGCCCAACAAGGATGAAAAACGAATAAAATAATGCGAATTATAAGGGACATAGAAATAAGACACGGCAATTCTCCGCTTTAGTTCAGCCGCCATCCCTGGAGATAAAAAAATCTAAGACAACCACCTTAGTCTCAGAACATCGTGCCACACATCTTTACTATCCTTCTTTCTCTTCCGTAACTTCACGCCCACGCTGTGTTGAAACATTTAAAGGGTATTCATATTCCCTTGAGCGTGAGTAAATTATATAAAAAAAAAAAAAAAAAAAAAAAGAAGAAGAAATACGCGGGCGGCTTCTCAAATCCAACCGAGCCTACTATAGTCTGTCAAAGCTTTTCAAATCCAGAAATCTCACCATAACTTCAAAACTGCTGCTGTACAGGACCATGGTCCTGCCAGTACTCACATATGGATCCGAGACTTGGGTGCTTAGCAAAAGGCACTCCGACCTCTTAGCTGCGTTCGAGAGAAAAGTCCTTAGGAGAATAATTGTTGGCCCCATATGTGAGGAAGGACGATTCCGGAGACGGTACAATCATGAATTGTACGCAATCTACCTAGAAGCAGATATCGTGACAAAAATTAAGCTCGGTAGACTCCGGTGGGCAGGGCACCTAGCTCTCATGAGCGAAGAGGAACCTGCTCGGAAAGTTCTTTGTGGTACATTCTATGGTAGACGACAGCGTGGTAGACCATGCTTGCGCTGGAGAGATGGCGTAGACCAGGACGCCCGAAGCCTTGGGGTGCGCAACTGGATGGCGTCGGCTAGAGACCGGGATAGGTGGAGAGACTTGTTGAAAGAGGCAAGGACCGGAACCCTGTTGTCGAGCCGATGATGATGATGATGAATTATGCTAATTATTTTTTGTTATCAATCACACCCAAAAATTGCTGTGGGCTCTCGGTCTATTTGTGTTGTTATTTGATTGGCCTTTAATATCTGGCGACATTAAGTTAGATACGAAATCTCAAAAGTTTTGTACGAAATAAACATAAATCCTAAGATCTAAGATCAGTGTGAAATTAATTAAGTAGGTATGTATATACCAGGGACGAAGCGTCCATATATTGAGTGGAATGAGTGCTTCCGTTAAACCATTTGAAAAAATCGTACCTAGCAAGGAATTAAATTCAAAATTCCAAATTGTATTAATATTTTTATTATTTTATTTGTATCTATTAATGAATCTTCATTTACTCTGTAAATTACATTCCAACATCATTATAACAACGTTATCATCTTTTACTAAAATTACTAAAGGAAATCAAGATCTCTCTGGTTATTATAACTTAAAATGCCACACTGCAAACCAACTGAGCATGCTCAACATCACTCCATTATTTATAATGCTCAATCTCATGAAAGTTCTTGCTAAAATGCTTAACAGCTATGCATTCCTTATTATCACCTCCATAACTCAATTTCAAAATACCCTTCCACTCCAAGTCAACTGAAAATATACCTACAACATCACTCACCAATATTCACAAAATGCTCAAACAAAAATGATTCTCAAACAATATAGAATCTTTGTATATACACTCTATAGTATTCCTATGCAACACGATTTTGTAGTATCTTTGTAT